>JAWNNB010002264.1:6600000-7061363 GCA_035043285.1 Drosophila subsilvestris
TCTATTCTTCTATCACTTATTCAGTTATTCACTACAATTACCAGTAAATGGCATACGGCACTATAAATATTGCCATGCGTCATAAGCGCATTTGAAACAGCTGATCGACACGCTCGACTACGCAGAACTAATCGAAAAACTAAACTGCTTGCAATACATTCTGGTGCCACCCACTTTCCTGTTAATTGCTGCTAATTTCAACTAAAATTGTTTTATTGTTCAGATTTAAATTGTACAGAAATTAATTTGGATTTTGCACATGCACCTTCTTTTTCGTTATGATTAGCCAACACACTAGAACACAGCATTCAAATTTAAATCAGCCTGAAATGTTTCAATGGCAAAAGCTCATATTAGATTTATATCTTAAGTTCTTGATTTCAATCGACTTCGGCTAATTATTACAATACACTATTCAACTTAGAGTCTTTTTCGAAAGATAATGTCACGAGAGATACAACACATACTTCAAATGTTTAGCTGTTTTACGAGTAGAAGATATTTTTGTGCTAACTTATTGGCAGACACAAGTACATACATACATATGTATATCTTTAGAAAAAAGCCGATTCAAAAAATAATTTATTTGGCGTTAGGTAGTCACTGTTTTATAAGTAATTGATAAATTTAAATTTCTTGCTTAGAGCTGCAATTGATGTTTTTGAGTTATCTTTACATTAAAATTTCTCCATTTAAGAATTACTTTAATCTATCTGAGCTAAATGCTTTTGTTTCATCTTATTTTAAGTTTACTATATTTGATTCGTTTCCACTGAGTAATCTAAGTAATCGAAAACCGATCCCACGATCCATTTATTGGGATGAAAAACAACCTCGAAGGGGTTCCTTGTGATCTTTATCTATTCATAGAAATCCATTTCTAAAAATAAACTGGACATAGAAAATATTCCTTACTTAATAACAATATTGAAGCATCTTGAGTCGGATGATAAATATTTGAGAGTGCACGCACTTTATCCATTTGTTAAATTAAATGAACACGCCCCTCATCAAACAGTTTTTTTTCGTATTATTCGAGATTACTCGTATATTAAATCAACTGAAACTTACTCAAGCAAGGGGTGCGCACACCCACATCGACTAACACTCACTATGGACATATGTACCTAAATAGGCTATAGTTAGACGTACTTATACATAGATATGTACATACATATATACATATGTAGGTCATTGTGCGAGAAAGTTGATAACAGAATTACAGACCCAAAATAATTTCATAAATAATTTCGGAAAAATAATTTCATCCAGTCGGTCACTCGTTGGTCAGCCTCTCGTCATGTCCAAGTCCCGTTCCGTTCTGTCCGTTTTATCAGTGGGTATGTCATTCATGTGGCGCTTTCAATGCGACACGCTTCATTAATTTTTTTGACAATTTAAAGCCTGGAACCGCACCGTATAGCTGAGTGGATTGTACCCGCCGCCGACTCATGTGTGAGGTTGACTTTAAAGTTTATTTATAACCTCAAGAACCTCAAGAGGCGAGTGAGGGAAAGAGGGAATGCTACACACTTGCGTCTTCTCAATTTCAATCCCGATTATCATGTTAAATCTCTTGACGACGCGTCGCGATGGTAACTTTCCATTGCGAAAAATGTGAGTTAATTAATTGAACAACGCGCATGGCCCGACACGTTTCAATTGCCAACCCTGTGATCCGATCCGATCCAATCCGATCCGCACCAAGCACCACAGAAGCAAATCGCACACGTTCCTAATGTCTTCATAGTCACACGTTCGCATCGACTACGCCACCATAAATATTGGAACTGGTACTGGGAATTGCCATTCCGTCAATGTGAAGGTAATGCACGAGGGGAGCGGAGCTCCATTCTCCACACACAAAGGGAACAACGTGCAGTAAAAGTATGTAGTATGCAAATATCTGGCATAACAGGAGTGCCGCAAGGCCCAGGCCAGCAAGTGTTCATTTGAATTTGTAATTTCCACATATTCTTTAATACACAGCATCGTGTACATCAAAATGCAGTAATTGAACGTATTATTTATGCAAGGGCGTTTTTTTATACCCGATCACTTGTTACAAAAACAAAGGGTATATTGCCCTTGTATGGGCAAGAACTCCATCGGACAGAAAATTGAAAAAAGAATTTGAAGAGAAATCCATTATCTACCATTTACAATAAAAAAGCAGCCAATTTCCAAGCAATTGTGTTTTGTGCTGATCCATTCCAATTGAAAATTAATACAATTTATTAAATGCACACATTTTCTATTTTTGGGGTATTATTTTAATATTTAATTTTACCATGTGAGTATTTTCGTCATTTGGTTTCTGTCTCCTGCAGCTGTCGCCTTACCACACCCCTGACCTTTCCTTTGTCACTCAATTAGGGCTCGCAGCTGGTCGGTCGCATGTGGCAACTGCAATGTGCCTTAACCCAATTTCGGCATTAAATGTTTTAATTATTCATGGGCCATGTGTTTATAGCACTTTCTGTCGTCAGCAGAAGCACACACGCACAAGATCATATCCTTCCAGGCTCATAATCACATTTTCAATGTGCTAAGAACAATGCAGAATTGTATGGGACCGGGGAGGGGGGGATTGAGCTCGAGGCAGGGGCACACTTAGCCATGACCTTCGCTGCTCAGACGAGGTCGTCTCGTTGTCCGCGTTTTATGCAATAATTTTTAGTCGTGGACTGCGCAGCGACTGTCCTCTCACATTTGGAACCACGTTGGAGAGGCGGCGGGTGGCGTTGATGGCTTCCCATTTTTAAATGTTGGCCAGTAACATGGGGCAAATGAGCGATGTGTGACAGCCTTCGCACTGTTGTGTCATTCAAATTGGTTCCCTGTTATAGGCATTGGGTCAACATTTGTCGATTATCCGAACAACATGGAAGACAAATTGAGTATTAATTGCTGAAGACAACGCAAAGTTTTCGTTTTCGTGTTCTTTTCCCTTTGTTGGTGTTGACCCAAAAATTAATTAGTATGTATTAGTTTTGTGAAACTTTCCCTTCCCGAAGCTTAATATATTTTTTGACTTAATTCCAGGCACGTTGCCGGGACACAATTTGAGGACGCAACAGCATGTCCCACTGAGCTGGTTAATTGATGGATAGATGGACTTGCCTGAATGGCAATACGATTACCTGATTGCCGTCAAACAAAATATGGCGATAAATTCCTTTCGAATTCAATGAATTATTATTTATCTCCATAGCATTAGAACCATAATGGGACCGGAAATAAGATTCGCACACTTGTCCTGTGTGTTTTTGGAAACGGAAATTAACTGTCTGGCATTAATTTCGTTCTTGTTTCGGCGCTTTGTTTCCAGCCAGCTACATATTGTGGGCACACATGTTGCTGCCATTCAACGTAAATTAGACTCGAACAGAGAACGTTTTTATGTTCATGTTTATGCTGTGGTCGGTTATGCCTGCCAGAAATGGGTCCAAGGCACGTGCCTTAGATATTGACCAAAGAACACACAAATAAATATAGAAATATACGTGTTTTTATGCATTAACGGAAATACTGGACTCGTAAAAGAAAACTAGTGCCAGCTCCTTCACGCAGGATTAAAACCTTCTAGTGGAAAAGACACCAAACATGGATCAATCTTAAAAGGAAATAACCAAAGCCCGTGTCTACAAGTAGTTCAGTTCAAGTAGAAAATGACTTTCCTGAAAATTCAACAAGACCAAAACCTTTCATCCACAACAAGAGGGGTTTATGTTTATCTCTCACACTCACCATTTCATACATCATCCTTTGTTCCTTTGATGGTTATTGGGTAATATTTTGAAGGTAGAATTCGCTACAACCTACTGACTTATATGACTGACTTTAATTACAAAGCTGCACTTGGATTTCTTAGTTTGCCAAAACCTGAAGATAGTGGTTTACTTAATTCATGTATGTAGTTTTTTATTCAATAAATACTAAGCACGTATGTAATTTTGGACAAAACTATTTTAGTTTTTAAATTTTGAAATAAAAACGGGTTAGCTTAGCGAACGGCTGCCGCCGGCCTAGACGAAATCGGAGGCCTGAAGGGGTACCTTCTTTTCCATGGGCTGTTTAGCCATTGATCGAATTCATTTGTCATGTACGCCCTCTTCACTTTCTGTCCAAAGAATATCGATTTGCAGAGGCCTCGAAACGAAAAGTGCGGAAAAGTGAACGTCATAATGATCCACAAAATAAATGTGGCAATGCTAGTTGTCACAGCTCCAAGAATCGAATACTCGTAGGTAAGATATGTTGCCTCGCTCAATAAACCGTTATCTAAGCACAAATGTCGCGTTCCTTGGTGGACCCAAGCCTCCAGGTTGCACCACAGCTTCAGAGAAGAGAACTCCAACAGAGCCACAGTTCCAACGGTGTCCACAATGTACTCGACTATCCATGGCAAACGGGATACGTACTCGGGGGACATATCTATGTGCCAAGCAAGCAGCAGTACGGCCACAATGAATATAATGCTACCCAAATACGGCGCTGGCGAACAGCAATCCTCGGGCTGCACCAAGAGGAAGGATATTCCCAGAACAGCGTGCAGAAGGGCAGCGCTAATAATCGCCCAGAAAGAAGCCATCTCTTCGTGAGCTGATATGATTTTAAATTTTGTGTGTGTTTCTGAATAATTTGATTTTTAGACTTTTTCTGCTAAGTTTATGCCAACGCCTAGGTAGGATTTGTGAACGTTGATTGTATTTGGACTCAAGTGATTCTATATCTAGCAATCAGCTATGTGTACTCCAGAATGCACGCATAAATATATGTAGCTACCCCAGATTTCATCATCCGAACGTCATGCTCCCAAATGGAAATTTTCTCTTCAAAACTATGGGAACATATTTTTCTATTCCAAGATATTAGAATTCAAAAATATATAATTTTTTTACAGTTCAGAGTAATTGATTTACTTCAGTCATATACATACATACAAAATATATAAATTGTAAATTTAAATACGGGTATTATTCACTTACTTTGGCTGTGGAAACTTGTCGCTTTTGGTGGAGGCCTGGCGGTGCGGCCACAGCCGCTTGCTCACCTTCACCCGCATCCTGAAGGGCCAAATGTTCCTGCGCTTCTTGTGGACACTCGACACACGGACACCCGAACCGCTCCGGCGCTGCGATACCGTAGATGCGGCACTGTGACCCACTGTGGACGTGTCTGTCGTCTGGCTGTGGTGATTGGCAGGGGGCTGAGACTCCTCCGCCAAGGGACTGGGTGCGGCGTGAACCCGAGCTGGCGCAATTTTGACGTTTTGTTGAAAGCCGGATACAGTGGGGGGTAGGTGGGTGAGGGATGGCCGGGATGGTGCTAAACTAATTAAGCGGCTGTTGTTGTTAGTCAAAGCGTAGACGTTCACACGATTTCGATGTTAACTTTCTTTTGATAGAATTTGTTCTATTAATACTAATTATTATCGCGAGTCACAAATATGTTGAGAATCTCCTCCTCATATGCAGCAAGCCAATGTTGCTCCCTTAGGTTTAGGCCTTTCTCTTGTACATTTTGATGTGTGTATCCTTTTTGTGCATCTTTTTCATAGAATCAAATCACGCATACGCAGCGTTGTCTGTTTTAGAATTTAAGGGTTAATTTTACCAGTTGCTAATAATATGTTTTTGGACATATGTAAATATCCCTGAAGTGTACCCCTTGAAGTTCATGAATGCGTCACACGGATTTAGAAGCTGATGGGACTAAAATAGGCGCAGGATAAGCTACAATAGGACAGCACCATGACAGGACTTTGACTTTCGTTTAATTGGGAATCAATGGATCAATATTCATTTAGTTTTGCCCTGACCTCGTTTCTATTCTCAGCCAAATAAGTTGGCACATCAAAACCCGCTCATAGGGTGGACAGATGTTGACGTCATCATCATCATCATCATCCTCTGGGATGTTCCTTCAGCTGATATTCGATTTGTGTGTGTGTGTTTGTGTGTGTGTGGCGAGCATTAAGTTCTGTTTAATCATTCTTGTCTGTTGCTAATTAGTTTGCCTAAACTCCCGCACATTAAGTAATTTTCTTGCCGCATAATTAAAAACAAACCCAGGCCGACCTCATTTCAAATTATGGCCGTGGTAGCAGCCGTCTTTTGGCAATCTGTGGGAATTTCCAACTGGATGTGGAAAGGATATACGGGCAAAGTATACGTGTACATACATATGTATATGCAAAGCGGACACGTGTGCCGGCTGGCCGGTTTTCCCAGTTGGTTTGGACGGGGGAGTTTTGGGTGATGCTAAAAATATCCTGTGCAAAATAGAACCGAAATTGTATGTGTGTCATCGCTTGGGGTTGGATTTGGGCAAATTTATATATTTAGGTAGAAATATAAGTTGAAATTTATGTTAACAGTAAGGTTGTGGTATCAAATATTTGTAGTCCTTATCGGCATATACATTTATTTTGAATTCGTTTCGAATTCACCATCGTAGAGTTGAAACAGAAACTTCATTTTTTATATACAAACATATGTATATGTGTATTCGAATATTCAATATGTTTTATTAATTCTGCTAACAAATGTATGTACATATGTATGTAGGATATGTAACATTTTTTTCAATTATAAATCCCCATTCATTAAGTGCCACCAACTTGATCTTATCTGTTACACCTTGTTCATGGCTTAATCTACACATACTTTCATGTTATCTTTGGCTAATTACAAATTTATTGCACTCTGCTGCCAACCAACAAAGCCAACAAAGAACTCTGAACTCAATAAAAGTTCTGCCGAAAGGGTAATTTGAACTGACTTGACAATGTCAAGAAAAGTTTTCGTGTTCTTGCAGAGTTCCCTTCCACCAAAGGAAATCCCTTGCCAAATTAACGCCAGAAAAGTTTTCAGCCGCAGCTTGCCTCCAGCAAGCACTTAAAATTTATTAGAAATTTTCGTTGAATACCCGCAAAATACATACATAGTCATAAATGTTGACTGAGTAATATCTGAGTAAGTTTTTTTCTTCCCTGGGGCGTGGGTCCACGCAGCGGACCTTTTTGGCAGGGATATGTTCTGTGGGTGCCACACAAAGTTTCGGACAGATGTAAATATTTCAAATGAATATCAGACAAAGTTGGTAAAGCGCTTTAAAAACTAACACAAGGATAGAAAGGCGGTACAAAACGGTAAATTACCATGGATATGTGTGCGTGCTTACATTATGTGTTGCCTACTTTTGTGCGCGCTCTTTTGAACTAGTTTTCTATTTCCATTTTCATTTGCCCATCCACACGGACATTGCCCAGACCTCTTCTCCCTCGATGATGTTATACTATACTGCAATAGATGACACTTCCTGACAATTCTATTTGCCCAGCTTAATGTATTGCTTATTTGCGTGGTCTCTCACAGCTCAATTGTAGTATGTTGGTTTCGTGTACCTCACTTGGGTGCGGCCCAAATACCATCAATAAACAATGAAATATTTGCCAGCCACTGATAGCAGTTCTAAAACGTCTTGTCCTCTTGTAAACGACAGCCATTAGTGTAGCCCCACCTGCCATTTAAATGGAAAATTTAAATACTGCAACATATTCCAGCCAGGTGCCAGACACCTGTCCCTCCATCTAGCAGTTCCCACAGAGAGTGAAATGGGTTAAGAATCTTGGAATAATTTATATCCGTGGAGTGCAGTGACCAGACCAGTCTCACAATTATTTGGCCAGTCAGAACCAGACTAATTACCAACACCTAATGCAAAGATATTGCTCTTTCTTGGCGGAGGACAATCAATTTATTTGCCAAATTATCTCAGCAAAAGGAAACTTTGCGGAGCCGCTGAAATAAGATACGGCACTCTTTCAAACTAATGAACATTTCCATGATTTAATTTTTCGTTTTTGTATATCTCTGCTGCTGCATCCGAATGAACTCCAATGGGGTACTGTGATAAGTCCAAAATGTATTTCTTTACAATTTTTAGTCTCACTTTTAGTTATTTTCTCTCTTTTATTTTATCGCGCTTATTTGTATTATGTGGGAATTCATTTATTGGACTCTTTTTTTATATGTCTTTTGTTTGGCACTCGCTCGCTCCCAGATCGAACCGAAAGCCCCGGACACAGTCGCACGTCCGTTTCGGGCGAAAGTTGTAAACTGAATAAGTCCGTGGGTTCGTCGCTGCGTTCCTAGTCATGTCTCTTGGCTCTGGGCTGGTTCGATGCCGGTTACTGCTACTGCTGCTGCCGCTACCGCTGCCGACGACGATGACGACTCTGTTGTCGCGTCGGATCTGTCGCAGCTGTTCTCGGTTGAATGGTGGATTGAAAGCCCCGGTCAATTGAATGGAGTGGAACGCTTTCAATAGCTGTTGAATGCCGCATCTGGTGGTTGTGTGTGTGGGAGGGAGCTGTGGGAGGGTTGCTTCGACTGGAATCGGCTGTCGGTACATGTACATTCCAGTGGCCTACGACTTGAACTTGAACGGTGCTCGGACTAGACCCTAGAATTTCAGTCAGCTTCTATGCATACACTTATTGAACGTGTTAATTTGTTTATTGAGTGCATGTACAGGGCTCTCTTTATTGGATGAACTTGTTCCATTAACCTCTTTTAGCTATTGTTTAACTATTCATATTCTAAAGTTTTTTTAATCCAATTTAAGCCAAGGATACCTGAATCCTAAAAGGGCAAGCAATTAACACAAAATTAATGCACCTGCCATAGATCCAATAAAATGGCATATGCATATGTACATATGTATGTCATAAAGTAAGTTCAAATTTACGCTGAAAAATGGTCGCACAGAGAAAGAGACTGGAAAGCAGCTTTATTAAAATTATGGCAACAAAAAATTGTTTATTTATAGGCCAAACATGATAAATCCCAGCAGAGCAGAGCTGCGCAGAGCTCAAGCTCCAAATTGAGATGATAAACACCCACGCACACGCACACAGCATACACTGTAGTACGTACTATGGATGTGGCACATTTCTGAAGGCAGACAAAAGGCAAATTTATCAAACGGAACATGCAAACAGTGGCTGGATGTGCGTCGTCTCAATTTTCTCGATTTCTTTGCATTTCCAACTCAGTTTGCCTGAGTTTTATTGAATACACAGAAGAGACCCCTAAATTCGCCCAAATAAACGTACACGAGCCAAGCCAAGCTAAGCTGACATGCCAATGACAATGAAACAATAAATGAACACATTCAAATGAACACTCGTAGGAGTGTACTCATGAATGTACAGTGAAATGTCTCTTGGGAGGACACTGCTTACAAATCCCATGCAAAAACTGCAGAACACTTGTACAATGTACCCCTAAAAGATATGCTTGAGTCTATGAAAGCTGCCTGCGCAAAAAACAGCTGCCACTCGTACGAGAACAAGTACGAGTATATGTATCCACTGTTGGCACGAGCAGCTAGACACTTGAGCGTCTTGAAAGCGTGAAATTTACGCTCTTTTATTCTGCAATTTTCCTCAACCAAATTTATTAGTACACTGATAGGAAAAAAGCAAAGTAAAATTACATACAATCATATTTGAATTTAAAATGCGATTTTTAAATACAAACATAGTAAAATTAAATAGAATTCACTTTGATTCAAATATAAATGTATTAAAATGGCCTTTTTAATACGTTCATACTTAAACAAAACACTTTAAAATAAATATAATATATTTAATTTGAATATGAAATATATTATGATTAAATATAAAATATATTAAATTTAAATATTTTCATATTTATGTATATCAAAATGTAAGTGAAAAATATTCAATATTAAAACCACCACTCTTGGATGAAAATCAATGGCAAACATATTAAAATATGGGTAAAAATATTAAATTTTCAGGGCTTTTTTCTATCATTATAATGATAATACTCTGAGTTGGTGATGGTATCTGCTGTTTCTGCTATCGCGTCTATCCCCAAATATAAGTCAAACCATACGATTTGATATGCTTTCTGGGTGCAGCCATGCGTTTGCACGGATACGAGCATGATGCTGTCTGGGTCATCTGCTGCTATGGTAGTTTTCTGTAGCCTGGTAGAGTAATTGAGGAAGGTTCTCTTGCAGATCATTAACGTTTTTACATGCCAATCAGGAAAAAAAAACTGATTCCGACTGACATCCGACAACCGTTTCTTTTTTATAGTCGATAGAATTATTTCAATTCGTTTCCAGGTTTTTTTTCGCCCTTTCCACTTTTCAGTGTGATATTAATTTATCTAATGAAATTTCTTCACTTTAACTTTTCAGCTTAAACCTAATTACTTTTTACTCGGCAAATTTTCAAAGTTGAACAAGTTTGTCAAGTTTTGTAAATCATTCCTCATTCCATCTCATTCACCTCCTACGTTAACACATTATTAAGTGAATCCCTCACAATAACATCAACATATACATACGTACATATACATAATTCATTCTCACCCTGCCACACACTCGATTGTGGCAGCAAGGCTAACGGCTAGATACCACACACTATGTGCATATATGTATATGAAATAGTCGTATATGCTCGTACGTACGTACATGCAAACCGGAACTTTTACAGCCCCTAAGCTTAAACCATTGGCCACAAATAAGTATTAACAGTTGAAATGAAAATTCTTTGTCGGAAAACCCACATGTACCTTCTCGGCCCACCCTCGATTCCAACAAAACTATGACAAGTATCCGCAAACAGCACACATGGACACATGGGGCCATTCCTAGCCACCATGTCATCATCATCATCACGCCACTAAAACCGGGTTTGATGTTCTTTTGAGTATCACGTGGTGGATACACGTACATATGTATGTGTGCCAGGAGGTTAAAATTAATAGCAAACACTATCGAAATTGTCAGCTGTCAATGCCAAGGCCAGTTCCACGCTGAAGGTCAACAGAACTTCACCCAATCCCAATCTCAATCCCAAACCCAAGCGCACTCTCCCTCTGCTTACTAATCACCATAAACAATGGCACTTGGATAGAAGGCTGTTGTTATTGATGTACTAACTTACTAAAATGCTAATAAACACGAATACGAATATACTCGTGCGGTGAGCACATACTCGTACTAGTAGAGAAGAATTTCCCAAGCTACCTTTGAGGCAGCAAATGCGAATGCACAGTGTGAGTTAATAAAAAATGTTTATGTAAATAACTAGTGCATACTAATGAGATTTTTGCTAGAGGATATAGGGTTTCTACTGCAATATTCTGTTATATATGTATGATTCATAAGATTATTAGATTGCAAATAAACTGGGAACAGGTATACAGACACAGGTTAAATGATATCTATCTGCTTATTTTAGCTTTTGTCTAGTGCAGCTTAGGCATCGATTGTTTACTCAAAGTTGTTTGTCTTTAATATATTTAAAAAATACTTGTATGTACATACATACATATGTACATATGTAAAAATGTATATGTTGTCGAGGAAGTTGTTTGTTCGTGTTCATCATAGATTGATAGACTTTAGAAGTGATTGCTGTCTGCCAGTGCTATTTGTCTTTAATGTACATATTTACATTAAAGTGGAGCTTACAATTTTTCTTGCCATCCATTTGATTCAATTTACAGTGTGTCCTAACAGGTTTGATTCTGAAAATATACTCGCAGTTCTTATAGCCTCTGAGAACTGGGGTCTCATCAAGATGGACGGACAGACATGGCTATATCGACTCGGCTATTGATACTGATCAAAAGTATACAATGTATATACTTTATGGGGTCGGAATCTAATACATCTAATATACTCCTTATCTTTACCTGTATCTTTCTTAGTAAATATCATACATTTATACATAGAAAACAGGTAATGCAATATTATAATCCGAGTGCTCAGATTATGAAATGAATTCGACACCCTATATTATTAACAGTTCCTTTAACTGCGTTGCAAGTTAACGAACTCAGTGAATTACATACAAAATCAAGTAGTTTTCCTTTTAATTGTTAATTAACAAAGCGGAACTTTTAATTGAAGAGCAAAGTTGTGTGTGTGTAGTTTAGCATCTACTCGTAGTATCTCTGTTTATTTTTGCCTGATAACGCCTGACGACGGACTACGTCTAAGACTATGTGTGGGAGTGTTTATAGCGTTGTCAATTATGAGTCTGGTCAGCTCAGATATAGAATTATACAAGTACTTCCGAGGTTAATATGTCACGTATTTGCCTACGGAAATCTTCTTGGGATTTGGGTTAATGGGATGGGGATAAACGAGTCTGCCTTTTCTTTTCTAGTTACTTTGTTTTCGCACGTTTTATTCAATTATTTGTTACTGATTATGAACAAAGCATATAAGTATGTATTGGCTAACTATTCTCCGAATCACTTTTTCCAAACAAAAGATGTGAACAGGCTTGACAGCTTGACAGGTGAATAGCCAGCAGCCAACGATTCTATTGGCATATTTATACTTAAATATATTGCAAATTGTATTCCTTGAAATTTGTGATTACATGTTCGCAGCTCTTACGTATATATGCATGTATGTACCCTAAGATTCAATTACTGTTTGGGAATGCTTCAAGCCCCAGTTACGTTACCCACAAAGTAACGCAAAAATATTAAGTTACTATTTTATAGGCAGCTTGTTTGGAAATGAATCGTATATAGTAGCTGAAATTATTGCCTTGAAAACTCCCCCTAGGGAAGCAATAGATTTTTTGTAGGTACCAACGTAGCGTAACGTACTTTTTAAGAGAGATAAAGTTGATTTAATTTTGTGTCAACTTTAGGCCCTATCTTGGATATTTTATTATTATTTTAAATATCGAATTTTTGTATTCCCCACAGAGCGAAAACAAATCAATTGAAATCAGTCTTAATAGGAATCCATCCATCTGTTGGAGTTCCCAGAGACCTAATACCCATGAAATTGTTTTTCGAATGAAAAAACAATCAAAAGCGGACCGATGAACCATAAATAACCGTCGCGTGGAAATATTAAGTGAAAAGCTTTTGGGCCGGACCCCTCTTACGACTGACCACAATTAAATGTCTGACAAAGAAAGTTTCTAACGAGAAGAATAGGCAAATAAATAAACAAAACAACGAAGAACAAATAACTGTGCGAGTGCTTATTATACGCTTTTGGCATGGGTAAAGCATCTCTCTTATGTTGAGGACTTACCAATTACGGGGATGCTTGGCATTCAGATGCAGCCAACTTATTATCTCCTGCAGCTTGGAGTGTCGCTCCACATCCACATCCGCATCGCATTTATCCTCCTCGGTGACCTCCTCCACATGCAGGTGGTAGGGATCCCGGGAGTGGTCAGTTATCATGAACGTGGGCTTGGAGTAGCCATAGGGAGCAGACATTTTGCGAACAAACACTTTTTGAGAACTTTACACAACTTTTTACGCTTCGTCCTTCATCACATCCTAATTGGCCCTCGGGGGCTACAAATTTGGCTACAAATTTCCAATTTTCACTAGAAGAAAATTAAATAAAATTTCCACGACTCTATATCTGTCCCATGCCGTATCCGAACGGGTCAGTTTTTGTTCTCAGTTTGGTTTTAATTCGCGTGTCTGCCATAAAACTGCTGGCGGTCCTCTCTTCACATGGCTGACACGTCGTCTGCGGCCCGCACGGTCATCGGTTTGAGCGTAAAACTTGCAAAATGCAATTTACCAATGGAAACGACACTCTATGGAAAGCGTGGAAAGCGCAGCAGCAGAGGAGCTGAACAAGAAGCACTACCAGCAGCAAATCTCTTGTTTCTATTCTAATTTTACGTCCCCCATTTATTGACCAGCGTTTGTCTTTCTACTACATATATGTACTCGGTTCTACATACTAGAAACCCGCTTGTTCCTATGTAAATCTTCTGCTTTGCATTGAACTTGCCGCTTGGCCAGTCTCAAGTATTATTTATTATTGTTCTTTTGTTTTGCTTCCTAATTGCAAGTGGAACAAGTTCAAGAACTCAGATATGATGGTTTTTCGTGTGCAATAAATCTATGGATAGACACTGCGTATCCACTGTATATTTAGTATACTGTACTTGGTTGTACATATATCTTGAGACAACCTTGGGAAGCCCAAGAAGTTTGTTTCAGTCCAGCTACAGCGTGCGAGTGGTTGTATGTACAAATATACAAATGTATATTTTTTATATTTCCAAGTCACAAATAAACGCTTATATTTATATACAAGATAGAACACACACAAAGAGATTAATCGAATGCCAAAGGGTGAAAGGGTGAAAGCTGCCACACTAAAACTCACACAAATTACCATTAAATATTAATTGAAAAACTCTAGTCATTAAACCATACAAGTACTAGTCAATTATTAGAAATAAATAGCCATATGCATATATGCGTAGCTCCTCCAAATATATTTCAGTGCCAGTCAAATACGATGTGGGCCACCAGCAGGTAGATTGTCATCAGGGTGATCTGTCCCATCATCATTGGAAATACGGTCCTCAGGTATCGAGTAAAGGAGAGCTTGTAGCCATGCTGTTCCGCTATACCCGCTGCAATGACATTGGCCGAGGCCCCGTACAGGGTCCCGTTGCCGCCCAGAGAGGCGCCCAAGGTCAGGGCCCAGACAAGAGGCTGGAGGGGCAAGCCAATCGACTGTTTGGCCACCAGCGAGGTGACCAGCTTGACCATCATGGCTGTGACGGGAATGCTGTCTAGAATGGCGGAGGCTAGAGCCGACGCCCACAGTATTATGAATATGGCCATGGCCAGGCGATGCCTTTTGTCTACCGAGAGGATGAGGTGCTCGGTGAACTCGCCGATGCAAGAGAAGAGGCCCAGTCGCTCGACGCACTCCATCATCACGAACATGGCAGCAAAAAAGAGTAGCGTGGTCCACTCGATGCGGTGCATCAGATGCTCCATGTCGTCACGGTTGAGGATGATCAACAGCAGAATGACACCCAGGAGGGCTACCCAACCCAGGGGCAGAGTCCGCCAATGCGGCACCGACTGTATGAAAAAGCAGACGATGACAAAAATCAAAGCCCCGGCGGACTGCAGCAGCAGCGTCTTGTCTTTGATGGGGTACTGTGGATTGAAACAACTTTCAACACAAGAAATATCGGAAAGTCATAGCCAATGTTTACCTTTTGCTTCAGCTCGTCCAGGGTGTTGGCATATAGCTCTGTGGAACCGACTCCTCGCTGTAGGCGTCGCAGTGTCCGCTTCAGTTGCTTCACTTTGCCCTGGAGAGTGCCGCGCACCAGCTGCGCATCCTTGGAGCAGGAGGCCACTGCATTAAGCGCCCGCTGCCAGACCTTTATCTCGCGTCGCAGCTCCCGCATCTCCTTCGGCTCGTTCAAGCGGAGGGCGTCAATGTTGTGGTAGAAGAGACGCAGATACAGACAGCTTTGGATGACGGCCAGCAGGACGCCGGGAAAGGTGTGCGCCATAAAGTTAAGAAAAGTCACATCCTATAGAGAGACACACACACAGCTCAAGAAGAGATCGGGATCGGGATCGGGAGGATCTGTGTAGTTTAACTCACATTCTCCACAATGTTGTGATTGGTGCTGACAATAATGCTGATGGGATCCCCAATGGGGGTGAGCGCTCCTCCAATATTGGCATGCACAATGATGCCCATCACCACCGGCAGCGGATCCAGCTGCATCACCTCGCACAAGCGAATGGCCACAGGGGTGAGCAGAAGGACCGTTGTCATGTTGTCCAGCACACTGGACACCAGGCATGTCACCAGACAGAGACTATAGATCATGGGCCAAATCTTGCCACCCGATATCTCAAAGCAGAACACTGCCAGATAGTCAAAGACCCCCGTCTCTGTTAGTATCAGGATAAGCAGCATCATGCAGAACAGGAGAGTGAGCAGCTCCATGTCCATCCACTGGATAATCTCATTCATGTTTGGCCGATCTAAAACAATGATTGATTGTCAAAATATCAGGAGGAACGACTGGAGCGGAGCGCTTACCATTGAAGCAGGCCAGAGCCGTAACCGATAGGATCGAACAGACCATGGCTATGAAGGGTCGCTCGAACAGCTCCCACACCAACATGGCATAGAAGATCAGGAGAATAAGGCCAGCCAGAATGCTGCCCATCCGAGCGTTGACTATTAGGGGATTGTAGCTGATAACAACTGCCAGATCAGTTGCCGCATCGCTGAAGACGTGCAGACGCATCTCACTCTCCGGCTGGGCCAGAATATCGCTCAGTTGCGAGCTCATTTGATACGTGCGATTCCTGGACACGGCCGGAGCACGTTCCAGCAGTTCTTCAGGCAGTAAAGCGAGCTGCCAGGCCTGCAATGTGTTCTGAATGGGGGGGGTACTCAGTTGGAATGGAATGACAAGTGACACAACTTTAGACTCACCTGGAACACCTTGCTGCGGTTCTCTCCAATGCAAGCCAACACCTGCGGCTGCACAATCAGATAACTATAGCTAATGGTTTCGTTATCATGGTCTGCTGGGGGGAGACTTCCTCAAAGGCGCCTTGGATCTTCAGACGAAAATCGCCAGCTGGTTTTTGCACCAAAGTGAAAACTACGACAATAAAATGTTTGTGAAAATTCACTTTAGATTCCCTTTCGGAGCTCACATTTCCCTTGTTCGCCCTGCGGCACATCGAGGGTCTTCTCCAGCAGATGTTTCTCCCCACAGAGATGAGCACGACGGCGGCCAGCAGCCAGAAGAAGAGCAGTCCCAGACGCTTCCAAAGCTTGTCCCACTGGCGCTGCTCCTTGGATCGCGTGGACTTGTGGTGGATGCGTCGGGCGAGAGACTTTGCATTGCCCGGACCATTGGCTGGATCGTGGTCCGAGTGCGTTGTGGTGGCCTCATCATCTGTGGGATTCTCCTCCTGTCCCGGCTTGGTCTTGATATCGAGGAAATCTGAGCCAGCAAAACTGGAACCGGGCTCATCCTGGCGCATACGACCTACGTTTTTCCCCTCATCATCGTTCTCATCATATTCATCGCTCGCACCTCCAGAGGCGCCTACAGAGTGGCAACATTTGAATTAATTAATTAAGCCACTTTGGACTTTCGGGTGGCCTTTCTCAAGCACTTGACAGGCAATTGGACAGGTCTCACTCATGAAGGGTTTTTTAGTTGCACTTTCCCCGGCACTCACCGTGAATGCGTTCATTTTCCATTTGAAAGCTGGCCATGCTGGGATCATGTCGAATTTCCGCGGGCAGAGTGCGCCAGACCTGCAGCGATTCTGCAGCTATACCAGCACCCTGATTCTGTTGGGAGCTGCTCCGAGGAGTGGCTCTGTTCTGCAGCTCAATGCTGCTGCTGCCCACGCGCGACGGGCTGTCCGGCCGCAGTTGCCTGAAGGTATCCCGCAGGCCCATGTCTAAGCAATCCACAGAAATCCGGATAAGGAAAAAAAGGTGGTGTGTGTGTGTGATTTCTACAGGCGACGGCGAGGCAATACTGTGAGTGTAGCACACATCTTTGCCGCACACGAGCCACGCTGCGACTGAACAGAATCTTAATGTGCCAACAGAGTCTCGGGACCGCGTACGAAGGCATTAGCGGGGCTTCGGTTTCCATTCAGCCGATGTTTGCTTTCAATATTGAAAGTGAAATCCGCCCACCCTCTTCCGGGGTGGAGGGTTCCCTGTGTTCCAGGATGGCGCAGGCGCCGTCTGGCGTTCCCTCAATTCTCTGTTTTGCTTAGCTCTTTCGCTGCTCTAGTTATATACATATATGTATATAAGTATGTATATTTGCGGACGAGCACTACGTGGGTAAAAACTTATCAACAAGTTTCGCAGTCCCACGCTTGTCGGCACTCTGCCAGATTATAACTTATTCGAATGCTTTCACATGACCTATTAATTTCTACCCCTTTTGATGCACCACTCATTGCTCATACGACACGTCGTCTGCCAACTGAGCTATGTATATATTTTTCGAGCGACTGATGGACACGTATGTACGTACCAGTCCCGAAAAGGGCGCCCCGCACATTTTTTAATAACCCGGTGACGTGCTCAGAGCTTACTCCAGGGAATATCCAGCACCAGTACAGACCTACCACGAATTGGGTTAGAATGGCTGCCGGCGAGGCCTGGATCGAGAAGGAATTGGAAGTATTGATCGATATTTGATAAGGATCTAAAATTGAAGTCCTAAATAATACGGCAGGACATAAAAATATGTCTCTAGAAAAATTTGGCATTGATACTGAAATGGTATTGATACTGACATCCGTGTAATGTTATTAGAAGTACTTAAGTATTACTACAGCAGTGACATTTCGTCCGATATTTTGTTTTCTGTGCCTCGTCTTCTTTCTCTCACACGCACACAGTGAGGCACAGAAAATAATATGCCGGTTTGTGTGCCTTACCAAAAAATGGGGAAAGGAAAGAGTAAAACAAACAAATTAATTTCCTTAAAATCTTTTTGTGGAAACACACATAAACGAACAGCACCTTGCCCATAGTCCACTCATGGAAAAAAACCAAAGTAAAATTAACTAAAATCATATTTGAATTTAAAATGCGATTTTTAAATACAAACATAGTAAAATTAAATAGAATTCACTTTGATTCAAATATAAATGTATCAAAATGGCTTTTTTAATGCGTTCATATTTAATCTTATTACAAAACACTTGAAAATAAATATAATATATTCAATTTAAATACAAAACACTTTAAAAAAATATAGTATATTAGATAAAATTTAAGCATGAAATATATTTAAATTAAATGTAAAACATATTAAATTTAAATATTTTCATATTTATATCAAAATGTAAGTGAAATATATTCAATATTAATACAACCACTCTTGGAGGAAAATCAATGGCATAAATGAGTGAAAATATTAAAATTTCAGGGTTTTTTTCTATCGGTGTATATAAAAATAATAGATTTAGCTACAAGGGTATATTCTTAAAAGTTTAAGATTTAATGGCTATCCTTAATCAGTAAACTTCTGAATCAATTACAGAGAATCATATATTCGATGGGCAGCCACAGTGAGCGGGACTCATGGTCAACCCATAATTTGCTGGTAATTTATCAAAATCTAGATTATTATCCTACTGATGGATTATGCTGTGTGGGTCGATTAGAAGCTTATTCTGGGGGGGCCACCTCGCCACCACCCTATGAGGCCCCCTCAATTCCCATAGAGGAAGGACGTTCCTTTAGGTGAACAACTTGCATTTTATATGGACAATAACCAGATGTTAACGTTTTTGTGCCCCGTAATAAAAGCTGACAAGGGGTGTATAGTGTTCCCGAGGACACTGGGAACACACGGAATACTAGGATGCAAGCGCAGACATGTTTTAATTTAATATAATCTAATATTATAATTTAAATTTTATTCCCAAATGAAAACTGGAAAAAACTGAAACTATTGTTAACTCTGCTTAACACTGTGACAAATATACATCCATACATACATACCAAAATCTAGGTTAATTAAATTGGAGTTGCAGGTATACCGTCGTAGTCCGACAATCTATCTAGTATAAGTTTCTAGCCTGCTGTTGTTTTTGGTAATACTAAGCTCAGTGTGCCAATTCAGAACTTCCACAAACTGAGGCACGAAAACAACAACAAATTGGAAAGCAAATAGTACCAACCAGGTTGTTGACAACTTACACACACGCGCGCGCACCCTCGTCGTGAGAGAGGAGCAAGCAGCTCCTACTGCTCCCGCCACAAGCGGTCTTCTAATGGGGGGGTTGGGGGCGGTTTGGCCTGGCCCCATTTAATGGATAGCGCGAAAAATATTGTTGTTATTGTGTTTTGCCTCATAAGTGGACAGTTGGCGCGGACAGGGAAAAAGCTCAGTCACACTTTGGCAGGCGAACGTGAAGGGACGAGCTAACGGAATTGGCCGCCAGTTCTTGGTCTGTGGTCGGAAAGCGACTTGAGCGACTTCTAAATGGAACATGTCATCAGGTTTTGACAGGTTTGGACATTCGTGCAATGAATGATGGGCTGCGGTTCGTCCATGGAGACGCAATCGAATCCTGGCGTGGCAGAGGTCAGCACAGAACTGCGACTGCAACAAAATGGTGGCGGCGTCGCCGGTGTAACGGTAATTAGCCGCCATTAGATTTCAGCACCAGTCGAAATCAATATCCGGTTTCATTCACAGAACATTATCGATGATTATATGCGCTTAGACGAGCAGATCAGCAAGATGGAAGGCAGTTGTCCGGGTCCCAGAATGGCCACCGCCGAGGCGTGGATCGAGCATCTGCAGGGCAAGCATGATGGGATGTTGGGACTGGATGGCATGGAGGTGGCACAACGTCGTCTGGAAGAGCATGACACCACCGACATGGAGGCTTTATCCCTGCACAGTTACCACCATAGAAGGGACGGCAATCAAATTGTGGCCAACACGCCCACCAAGGACCTGGCCCAGGTGAGTGCCACGAAATTACCACCATCAACGAACGGCACTTGCCAATTAAGCCAATTATGTTTGCCGCAGCTTGCCTACAACCTGGGCGTGATTGGCGACACAAGCAAGGCTTCCATGCACGAGGATTTCTTTGCCAACCTGAGCGAGTCCGCGCTCTATTTGCTCAGCATTCGCTACTATGGGGAACTGCTGGAGCATACCAAGGAGCGACTGAAGACGCTTGCCGACAGCTACGCGGAGCTAAACGAGCTGTATGTGAGGCAGGATGGGATCATAGCGTACATTAGTGGTGGCACCTACATGACCCGCCTTGAGGAGACCATCGATGAGCAGCTGGAGACGGCCCGCGATACTCGCGACAAGCTGGGCAGCACCTTGGAGCAGTGGCGCATCTGTGGACTTCTCCTTCGAGCAGCCGCCAACTCCTCCACGCAGGCACTGAAGCAGTGGCGTCAGCTTAGTAGAATCATGTGGGTAGAGCGAACAGAAGAGAGGTGGAAAGCATTTTCTGATCTATGTCCATCTGTTGTAGTGATCCCAAGCAAAAGCTGCAATGGGCGTTGGATAGCCGCAGTCTTCTTCACGCGTCAATGATCTCGCTGGAGGCAGCTCAGCTTGCCCTGCCCCACGTGGAGCTGAAGTACATGAGCCATCGTCAAGTGCTGGCCGTCAAACATTGCAATACCTACCTGATCACGGACATAGCCAACAAGGCGCGGTAAGGCAGACTGTTCTTTATTGTCCTATCCTGATCCAATTCATACAGAATCCTTTCCAGCTATGAGCACACAAGCCGCGTCTTTGGCACCTACGAGGCAAACATTTCCAAGACATGCACGTGGCTCTACGAGACATTCAACAGCACGCTTCGCATCGATTTTGACAAGGCCGAGCGCACTGTGTCCCGCTTGTCGAAGACACTACGCGACCATCGCGGGGAGGTCTTCATTACTGTGCGCAAATGAGAAAACTATTCGATTGCTTGTTTTTTGTATGTTTTGTTTACTTTACTCTGATAAACATAAGGATAGTTAGTACCAATAACTCTTGGCTGGCGTACGTTCCTCTTTGATGCCCATTTCCTCCATAATGTCCATTTCGAAGGTGGACAACTTGGGCTGGAAGGTAATCTCACCCACAACAGCCGCTACGAAGAAAAGAAAATGACAGCTCTATATATGAACATAAATAGGTAATGCAGAGAAGCTCCTACCTGGCGTATCTTTCTCGCGTTCTATGTAAGCATTTGGCGTTTTGTAGTCATGCGTCTGGTTGTTCGTCTCGGGAATTGGGATGATTCGGCCCGACCGCATGGACACGCGTACCTTCTCGCCTTCCTCCGTGAAGCGCCATTCGAATTCGGTGCCCTGCAGATCGGAAGGGTCCACCAAACGAATATCGTTGAGGACATGAAGTGGAGCCTCGGACTTGATAATAATTCCGGGAAACTCCTTCTCGGCACCCACGCGGCGGTAATGCCAATTGAGACCCTCCACAATTACCCAATTGCGTTCGGGAATCACTTGCGTGACAATACCTTGCTTTCCCGTATCCTTGCCCACCAGAACCTCAATGCGATCACCGCGGAAGAAGCTCCAATCCTCTGAAAAGTAAACCACAATTTTTTTAGCAGTGTCGGGAATATGAATGTTTAGATATCTTTGCACTTACCAATTGGTTCGATCAGCACCTTCCTTCGCATTGTTGCGGGCATATTCTGTTGACGGAACTGGCCCGTCCATGGTCGGTTTGTGGTGTACCGGAATCGCTTGCGCTCCACAGTACGCGGCAGGTAATTAGTTTCCCGAGGTGTTTGCCAATACACCTGAATAAAGATAATTAAGAAAATTAATCCAGTTTTGAATACTAACCCGGCATTATTTCCATGCTTCTGTTACGTGAGCCCCCCCGTATGAAGTGCGGGAGAACTCTTGTACTCAGAGTGGTGGAGAGGAAGTATTTCCTACCTGTTTTTTGCTGCGCTCAATGTATTCCTTGGGCAGATTGGAGAAATTCTTCAATTTGCTGGCCAAATATTGTGTTATGCGCATTTTGAAAGAATAATTTAACAAAACTTAATGTTTAAATGCGCGTCGTGAACAGCTGTTCCGTTCCGGACAGGGCTGGGCTGCAAAAATATATTTATATCGTGATATTTTTCGATATTTTAATTAATATTTAATATTTTCGAATCTTTAATGCAAACAGCAAATATTACACAATTTACGCAATGATTAAAACTAAATAAATATATGTTAAAATGCCCATAATATCGCAACTTCTCTTACCATAAATTTGCTTGCAAAAGAATTCAGAATGCAAAAGAAAACGAAAATATATAATGTCTGTGAGAACAGATCATAAACCTATTCCAAATCAAGAAAACCCAAAAACTAGTAGCTCGATACCATCATGAAAAACATCGATACTATCGATAGTGCCTTCGATGGTTTGACACCTCTAGAAAAAGCAACTTGTTGTGGTTTTTTTGTGCTCTGGGGGTTTTTTTTACCGTTCCCGCAGCTTTATATTACAATGCAAACCGGCTTACTATAAATAAAAGGTAAATGCTAGACTATTTAAATGCGTACACGTGCAGGCGCACGGTCATTCAAAGCGCACTGCTTCTGCGAGCGTGTGCTTAGAGGAACCTCAGAGAACACCCCACGGCGCTTAGTCATATCATAAGAGCACGCAAAACACACTCACACACTGATAACAAGTTCCTGTCCAGAAGTTACTCAAAAACAATAACCACAATGTCCTACCACATAGATATGGAAGACAATACAGAGCCGGAGCCCGTGCTGCTCTCGAAGCATGCCAAAAATTTGCTGCGTTTCCTCAATATGCTTCCGGCGCGCATGGCCTCGCATGATAACACTAGGTGAGAGAGTGAGCGGTGTGGCAGGACTAGGAATGAGTCCTTCCAGTGCTAAAATCATTTATTGCTGTTCTTAAACAGGAGCACCATAGTGTTTTTTGCCGTCTGTGGTCTAGATGTACTTAATTCATTGAACTTGGTGCCACCGCAAATGCGACAGGACATTATCGATTGGATCTACGGCGGCCTGGTGGTGCCACGCGACGACGAGAAGCGATGCGGCGGTTTTATGGTAAGCATAAATGCCAGTCTGTCATATGAGCAAACAAAATGTGAGCAACCCATTCCCACTCGGACCTTATCTTTATACGTGGCCCAACGGCAGACACTGCGACAGGCCTTGCCGCATCCTCAATGCCCCCAACGTATTGGTTTTGCGCTATTTTTTGTTTACTCTGAACAGATGATACGCGTCGGTTTGTTTTCCAACGACTGAAACTGTACAATTCTCATTCTACAAAAAAGAAAACATTCATTCGAGAGGGCACAGAAAGTTTGTTTTCGCATCACATTTCGTATGATATATGGCTGCACCTACGGAATTGTTGGCACTCCTCCATTTGCGCAGCAGCTCGATTTACAAGCCCCCACCCCCTCCAACTCTTTACATGTTATCACGCCAGGCGTTATCAGCGTCAACAAGCATCAGCACTTTGAGATAAATCAATTAATGGATGGATATTCTCTTTTCAGGGCTGCCGTGCTATGGTGCCGCTAACTGAGGACATAGAAATTTTGGAATGCATGCGGAAGTATCAATGGGGTCATCTAGCTATGACGTACACTAGCATTGCAGTTCTGGTCACACTGGGCGATGATTTGTCGCGCCTGGATCGCAAGAGTATTGTGGATGGTGTGGCTGCGGTGCAGCGGCCAGAGGGCAGCTTTAGTGCCTGCATCGATGGTAGCGAGGATGATATGCGGTTTGTGTACTGTGCTGCCACCATCTGTCACATGCTCGACTATTGGGGCGATGTGAACAAGGAGGCCATGTTTCACTTCATCGAAAAGAGCCTCCGCTATGATTACGGCTTCAGTCAGGAGCTGGAGGGAGAAGCGCATGGTGGGACAACCTTCTGTGCCCTGGCTGCCCTGCAACTAGGCGGGCAGCTGCATCGCCTGGATTCTGCCACAGTGGAGCGCATAAAGCGTTGGCTCATCTTTCGCCAAATGGATGGATTCCAGGGACGTCCAAACAAACCTGTAGACACATGCTATTCCTTCTGGATTGGCGCCTCCCTCTGCATACTCGATGGCTTTGAACTGACAGACTTTTCCAAGAACCGCGAGTACATCCTGAGCACGCAGGACACGCTGGTTGGAGGCTTCGCCAAGTGGCCACAGGCCACTCCAGATCCGTTTCACACGTACCTCGGCCTCTGTGGCCTGGCATTTACCGGTGAACCTGGTCTCAGTGCTGTGATGGCCAGTTTGAACATTTCCATGGCCGCTTATGTGCATCTACAGCATATTCACGAAATGTGGCGAGCCAAATCCGATGTGGGCAGGGATGACAACGACCTTACTATATCCAGCGCCGTCCAGCATCAATTGAAGCTGGCCAAAGACGGCGAAGCGATAACAACGACTACTGCGACTACCTCAACCTCGCCATTGATATCCGCACAATGATGGGAACCGGAACCCAACCGAAAGGAATGCGCAAATTCACACTATTGTATTTATATTGGTCGTATTTTAACCACGCTTTTAAATTACGTATATACATATTTATTGCAAAGGTTCGTGGAGGGGAGGCTGAATGGAATTGAGACCACGAACTTCTGGCTTTTATAGAGTACGTAGTGGAGTAAATACGTTTATTGTACAGCCTAAATTAATGTTAACATTTTGTAATATTAAGCCTAAAAGTAAATTAAAGCGTCCGATGCAGTGGCATGTATTTACACAGCAAATAAATTCCCTCTTCTTTTTCTAGCCGGAAGTTGCCTCAAAAGATATTGATGGTTCGGAGAAGATGTGAATAATTTTAGACCTGCAGGAACAGCCGATGATGCTGGCTGGCTGGCACATTGTATCCCATGCTGGGTCGGTCCAGGTGCACACGTCCCCGCAACGGAGCCAGGACCCGCTCGGTAACCAGAGGACACCGCTGCACCATCAGCGATTGCAGCCGGGGACAGGTCTTCGTCAGTGCACTGCGGGAAAGGGACGAGAGAGAAGAGAGCGAAATGTTGGACTAGTAAACAAGAAAGTCGCTGGGATAGAAGTCGTTCAGATTGTAGGCATTGTGTGCATTGTCCTGCCATGGCCGGTCGATGTATAGTCGTCGCTGGCGCAGCGGGGCCAGAGAACGCTCCGTGACTCGCGGACAGCGTCGGATAAGCAAGGTACGGAGACGCAGGCAGTGTACTGTCAGAGCGCTAGAAAATATGCAGATATTCGGAAATGTGCAGTCGGTAGCCTCACAAACATACACAGACAGAGCGATACACACGTACAAATATACACCAAGAAAAATATGGGATCGAAGCCCCAAAATCGAAAATTGAAGGGACAGCGTATGATGATATTACTTACTGCACTCCATAGTCGGAAATAGCCACGCAGCCCATTAAATTAATATGCTCTAGCTCCCGGCAATAGTTTCCGATCTGGATGAGCACCTGATCCGTTACACTTAATGTATGGGCCAGCGACAGGACGGTAAGCTTGTTCAGCTTGCGGAAGAAGATGATCAGGCAGCGCTCGCCAATAGCCCCACAGTGTGATATGTCAAACTCCACCAGCTTGCTCTGATGCAGGGTCAAGGCATCCACGGCACCGGTGGTGAGCCACTGGCACTTGGACAGTTTGAGAATCCGCAAGTCCTTGCACTCCACTATTATTGGCTGCAGCGAGCGAGCCGTGATGTTGACACATTCATTGAGATTTACGGCACAGAGACGGTGCTTATTGTTTGTCAGCAAGGGGAGCAGCAGGTCATCGGTCAGCCACATGCAGCAGGCCAAATGCAACACCTCCAGCCGTCGGCAGCAGCGGGCCACCACCTTGAAACCCAGCGCAATATTGCTTGTATTATTCCCGGACAAATTTAGCTCCTGACGCTTTTCCAGCGATTCCTCGGCAAAGCGTTGCGCCGTCTGCGAGCAACAGCGCAAATTGAACAAGTCCTTCAGCGACAGATAAGTCGCCATGTGTGGTATGAGCACATCCTCCCAGCAAATGTCGAACAGCGTTATGTTAGCTTCGTGTGGCCTTGGCCTTGGGCTGGGCTTTCGTGATCCGTCCCCGTTCCCGCCCATGGCCGCCAAGTGGGCTTCCTCCCCGACATATAGACTGCACATGCGTCCGATTACGTGATCTCTCTTCACGCCAAATGCACTTTCAATGCACTCCTTCCTATGCACTTCGCTTGCAACGTAATTCCACTGCGACACCTTGAATTTTGTTGTTTTTCTTTTGTTTACAATAGAACAGCTGTTGCTTCAGCCACTATGGCTTCAGACTGACGCGATAGTCTAATCTGCTCTGCTAGCGGTGGGCGTTCAACGAAAAATATTCGAATTTTGCAAAAACTGTTTTATTCATGTTTTTATTAATACCAAGGCACCCGGCCAGTTAAACAAGTCGAAGGTCTGCGCTATTGGGACATTTGAGGCTGCAACTGTTACAATCTTCACGTATCTGTACCTAAAAGTAGGACCCTTACCTTACCACAGTACTTGCACACAAATGGTTGCACTCCCGTAGCAACAATAGATGTATGTATCTTCATGGCCGTCGAGTTCTTAGAGCCTAGACCACAAATATTATTTAAATATTATAACAATATGAGTACACTTGAGCAACCACCGCGCCAAATCCGTTCATGAATGATCAGTTGAATGAGTATTTGCGAAATTTTTCCAGGTCAGACGGTTTATTATCTGCTGTGCTAGAGGGTGGACAGTGTACACTGTACACACTTCTATGCAATCAATATACCGTACAAAGCGTTGAATGCAATAAATGTAATTTAGATGTGTTTGTTGTCTATTTCGGTTTGAGAGAGAGCAGCAATGAAATAATTGAGAGAGTAAAGAGAGAGAGCGGCAGTGAGCCCTTAGCATAGTGTGTGTTTTTGCGGTCTTCATATGCTGCTGCCATCATTTTATTCCATTTTCATTTTCAATTTCGTTTTAAGTTTTTCTACACATCGCGTGCTTCAGCTCTTGTGTTTTCAATCTATAGTATTATTAATATTTATTGCTCGTTAAATTTGCATGGATCAACATCACAAGCGGTCGTTGAGAAGTTCTGCAGGTATTTATCTGATGAAAGTATAGTAGCCATGCATTTGTACAGAAGTACAGTTAATGGCAAACAAAGGCAAAGGTCAAGGTAATGCGGAAAATTCTGGTTTAGCTTTGCAACTCATAAACAATTTCATATGTTTTCATTTCCCCCCTCTTTGAGATACAAACCATACATCAATTCGTACATATCTTTCCGGCCGAGAGTATTTTTTGTCAGTATTCATCGATAGGGAAATATCGCCAGAGCAGAAACACGCTGTAATGAGAATCGGGACAATAATAAATGCTCCCAAATATTTTGTATGATAATTTATAGCCATATGTCAATATAATCTCTGAAAACGAGATTGCATCATCATTTATAATAAATCATTTCCAAGGTTTGGAAAACATAATATGATTATTATATTTAAAAAACAGTGTATAAAATTGTCCATTCACCATATATATATGATGTTGTTATGTGTAGTTACCATGAAAATATAACATTTTTTTACCTTCTCTGTTTTAACCTTATTTTATAAACAATCTAATAGGGAGAGTTTTTAAAATTAGCCAGTCTTGTAGAAAATTGATTCATCAATCGGAGAAATTTACATGTTCAGTGCTGAGAGTCCTAACTAGATATTAATATTAAACCGAATATCAAAATCGAAAAATATCAATGCATCACAGCTTGTCGTGTCCGTTAGTATATTTACGGTATGTCTTGAAAATTATCAGGTATATTTCGTTATATTTTTGCGGGTTCGGTGGTATATTTTCTCAATAAATCCGCGGTTACACTGTCACTGACGGTCAACAAGTGCTGGGTTTTTTCTATTTTAATATTCATTAAATTCAAACGAAAGCGAAACGAACAACTAAGTGCGTATATTAACTTGGCGTTGTTTAGGTTCAGACTTTCGGCTCCTGCAGTGCGTGGGGAAATATTTATTGCGACATAAATGCAGACACACACACACGCGCATATGCATATGACAGATGTGCGACGTGCTTGAATAAAATACATATAGACGACGACTCGCGCACACACTCACACACACACATAGTGCGGATGTTCTGATTTTATGCAAGAAATCGGGCTATAATAAGAATCTCTGAAAATATATTAAAAATAATGCCAAAGAAAGCAGGCGAGCAACGTACCCGACCAATAATGACAGAGGCAAAAAATGAGAATCGTCTGTAAGCAGCAGCAAAAAGGGACAGAAATTATACGTAAAACAAAACGGGAACAGACAGGCAGCGCAGCGAAAAATAAGAAAAACGGCTAAAGCAGAGCCAGAGCAGATCCAATTCGACCCGGCTGACGCAGCGTCAAGTGTTTCTTCCGAGTACGTTTTCGTATTGGGGTTGGAATCAACCCCTAGAAAAATGGTTTCCTTATTAATCTGAGGTGTTCCTTCATTTCATCCCTTACACCTCAATGCATCCTCATAGCTGATTCCATCGCTTCTACGGGCCCAAACCATCTGCGACCTACATCTGAGAGATAGCAGCAGCAGACCTTTCCATGGACGACGAACTGGAAGATAAGGTGTTCTATCAGACATACGTATCCCACATGAAAATCCTCTCGAAATTTGCGGTGGGCTTCTCATCCATCAATTCCCCACTGGCCTACATATGGAAGCTGTGCCGCCTTTATGTCCTCCGGCCGGAGGTAGTTTTCTGCGGCCTCATTCTGTTCGTCTTGTTGATCTATTTGCAAGCGGTAGACGTGTGGGGTCGCAGCATTCTGGGACGCATCCAGGCCTCGTTTGGTCGCCAGAAGGCTGCCAAAATGATGGAGATGTCAGCCATGGCCGGGGATCACCAGAGCTGGGAGGAAGTCAAGCACCAAAGCTCAGCCTTTGCTGTGCTCGGACGCAGACCACGTATGGAGGATAGGTAAGCACGTGCACATCTCAATCCTTCCAGCCCACCATCTAAGCCTCTTCTTTGTCTCCCAGATTTATTCTTGAGGAGAACATCAACAACAACACGGGCGTCTCCTTCTTTGCGGTCTTTGATGGGCATGGTGGAGAGTTTGCTGCTGATTTTGCCAGAGATGTACTCGTGAAGAACATTTACAACAAGATAATTGAGATGTCCAAGCTGCTAAAGACCGAGTCTGGTACCGGCGATTATGACAAGAGCCCCTATCTGGCTCGCAAACAGAGCAGCCGCAAGGATGCCGCCAACAAGGAGAACACAGAGCCCGGCGCCCCATCTGTTTCCCGTCGCGACAGCTTGCGTAAGGCCCACAGCACCACGGTCGATTGCAGCGCCTTAAAGCACAAGACAACGGAGGCATCAATTGCCGACATTTACACGGCCCAGCTAAATCTGGCGATGCGAGCTAGCGGCAATGCGGCGGCCATGGGCTCTTCGTTTCTCAACAACAACAATAATGCACAGAATGGCGGAACAAACGCTGCGCCGCCCGATCTTGAGGCCAAGTGCTACATCGAGAACGGTCGCATCAACTTTGGGAAGCTCATCACAGACGAGATCCTGTCGGCCGACTACAAGCTGGTGGAAAAGGCCAAGCTAACAGTAAGCATAGTCCCCCCGTAGCTCTTGAAACATTTTGTTTAATCTGTTGATTTTTAGACCAACATTGCAGGCACCACAGCCTTGATAGCCATTGTTCATGGCACCAAACTGATTGTCGCCAATGTGGGTGACTCCCGGGGCGTCATGTACGACTCGCGTGGAATCGCTATACCGCTTTCCTTTGACCACAAGCCCCAGCAGGTGCGTGAACGCAAGCGGATTCACGATGCCGGTGGGTTTATTGCTTTTCGTGGGGTTTGGCGTGTGGCTGGAGTACTGGCCACATCGCGTGCAATGGGCGATTATCCGCTGAAAGATAAGGTACGTAAAAAATGATGCTCATCAAATGATAATTGCGCTCTAATCTGAATGGGGTTTTTCTCTGCCTATAGAACCTTGTGATTGCCACGCCTGACATACTGACCTTTGAGTTGAACGATCACAAGTGAGTGCAACGAACCAGAAACTCACAGATAATGACTGAATGAATTCATTCTATTCCACATAATTCTACCGTTCCGCATTCCAGGCCACACTTTCTGATACTTGCCTCTGATGGGCTCTGGGATATATTCAGTAATGAGGAGGCCTGCATCTTTATCCAGGAGCACCTCAATGAGTCGGACTACGGGGCCAAAGCCCTCACAATGGAGTCGTACAAGCGTGGCTCCGTGGACAACATAACCGTCGTGGTGATTGTCTTCAGGAACGCTGTCTACAAAATTGGCGGTACATCGGCGGGCAAGGTTGCAGACGCTCCTGCTGCTGCTGTTCAACCGCTGGCCAAATCGCCGTCTGTCGCTGCTGTACAACGCTCGAATTCAATCAAAACCAAATAAGGACGACGCCCCAGAGTGCCTGTTAAGAGTTATAGAAATCTTTAGCTTTCCCCCAGCCTTGCCCTGCGCTACACTCCCCCGTCCCTCCACCCAAAATATCTAGTTAGGCAAGATGAAAAATTCTTTGTTAAATGTTAAATGAACCCAAAGGCAGCATCACATACACCATACACAAGCATCACACACACCACCCAAATCATGTACATGCTCACGAAAGAATGAAGGAACAGGAGGAAAAGGATTCCTTTAGGAATCCCACTTATTGTTGTCCCATTAGTCAAATATTGTTTTCGCATCCTTCCCCATACCCCCACATTGCCCTTACACTTTGTTCCCAACCAAACACACGATACACCGCACCCATCTTCGGACGTAATTATTTATTTAAATTATTTGTTATACGATAATTGTAAAAATAGAAACATTTTCTAAAAGGTGTTTACAATAAAGAAAGCATAAGAGAATGCAGGAGAATCTTGTGTTGCCTGAAAGGCAACTAGCGAATTGAGGAGCCTGAGGATTAAGAATTCAGCTGTAAATATCAGCTAGAGCAACGAAAACTGGAGAGACCGGATAACTTTATTAAATGTCACGTTTACAGGTGTCTGGAGATAAACTAAAGAGTTTCACATCAAGCGGCTTTATTAGTGGCTTATATAGCAAACCGCTTTCAAAAGCTGCAACAAGTTTCATAGATTCATATAAACCATGTCATTTCTTGATCGATTATATTTTTAGCACAATTCAGCGCTCTGACCGCCCTCACGTATCATAGTACACCCTGCGACAAAAAAAGCCGAACCTTGAAATTTCATGCATTTTTGACTTCACTAGTCGCTGGTTTTCGCAAATGTTAGTCGATTCGTCTAATTTTTATTTTTTCTTGTAGATAAAACAATTTCAAACAAAAGTGCATGCTAATTTTTTTTCCTATCATAGTCATACACTAAGAAAAAAATAATTTTTAAAATCCCACGTGTGTAACGCTTTTTCCGTAATTTTGACCAAACAAAAGAAAACATTAAATTTAAATAGAAAAACGACTTTTAATAACCAAAACTAAATTTTGTCCAATAAATTAATGTAATTCCTATTAGCTAATAACAAAAAAAATACAATTGAAACTTCTTTTTCAAATTAGTAATTAATTAATATTTTGTAGTAACACCTTTGGCAAAGGGGTAAGGAAAGAGCATTTTATTTTAAAAACGATCCTTATGATTGGTATTAAAATTTTGTTCAGATAAGATCACATGTGCTGTAACGTTGTGCAAATGATATTTTGGCTCGAACTATTCAACTTCGGCCAAAGGAGGTGACTTCAATGGCAAGGACACCTACCAAAAAGTACCTTCAAAATTTTCAAATAAAAAAAATAGCTTAAATTGGTCGAAGGAAAAATCGAATTGAAGTGATTCAGAGTGGTAACGCATTATATTATCGGATGAGTATAATTTCAATATCATTGGGTCCGATGGCTTCCGCACAGTTCGCCGTAGAACAGGAGAACGATATTTCGAAAACTGCTGTATTGTCACTGTAATTCGTTTTCTCATATTTTGATATGGGGATGAAATCTAACTTTAAAACTGAATCGCTTTTACTAGTTCAGGGTTTGGTTAACAGTTTCATAGCAACATTCTTTTAGAGATTCATAGAAGTTATCATAGTTTCAAGGCAGCTTCTTATTTTCTTAGTAGTCGATAAGCTTGTTATACAATTCTGTTCTGAAAATTCCAATCTTCCCCAAATATCTCTCTTCCGTTGGCAAACCTCAATATTCCGTTTTTTTACTATTCAGATTCTCGCATAATTAACCATCAAACAGCCACAAAATACAACCAACTACCGCATATTTAAGGACGCTTAAAATTTTATTTTTGTTTTCGCTTCAACAAATCAAATGGGCGACCAGGGCATAGACATAGTCCAAAAGCTTAGTGAGCTGATACAGACACTTGCCAGACGCGGATGGTGTTGTCAGAGTAGCCGGCGAACAGAGTCTGGCCGTCGGTGGACCAGGCCAGGGACAGGCACTGGGGCTGATCGGCCTTAGAGGTGGGCGAGACGACCTCGGGGCGCAGCTCCTCAACGGTCTTCTTGCATGCCAGATCCCAGATCTTGATAGATGGGCCGTAGGCGACGCACAGCCAGTAGCGGTTGGGCGAGAAGCACAGGGCATTGATGATGTCGTTGTGCTCCAGGGTGTACAGGTTCTTGCCATCATTAAGATCCCACAGCAGAGCCTTGGAGTCCTTGCCGCCAGAGGTGCACAGAGATCCGTCGGGCGAAACGGTAACGGTGTTCAGGTAGCCGTTGTGGCCGTGATGGTTGTTCTTCAGCTTGCAGTTGGCCAAGTTCCAGACCTTGACGGTGCGATCCCAGCCGCAGGACACGATGATGGGATTCGAGTGGTTGGGCGAGAAACGCACGCACGACACCCAATCGGTGTGGCCATCCTCCTGGATGGTAAACTTGCACTCGGCCAGGGTGTTCCACAGCTTGATGGTCTTGTCCCGAGAACCAGACACGATCTGACGGTTATCAGCCGAAAAGGCCACCGACAGCACATCCTAAAAATCAACAGAGAACAGCCATTATAAGTCTTGGCATCACAATAGGAGCGTTCTTAGGATCAGTGGGGGGTGGGGGAGAGAGGATTTTCAGTGTTTGCCTACTTACAAGAGAGCCTCGAGCAAATTGGGGGTACGCTGACTTGGCGGAGAACCGTTCGTACAGATGTCAACCAGAAATTCTGCCTCGCATAGGCGCAATATTTTCGATCTGTACATGGCAATGGCCCGCCCCTCTGCGTTACCACACTCCTAACCATACTCGGACCATTTACCAGAACAGATCTTATTTTGGTTTCAAAAGCAAATCTCATTTCCCTGAGCAACTAAATTAATTGAAAACTTATCCCACCTTGGTGTGTCCCTCGAAGCGGCGAGTGGTCTTTCCGGCAGCCAGATCCCACAGGCGAAGGGTCTGATCCCAGGAGCCGGACAGAGCGTAGTTGCCGTCGGACGAGAGCACAACATCGCTGATGAAATGCGAGTGGCCGTAGAGGCGCTTCTGGGGATAGCCGTAGTTGGTGTCCTCATCGCGGGTCAACTTCCAGACGATCAGGGTCTTGTCTGCAGATGGGTAAACACAACATTAGATGGGTCTTTCGGATGGCAGAGATATCTGCGGATTTAAATCGGCTTCGGAATTTGCGAAAACGACATCCGAGTACTTGCCACGGGAGGCCGAGATAATAGTGTCGGGATCCTTGGGGTTGGTGGCGATCTGGGTGACCCAGCCATTGTGGCCGATCAGGGTACCACGCAATTGCAATGTCTCAGACATTTTCAGTCAGTTATATATTTGCAACGGGAGCGCAATTGAAACACGTCCAAAGGCGCTGCAAGCTGGCAGAAAAAGAGGAAGATCCGGCCAGTGTTCTGCAAGTTGGAAAATGTCAAAATGAGAATAGTACTGGAAAACGCACGGAAAATACTAAACTAGAGATGAATAAGTCGAACTTGGTATTTAACTAATAGTCTTCATCAACACGCATGCAGTTTGCTCTAAGATTTAATATTTATTTCAAATTCCACTTGTGTATATAGAACGCACGAAAGAAGTTTAGAAATATGTCGGCATATTCGTCGGTATGTTTTGGATAGCAGAGGAAGATCCGGCCAGTGCTATGCAATCAAGTGATGCTTATCGCACAAAACTATCGATATCTTTTGAAACTATTGAAATTAATTCGATTGTTTTGAAATATTTTAAATTTCAATTTATGGTAACATAGACACCCAAAACAGCTGTTTTACCACCCACCCACGCACCGGCTTAAATGAAAACATTGGATAATTTACAGACAAAACCATGCTGAATCTTTCTCTGGTGCTGCGGGTGCAGACCTCCAGGCATCTGGCGACGGCTGCCACAGCCACAGCAGTGAAAACAAAGGTAAAGATTGGAAAAACGCGGGACAAACCAAAGGCACTTATCACGTGTAGTCGGACGCAGTTCAACCTGACGCAACACGAGAGGGCGGACGCCAAGTTCGGGACACTGGCACTGGCGTCCAAGGGATGGCTGCACAACAAATCGAAGGGCGACCACTTCACCCTGAACGCCAGCGTCAGTGGGGACCAGCTGCAGCAGGAGATGCAGAGCGTGACGGGTTTCCTGGACAGTGGCCAAGTGGCGCTCCACCCGAAGCTACTGGAGAACCTGCAGAATGAACTAGGAATCAAAATGCTCACGCTCATACAGATAAAGGGCTTGCCCATTGTTCACGGCAACTCCCACGTACTGATTGCCGCCGAAACGGGGTGCGGCAAGACCCTGACATACATGCTGCCCATCCTGGACAGACTGCTGAAGCGGGAGATCACAGAACGGAGCTTCAATACGCCGCGAGCCTTGATACTGACGCCGGGCCGTGAGCTGGCTACGCAGATTAAGCAGGTGGCCGAGAACCTCAGCCAGGGCACAGGTCTCAAGGTGAAAGCTCTGCTGGGCGGCAGCACCAAGCAGCTGATGATGAATCCGGAGTTCGAAGAGGTTGATGTATTGGTGGCGACGCTGGGAGCCCTCAGCAAGCTGGTGACGACGGGCATATACCGCATGGAGCAGGTGCGCCATGTGGTGCTGGACGAGGCGGACACGTTGCTGGACGACAGCTTCACCGACAAGCTCACGTACTTCCTTAGGAGATTCCCCGTATGTTATCGCTAATCATTTACGCAGCATATAAATTAAATGTTTCGCTTTTCCACTGCAGTTCCACATGGTCCAAAAGCAGGATGCCCGCACTGTGGGCACTCAGCTTATCCTGGCCTCAGCCACGATGCCTACAAACACCCGCGAAATTCTGGAGCGCGTCATCGACGTGGACACCATTCAGGAGGTGGTGAGTCCGCATCTGCACCACCTGATGCCGCATGTCACGCAGAAGTTCCTGCGAATGTCCAAGGCGGATCGGCCGGGCCACCTGCTGACCCTGGTCAAGCAGGATCTGGCCAAGCGGCGGCCCATCATCGTGTTCAGCAACAAATCCGCCACCAGCGACTTTGTTTCCATCTTTCTGAACAACAGCGGCGTAAACTGCCTCAATCTGAACGGCGACATGCTCATGAAGATTCGCCTGGGCCGCTTCGATCAGTTCCAAAGTGGCCACTGCGACGTGCTCTCCACCACAGATGTGGGCAGTCGCGGGCTGGACACCACGAGGGCGCGTCATGTGGTCAACTTTGACTTTCCCCTGCACATCTCCGACTACATCCATCGCTGTGGGCGCATCGGGCGGGTGGGAAACTCGGACAAGTCCCTTGTCTCCAACTTCATCTCCTCGCGCCGCGAGATCGATGTTGTCCAGAGAATAGAGCATGCGGCCCGCACCGGTGGGCTGCTCCCGGATGTCAATGCCAACATTGCGAACATCATCAAGAAACGATTTATGGCCGAAATGAAGGCGGCGGGCATGGCTGTGCCACCCCAGGCCCAAGAGGAAGCCTTCTAGTTCTAGCTTTATATCTTGCGTTCAGAATAAAATGTGTGTTTTAAACGAAATTGTTACATATAAATCTTGTAGATTATATACTATCAAATACTAGGGCTGATTGCGCTTCTTCGTCTTCCCTTCCGAATAGAACCAATCTGCAGGAGGAACGGGAACTGCACTGCAGGTATGAATTAACTTGGTAATAAATACACAGTTATTTCGTGACATTCTTTAGTTTTGTGATTGAGATCCACAGAGCACTGAGATACAGATAGATTCGTGGTCTGCCCTAATCAAATTATATTCTAATGTAGTGAAACCCACTGGTGGGCACCTCTCGTCTCACATTTGTCAGCGGCTTAAAGAGCTTGCGTCTGGCGATGAGTATATTAGAGTTCCTTCCACTGTTGCCCCCGTTTATGGTGGATTTCTTTATCTGTGGAAAAAACCAAAGTTTAGCATTTATTGAATATTGTAGCATGCACTCAAGCAGACTTTGAAACAATTTTCTTTAAAGTTTATTTTATGAAGAAAATACATAAACTAAATAAAATACTATTTTAATAACCCAAAGATTGTACAAATAATTTATGTGCGTAAAAAAATTACTTTTTTCTTTAGTTAAGTTTTATAAGGGTAAATGTAGATTGTAGGATTGTAGAAATGTTGATCTTTTATGTAAAATGAACGTTTTCTGTTTAAATTAGCCGTACGCTAAGTTGTAGTATACGTAGTGTACGAGTATATTGTACTTTAAGCCTAGTACTGAGACACGCTAAATTTTCCGTCGACCGAAATCAGGGATGATATTCGTATGAAACCGATAAGAAATCATCCCTGTTTTTCGGTCGACCGAAAATTTCGCAGCAGGCGTTTCGCAGATCGGTACGCAGTTCCGGCTAAATGCTATTCGATACATACTAGAAAAGCAACCGATGGTATTTTCCCATCTCGATCGGAAATGTGAAATATTTCCATTTACGTCGTCCAAATGACACACATACACACACACACTCTAAAAATGGAAAGCATCTACACAAGTGAAATAATGAAGACAAATGTAATCTAATTAGGGCAGTAGAATGAATACAGATTATATGGATATTATTATTTATTAATTTTATAACCGGTACTCAATTTAATCAATCGAAAGGAAATAAAAACAATGTTGATTGCATTTCTGTCCTGCAGGATCGGATTTATACAATATTGCAGTGTGCATTATCGTCCTCCAGCTCCACAGCGCCCACAAATAAGACATTTCTGCTTGCTTTAATACAACATATGAAATTTTAACGGATTTCTGTTTGTAAACAAACACAAAACAGTGTAACCGCTCTATGCAGTTTGCACACTTTGGTCACACTAGGCACCGAGCGGAATATACAGCACTTTCGGTCGACCGAAAATTTAGCGCGTCTCAGTACTAGGCGTTAGGACTTTTTCCCAGCACTTGCTCAGATCCTCAGAAATATACCGAAATATACCGACTCATTTTCGTAACATACCGATTGGAACACCTGCATAAAATCATCATGTTCGCGAGCTATAAATGTTGTGTGTTACACGTACAGTTATTTGCATAGCTAAGTTTCTGTCGAGTTCGGCTCGAGCCTAAAGTGACAGGTTCACACGAGCCGATGGCATGAGCCGAAGTGTGTATGACCGTCCCCAAAGATCCCATAGTATGAACTGGAACATCTATATCTGGTATGCTTTGTGTTTAAAAAGAGGGGGTTAAATGGGTTAAGGTCACTTTTTGCTGGGTATATTTTGAAAAAAGAAGGTATATTTCTGCATATTTCTGAGGGTCAGACGGTATATTTCATTGATAAATCCGCGGTCACACTGGTCGGAACAAATAATACGAAGAAAATTGAAGAAAAACGCAGAGAAATTTTGCATCAAATTGAGCGCAAAATTTCAGACGGGAGCAAGTGAAAACGCGGCCAGCAATCTAAATTGCGCGGATAGTATATTTCTTTCTTACCCCCGGTTAATAAAAAGGCGTCAAAATTGAATCGACAAAAATTGACGAGTCTTTTCCTTCCACCACAACTGCGATGGAGGATAAAGCGACAACAAAAGATCTTGATCAATGGATTGAGCAGTTGAACGAATGCAATCAGTTGACAGAAACACAAGTTCGCACTCTCTGCGACAAGGTAAGGGATTTTAGCTCGCCCTAAAATCAAAGGTTTAAAAATAATTTTCATCATTGCATGCGAGTAATTTTTTTTTTGCAAATGGTGCTGCTGCGTGTCTCTACCTCTCTCGCTTGCACTTGCGGTGATTCATGAATCATGACGCTCTTGCTTGCTTGCACAGTAGCGGCGGCTTGCGTCGCCATATTGGAATATTGGTAAATTCCAACAGCCAAGCGGCTGGTATAACCTGCTCGAGTGCAAGTGAGACCAACATACAGTGCGTTGCATGTGTGTGAATGCGACAACTAGCACAGCGCGTTGTCTAATGGGCTAAACCTGAGCAAAAGAGATATTTTTTGTATTGTTAAATTTCCCAGTTTGTTGTTTAATGATAGAGGATTGTGTTTGGTTGTTGTTGCTGTGAATGCATTTGAGAAAATTGGCAAACAACCTTGCCGCAGCGCCCTCTTATTAATCGGCGATTGGGTTTTTTTCGCTGAGTAAATATTACTTAATGTTTTTGTGTGTTGGTGTGCGGCGCTGCTTCTAGAATATGTATCTATATACGTTCTGGGCCCCATACAAAAGCAGGTCCCGTATCTAGATAAATGCATTGGCAAGTGTTGAAGTGTATTCTGTTTTTTATTTGAGGAATAGTTAATTAATCCATCTCGTGTGCTGGTATTGTGCCGTTTTTAATTGTTATTAATTTGCCGATTTTACCGTTCAATGCCCACATACACTCGAGCATGCTCTTGGCACTCAAAAGCACACACATGCAAACAAACACTCGGAGAGAGAGAGACTCATACAGATAACGATTCATTGATTTGGGAGTAAGTGGGGTTATGTTTGCGTCACCCAAATATTTAGACTGTGTTCCCATTAGGGGTCTCTCATGCAGAAGAGTGTTCTATTCTTTTCTGACGTATCTTCCCCTTTGTCTTGACCCTGCTAGCCGCGAGCGAATATAGACAGAGGTAGAGAGTGAGCATAGCATCCTCTGTTTGTCTGTGTAGGTGAGCGGCCTCGTGATGTGCTGAAAATCCGCTTACCATAGGCCTCTGGGGCAGGCGGAAGCAGCCGCATGAAGGTTACGCATAGATGGCTAAATATCTCATTGGTTCACGCATAAATCTTCCGGTCCATCCCGGAACTTGTCATGTATCCATTCATAAGCAGCAGCAGTAGCATTTGTACATTCTTAACCCCAAAGAGAGCGAAGAATGGGCATAGATCTGGCCCTGCCCTTACCCTATAGTCGGGGTCTCTCACCCCTTCTTGTTGCTAGCTATTTTTGGCCTGTCTTATGGCAATGATATCATCTACCAGAGAATTACCATAAATGAATGAACCATTACTGAATCTTTATTTCGCTTTTTCCTCATTCAGGCCAAGGAGATCCTCTCCAAGGAGTCGAACGTACAGGAGGTCAAATGTCCGGTCACAGTCTGCGGCGATGTGCACGGCCAGTTCCACGACCTGATGGAGCTGTTCCGGATAGGCGGCAAGTCCCCTGACACAAACTACTTGTTCATGGGCGACTATGTGGACCGCGGCTACTATTCCGTGGAGACTGTCACCCTGCTGGTGGCTCTGAAGGTGCGCTACCGCGAGCGCATCACCATCCTGCGCGGCAACCACGAGTCGCGCCAGATCACACAGGTGTACGGCTTCTACGATGAGTGTCTGCGCAAGTACGGCAACGCCAATGTGTGGAAGTATTTCACGGACCTGTTCGACTACTTGCCGCTGACAGCGCTGGTTGATGGGCAGATCTTCTGCCTGCACGGCGGCCTCAGTCCGTCGATCGACAGCCTGGACCACATTCGGGCCCTCGACCGCTTGCAGGAGGTGCCCCATGAGGGACCCATGTGCGATCTGCTGTGGTCCGATCCCGATGACAGGGGTGGCTGGGGAATATCGCCCCGTGGTGCCGGCTACACATTTGGACAGGTGAGTGTTGAAGGGATCATCCCCCCTGACCCATTGGAGTCATAACTAATTGTGGGCTCATCGCCTTTAGGACATTTCGGAAACGTTCAACAACACAAACGGCCTGACGCTCGTCTCGCGTGCACATCAACTGGTAATGGAGGGCTACAACTGGTGTCACGATCGCAATGTAGTCACAATCTTCTCAGCGCCAAACTATTGCTACAGATGCGGCAACCAGGCGGCTCTTATGGAACTGGATGATTCACTTAAATTTTCATTGTGAGTACATACAACGAGTAATAGTATTTCATATGTAATCAACACGTTCTATATCGTTATTTTCCCCTCCTCTCTTTTACGTAGCCTACAATTTGATCCAGCTCCGCGGCGCGGCGAGCCCCATGTTACGCGAAGAACACCCGATTATTTCCTTTAAGCTGGATTGCGCTTACATTTAAACATATTACATCGCATTATAACAACAAGAAAAACCCAATATATAATATAAACAAAAGAAGAAGAAAAACAAACAAGAAACCAACAACCAAGCAACAACAAAAATGATATAAAATAAACAACAAAATCGCAAATGTTGTTGATGAGAAATGATAAGAAAAAACAAGAGACACAGAAACCCAACAGAAAATGTAAATCTATTCTTGATGCATTTGTTCGAAACAATTCGAGAACGATGCAAAATGGAGCCTTTGATCGTTCTATTTATTGTTGAAATTCAAGTCGCATTCGGGAGCGACAAAAGATATATATATCAAAGATAGCGAAAGGAGAGAGTGTCGGATGAAGGAGGAGCAGAAGCAGAAGCAGGATGAAATGATGATACAATCCAATCAAACCTACCAACCAACCAAGCAACAAGAACTACAACTACTTAGCTAAAATTTGTTAATTTATAAAAATAACGAACTAAGCGCCGCAGCAGAAAGCAGAAGCCAGAAGCCAGAATGGGAGTGATGGATGGATGGACGGATGGATTATGACATGTGTGGGACTTTTAGGGGGGAAAGGGGGAGTATATGACAAACGACGAAGGACTAAGAACTGTCAGTTACCGACCCCAGGACGACAGCAGACGGCAGCATGTGGGAGTAAAAGAAGCATGAGGAAGTAGCAGGAGAAGCATGGTAAGCAGCAGCAGGAGCAATGGGGAAAAGCGCGGGGCGGGTCAGCGATTCATACAAATAAAAAGAAATAATTATATAAAGAAAATAAGGAAAAAACGTTTAATATTACTGATTAAAATTACAAAAACAAAAAAAGCAAATAAAAATATTTAAAAAAAAAACAAATAAAAAAAATCCACAACAAAAAAGAAAACGATTAAAAAAATTCAATACAAATTAAGTTCATATGTAACTTTAATAATAATAAAAGAAAACCACACAAAACAAAAGTGCCCCCGAAAATAATAGTCCCAAGGAGGCAATAGTGTAGTTGCATTTTAAGAGAGCGAGAGCTTAAGAGAGCGACGCGACAAGTGACTCGTTTTTTGAGAGCAAGCAAGCCTTAAGGAGAGGAGATGAATGTTGTTAAATGTTGCTGCTTAAGAGAGTGAACCAAACCGTTCTCTCTCTCTCTCTCCTTCAAAGAGCTTTATCCGCTAAGAGAGAATACCGTTAGAAATATTATTTCGCAGTGCTGGCAATGCCACTTGCCATATTCCCTGCGGCTAACGGTAGTGTGTATGCGAGCCTGCCAAAGATAACACGACCGAAACGGGAAGCGGAAGTCGGGCATCAAACGGCTCCCTAATTGAGACCACAAGACCAGACCAGACCAGACGACAGGACCTCAGACCGACACAACGAGGCATCTATCGGCATCCCGCCCTCGAAAACGATGTCAAAGTCAGAAATCTAAATCAGAACCTGGTCTGGGGTCTCAGGGCCGGGTCGCATTTGATTCCAAGGGAAAGCGAAAGCAAGAAAATCTTGGAAACTTTGTATAATTTTTGGAATATTTTAACAGCCACACAGAAGCACAGTATACCGTGTGTGTGTGTGTGTTTGTTGTAAATTCAAATTTTAAAACATGCTTGAGACCCTCAAGTACAGTACGTAAGAACTTGCTACACACACACACACACACACATGCACACACCGAAAACACTCCGTACACCTACCGAGACTTGTCATCTATCATGCCCCAACGAACCAGGAATGGATGCGCGGTCGGGGGCGGAGGTAATTGTCGCCATCGGGGCGGGGGGTCTTTGGCTGCTGCTGTGGAGAGGTTATATGAGGAGGGGGTGGGGCTGGGGCTGGTTCTGGGGATTCTGGGAGGTTGGAGCAGATTGTATTTGTCGTTGGGCCAGCGACAGCTACTGCTACAGCGACTGCGACTGGGGCGTATACGACATGGAAAATCCATTATCACCAAGTGAATTTTTACTAAAAAATTTACATACCCCCACATCCCAGCCCTACCATCATTTCTACCATTTCTCTACCAACCCATCCCCTCCCCCATCCCACCACTCGCTCATATAAATGTGAAAATAAATCCTGAGTGCGTGTTTTTTGGGAGGAGGATGTGGGGCGGCAGGATGGTAGGGATGCTCCGGCTGCATGGAATATAACCCACAGAAATACAACTCTATTTGATGGCCCGTTATTAAGTTAAGGAACGCCACACAGAAAAGTCCTCTCCCAAGAATCATCCACCTAGCAAAAGATTGTATTTAATTAAAGGCATAAATTCAAAATGTATCCTCCTCCTCCTCCTGCTCCCTCGCCTTAAAGGCCACTCCTAGATGATGGCCGAAAATGTTTGGACCATAAAACAAAAGTAAGTGAATCGGGATGATGGATACAGTTAAGGTTTCGGGATGCACGAGAGGATACGCTTACGGTGTAGGGAGCAGGAGCAGGATCTGTGTAGAGGTAGCCTAAATATTAAAAATTTAAATGAACTGCTCACTTTTTACGATTTTGTCCTTAGTTTACGACTGAGTGGGGTGGGGTGGGTATGGGAGAGTCTCTGCCTAAACAAACGTTTCTTGTATTTTTATCGTCTCTGGGTTTAGGGGTAATTTTTGGGTTGCTGGGGCTATAGTGTATGTGGTATGGTGGTTGGAGTGGGGGGGTTCTGTTATTCTCCGTGCAAGTATCTTTTACGATGCAAATTTGTTGCCATAAAATTGAAGAGTGTAGCCAAAAGTGAGGCGCTTTGCCTAAATAAACTTTGCAGACTACCATGATGATGATGAGTTGTCATTGCCCTGGTTGATGATGATGATGCCTTGTCCGCTCGCCACGTGCTGCCTGCCTGCCTGTTATTCTCGATTTTCTCTCTGGCGAAAGGTTGAAAGGTCAGGCCTGGTTAGGAGGAGCAGCAGCAGCAGCACAACACTCACACGTTCATGAAGGGTAGTGTGGTATAAAAAGGGGAGATCCTGGGGCGAGATTGCCTCTCCGTAAAGTGGCGTCGAATCAACAAAAATCGATTCCCGCTAAATACCCAAGTTGAGGCCACATCACCCCCAGCTGCAGCCCCCAGGAGTTAACAACGTTAACCCAGCCTCAACTTGGCAATATACAAAACTTTTTCCACTTCTCACTCTGCCCCAACTCCCGCCTTCGCTCCCCCACCACCCTTTGCTGATAAATCCCCAACGATTTGCGTTTCAGTCTCTCATCGTGGTTTATTTTTGTGCTATTCTTTTTCTGTATTTGGTATTTATTTAAATTTTGTACACTTTTTTTTTTGCCAATTCCTTTTGTTTTTGGCTACTACTCGTAATCTATGGGAATGCTGGCAAGGAAAGGTATACTTGGCAGCTAATCTAAGAGTAACTTTATCGGAAGGCTACCTCTCTCTCTGATTAGATAAGATCGAGTAATTAGTGAGAGAGTTTAGATAACATGAAGATTACTGCGTGGTATCTCATAAGAGTGAGGTTGAATGGGAATACTGTAACAACCTTTTTAGAAATTCACCAGCGCTTAAGTTGTAATTGTATTTCAATTAAGTTAAAAAACCGCCATACAATCCATGTTTTTCAGGGACCGTACCTGTTATAAGTTTTAAAAATAAAAAATTTCAATCTAAGAATTTTTCCAATTTTTTTTATATAAAAGTAACGAATAACACTTATTTCTAATTTTTTCAATACAAATGAAAAGTAAGGGTTATATTTGTTTTATATTTTTAAAATTACAAATAATAGTTATCCATAATTTTTTTAATAAAAATACAAAATAAGATTTATTTTTGATTTTTATTTCAAAAGTTGAAAAAATATTGTTTTTTTTTTATCTATGATCTATTTTTTATAATTATGGGTATCGGATACACGTGAGATAACTTAATTTAAAATAACCCATACTAAACAGATAAATATTTTAGGTACCCTCCAAGTTTGTTACTTAATTGCAATGATATCCTACTGCTGTAACAGATTTGTTACACATTCGGCGTGTGTTTTGTTTGGTTTCAGGGAAGTTCCACTGTTTATTAAATCAGCAATTAGTACGACACCGGCCTCTCCAGGCACATGTCGTCGAAACACATGCTGTCTATATCACTCTTTAGTTGTCCCCCACACACATACACATACTCACGCATATGGAACCGCTGCTGCTGCTGCTCTTTTGATTTTACTTTTCTTGCCTTTCTTTCGTTTCGTACTTCCTTCCACCTGCAGGAATTACATTCCTCTTATGGCCACACTCTATATCCTCTCCTTTCTATATAGCATTGTTTTATTTTTGTTTATACTTTGTCGCTTTCTATTTGCTGTTGCTGGCCTTTTCTGCTGCGGGCATTGACTGACTTCCTTCCGCCTGCCCGCTCTTCCAGGAATACGGATGGGTATGGTATGGGATAAGTTCAAGGGAAGCTGGAGCTTCGTGCTCCAAAGTCGGATCAGGGAGCCTGTCGCCTCTCTTCCGTGTCTCCATTGCATTGCGTGTTTCGCTTTTGTACGTTTTCTATTGCCGCTTCCTTCCGATATCCCTGTCCTCTTTTTTGTTGTATTTTTATATATTTTCCCCTCTTTTTTTTGGGTTCCTGTTTAATTTTTTTTACTAGAATTTGTATACCGTGTTTTTGGTGGAGTGCCAGATAGTATATTGTATTTGTAGCAGGCTTAAAGTCCGAATAATGCTTGGACCTCTGAGATCAGCAAAGGTATAACCAAGAATTTTGTTCTGCATAAAGCCAAATATTTACTAAACTATCAAATATCACTTCTGTCTTATGATTTTTAAAGTCATAGTGTGGAAAGTTGGGTAGTATCTCCCATATCTTTTCTCTCACTAACAGTTTTTATTTTGTTAAACAGTTTTCCGAGCATTGGGTATTCCTTTAGTCCTTATCCTCCTTGGGTAGCTCTCTTGGATTTTTTCTTTATTTCCCAGTGAATTTGGTTGTCTCGCACGTGAGCCGCATAATGAAATTTGCTGCTCCGACACGGCGGCCACTCCCTATTGTGTGTGTGTCGGTCGTGTTTCTCTCTCCGCTGTGCTCTGTGTGTGCCCAGCTGCTTAGCCTAATCTTATGTCGCCTTAAAGAGATGTCATTGGAGCTGCCTCCAGCTCCAGCTCCAGATGCTTCCTGCTGCTAGCAATTTAATGCGAAGGAATCAGAGCTTCGGCCTGGTCTTATTTGCATTCCCGTGCGCCCGAAAGGTGACAACACAAAATGCTCAATGTGGCAAAAAACAAGGCTCCCATCGACATTACCAAACAAAAACCAACAACAGCAACAACAACACACACAAACAAAATAGAGGCAGACAGCTTGGGGTCTTAGCCTGGCCCAATGTCTGACCCCATCCCCTGGTTTTCTGTATGCTGCCTCCTCCTCCTGCCTCCTTTCGTTTCACACTTTTTGGCTGCGCTGTGCTTTCAAGTGGAAAATTACTTTCGCAGCTTTATGATGCGGAAATTATATGAAAATCATGGCGAATTTGCCTTGCAAGGAATGCGATTCGGCCAGGACCACGACAGAGGACCGTATTCTAGTGCCGCATATCCGGAAAACATCTGCATATGTAGCCGTAGCCGTAGCCTCTTCTGTGCTACCCAGATTTTCTGTGCGCTATCTCTGAGCCCCGATCAAGACACCAGCCACGCCACGCCAACGCCCACATCAGCCAGCAGTCGCATAATGAAACGAGCTTTTGGCTCTGACGATGCGAAGCGTTGGGATGCCGTTGACAACTTGGTTGAGGACTCATCCTATACTCCACTTTGCCACGCCGGCAGCTGCTGACTGGCTCCATTTCCATTTGAATTAGCATAAAACGAGGCGGCTTACGTCTGTCTATTGTAGGATGGTGGGGCCGGGCCTGCAGATGGGGTTGTGCCGTGCCACTCCGAATCAAAGCCACCGTCGTCGAGTGCGGGGCGAGATATCATCTGTTGCTGCTGCTGTTCCTTCCGATTCTGCCTCTCCTCTACTCCTGTGCTGCGACGACGACTTCGTTATCTTTTTAACTTGCTGCCGTCGTTTATTTAACTGATAATGATTTGATGGCAGTTGGCTAAGCTTTCGACAAAGCCATGTCTCCCACACCGGCGCCAATCTCCTAGACCCATTTCCACGCCCATTCCTGTGCCATTTACTGAGGTCAATTACACGCTTTCGATTAAATTTGCCATGGATTGGTGATGGTGTTGCCTGCTGGGTGTTGACACGGAACAGCTGCCTGAGAACGGGGATTCAGTCCCCGCGTCCGGGTCTCTTTTCTCATTCCCAGCATTCATCCTGCTCTCCTTTGCCTTCTGCCATCGCCTCCGCCTCCTATTCCAGGGAATGGGAATAGAGGAGAGGTATGTGCATGTGTATGTTGTATGTGTGGCACAAATAAAGTTGAATTATTATTTTTCTTTATGCTTACTTTGGTCGGGGGGCACTCCTGTGGTTGGGGGCGTGGTGCGTGCCCAGAATGCTCAAGTGTTGCCAAGTTGCATATTCGCTTCGTTATCCCCCATTGGGGTTATGCCACCAGCAAGCAAAAGCAAAAGCAGCAGCACAAGCAGCTCACATCGTCAAGCGCGCTTTAAAGAGGGGATTACGCAAACCATATTGGATATTTAACAAGGAATTGCTCGCATTTCTGTATAAATTCTTGCATACTTATCCCATTTTTAATACGCAGTGGCGGTATTCCCTTGAAAGGCATTCAAATTTGTGGTTGTTTTAGGTTTTTAAGTGGTATTAGGATTTTGTTCGTGGACGCTGCAAAATGTAAACAAAGGGCTGCCATATTTTGATGACACTCCAGTGTGACCATTTTTTGCAGAGAGCATGTTTCCACTGAGAGAGAGAGAATGAGAATGGGAAAAGCACAACAAGCAGATCGCGCGCCATTTCTTAGTTGCTCCACGTTTTCTTTCGTTTGTTAGAAGTGAAAAGTGTTTAATTCCGCGAAAATTCCATTGTTCATTGCGCTACAAAGTGCGGTATTGTAGTTTGTCGTGTAATTTCCACAAAACACATGTAAGTTTTCACAGCAATCATTCATTCAACGCTCAAAACACCAAAAATTATTCATACATACATAATTCGAGCTGGTGATGGGCGAACCCATGTCGGGTCGCTGTGCCCGCTGCCTGTTTAACAGTCTCCTCCTGTGCACGGCACTGAGGCCGGTTCAGCACCTAAAGCCAGAGGAGCACCCCTTCGCCTATGCGGCCTGTGCGGTGGGCGTTGTAGTTTCAGGCCTCGGCCTGCTCCGTGTGATATTCGCCAGCGGCCAGCCAACCGAGTGCAGACGGCTTCGCGACATCAGCCATGGGTTCCTGGAGCTGGCTCCCCTACCGCTGGTCAATATGGATCTGTATATGCAATCCACGGGAATGATGAGTGCAGTGACCCTGGGCCATGCCTGCTTTGTGCTGCCCCTGAGCTTCGATCTGTGCTGTTCCCTTTTCAAGGGTCGCCACGACTGCGACACGGCCGATAGTCTGCGTAATCTTACGATCCTGGGGAACATTGTGTCCCTGGGCTTTCTGGGAATGACGGAGCGCAACTTCTTCTATATCCGCATGATGCTGGTGATGATTGCGGTGCGCTATGGTGGGGTGCTGATGGACAGCATGCAGGAGGATGTTGGCGAGGATCTGCAGGTATGCGGCATGGCGCTGTTCTTTCACCTGCTCGGCAAGGCCCTCGAGGCGAAGTGAGTAACCCTCTTCCTGGAGGGGGGGAGGTGTCCTTGGGGTTAACTATACTCTAGACTTTCGGTCGCCTCGTACAACGCTTCACGGGTTTCTGCATTTAATTTTCCATGAATTTGACTTTGGCTTTTTTCCATCTGTATTAAATTTCATTTGTCGGCTTTTAAATTGCTGTTCATGTTTGTTCATGTTTTTGTAATTGCCACAACACTCCATATACTCACTCTCCTTAGCCCTATCCGTACTTATATTCCCCCTATAAGGAGGCCACTTCTATGGCTTCCCTGGTGTGTCACACACATTATAATGATATATGGGCGATTACCGATGCGCAATAAGTGCACCACCCACCCGTACCCTCAATCCTACTTGTACACCCCCAAGTCGTTCTCCAATTGAGACACAAAGCCATTCGTCGCTGATTCATCGCTCTATCTGCAAGCGGAAGGTTCTTATCAATAGATACGGTTTAGATAATAAAGCAATTGTACTTAGATACGGTCTCAATCGTTAAGTACTTGCTGGAAAATTCCAAGTGCTTTTGATGAAATGTGTGCGTTATCGATGAAAAAGTATTTTTTTTAACCTTTAACCCTTAACCATTTCTATTAGCATAGTATTGTGAACCTTTATACTCAAAAAGAGAATATAGAAAATTATAGCAATTTAGTATTAGAAAATCCTGTTTTCTATAGTAATTAATAAAAAGGAATGGAAAAGTTCTAGAAAGTATGTTCATATATTCAGAAGTCTAGTCAAAAGTGAACTAATTATATAGCAGGTTTAGATAACACCACCTAGAATTTATAAATTGAATTACAGATTACATTTTTACTTCATTTTCTACTTCAATATTAAACATCGACCGATTTCAAGCACTGAAATTCCCATTAAAAACCCGCTGTGATCGCTTTGATAATTGAAATTGCAAATGAACAAAGTGCCGATTATGAATGCAATCACAGCCGTGTCAGCCTGCCTCCTAGTGAGAAATGCTGATGACATTTGTCAATACCCCCGAATTACCTCTCGTCGCTAATATATGTAGAAATATTCCCCATTGCCCACTTATTTTGTTGTTATATGTATTTATTTACGCATATTTTATGTACATATTTTTACGCTGTCAAATGACAAACTCTAATTGCAAACGGGACAGATTTTAATGAGTGCACCACACAACCCATACCACCACAAATGTACCTAAAGTGCATGCGGGTGTACAGTGCGGTGCAATAGTCGTGTCGATAGTGGAAACTAAAATGGAATTAAAGATAAAAAGATTAAAGACCTAGGTTTTGGACAATACTCGTTCTAAGGAATACGGAATTCCAAATTAAATGTTTACATGAAACCGGTTCCATCTCCATATAGTGGGGTGAAGACTTAACTTATTAATGCCTAACTTTGATATTGGAACGTGCTTTGTTAGAGTTCAAATATAGCATTATATCTATGGATCTGCACTGTATGTTCCATATAGAAGTTTCTCTATGTATTTTTTTGCTATTTTGTATTTTGTATTGCCCCCTCCATTTGCTTTATTCAACTTGACAAGTGAAGTGAGTGTGAATATTTTTTAGGTCACAAACAGCAACAAGAACAGTTCACCTTAAAATGGAACTCCAGCTCCTGCTCGTACTCGTACTCTCCTCTCCCCATCAAAAAGTCGACTCTCTTGCAACTCGTACTGCTACCTGGTCGGAAAAGCACACACACACACACACAGACACCTGAAAAAAAGTTGAAAAAGAAAACCATAAATGGTTCGAATCCTTTTCCATCCTGTTTGGAATTGGGCCTGGAGTGTGGAGGGGACTTCGGGAAATTGCAGTCAACATTTATTTCCGCAGTATGATGGAAAAATTCGAAAATAATTTGCGAGCCATAATTAAAAGGCGACAGCAGGAAAAATTGAGACAGAAAATGTGGGGAAAAACTAGGAAAAAGTCGTCAGGAAACGGCAGGAAAATAACTGGAGTGGGAATGGCCAAAGGGAGGAGGAGCTATACAGAGTCATAGAGAGTCGTCCCTCGAATGTCTCAATCCGCTGGGGTCATCAAACAATTCCATGGCATAGACGGCTTTTCGATTTTCGCCTCAATTGACAACATATGGCGAAGCAGACTCCCAAGGAGGAGCACAAACACACACACCGCACACACACACACACACACACAAACACCAAAGGAAGCAGGTCCTTTGAGTGACTGCAGGGGGGTACGCGGGACCACTCCCCATTCCTGTGTGGGCGGAGCGGGGCGGCATTTGCATTTGTGACTGCGAATTGCGAATGCGAAAATTTAAAGTTTCCCGATAAGAGGGTTGTAAAAGTACAACAAAAAGCGTATCGGAGCGGGAGAGTCTTCGCGAACAGGAGCTGGGGCGCAAAAAAATGGCGACGTTTGCGAGGAAAGGAACACGAAAGGGGCGGCGGCGGCAGACAAAAGACGAAGACGCAGCGAACGGAGGCAGCAAACAAGAAAAATCGCTGCAGGGAAAGTGGCAGGAGGGCGAAAGAAGGGATGGGGTCCTGTAGGTGATGGGAAAAGTGAAGGATGTGCTAGAGTTGTTGGGGGGGGGGGGGGGGGGGGTGCTTTTGCGATAGAAGTTTAGTTATACGAGTTTTCGCATTGTAGAGCGCGGCATTTGCCAGAAGGTGCCAACACATTTTATTGTTTGTACTCTCACGGAGTGGAAGGGTCTGTGGAATTGGGGATTACATTTGGATGCTGCATTTTATCATTACATTCAAATGGGATACAAATTCCTTTTGAGTTGCTTTTTAACTTTTAATCAAATTCTTTAATAAGAAATGTAACTTTATCTATCATATCTGCTCGGAGCAGAACCCCGCCGACTAGCTGCTTTACCAATGTCATTATTGGCCTTCAGCTGCATATGTTTTTTTACTACTGAATTCCATGTTATTATTATTTTCGCTCAAGCTTTGTTTTTGCTTGTCCTGCGCTCTTCGACTGCTCCGTGTTCTTATGTATCCAAAATAATTATTCGGTCGATCGGGGATAAAAACCGTTATCTCCACAACATCCCTGAAAATCATTGGGGTCGGAGTATTTGTATAGCTAGAATGAAGGAAATAGGTTTCCTGTAGTGGCTGAATCTCACTCTCCTCGTATTGAGATATTTAGATATTAAAGAGCAACGTAGTAATCGTACACATTATTACTCGTGTGGGTCATCATCGAGGTGATTTATAATTGTTGGTACCTACTAGTAAGAAAAAATTTAAATTTATAAGAACACCCCAATACTTACTCAAAAATATGTATTTTATATAGACATTTTTTATACTTGTAGGCATTTAGGGTATACATTTTGCGACTCTGTAGAGCGCTGGCTCTGCCTTTCGTGTTTTATTGTTCGACATTGTTCCCCCTTCAGTGCACGTTCCCATCATCTGTTGTTGCAGAAAGACGTTGGGGATGGTGGTGTTGTCACAGCACGCTCCATGCTTCAGATCTTCGACATTTGGCATTTCTCTCTGAATCGCACATGTCTCTAAGTGTATAAAACGTCAACTTTATTTGCCCAACTGAGGCACAAAAAAGGCACTCTCTATTCCATACCATGCAGTGCCACATGTAGCATCCCCATCCCCAATTATGTGGCACCCACCCTCCCGGACTTAGCAATAAAACCAGCTGTCAATTTGTTTATATTATAAAAAATAATTAGTCTGTATTCAGCGCCGAAGTCGACGACTCCATCATATTTCTATATATGTTGCATGTTGCACGTTGGTTGAATGTGGGTGTGCGTGTGTGTGTGGCAGGCTGCAAATTACAATTCGGGTTTGAAAGAAGGTATGTTTCGTGTGTTTGTTTTTTTTTGGTTGGGAGGGGCTTAGGTGATTTTATCGTATAAAATTTTAAAGCATAGCGAGTGGTAGAGTTACTTTTTGGGGGACTTGTCAGTGATTAATTATGTACGCTCGATAAGTTGAATAATAATCGTATGGATAATGGATAATGCAATATAATTAGTGTTAGACATTGCTCGTTGAATGTGCGATATACATACATATGTACATACATGTATATGATGTTAAATGGCTGAATGATGACTAAAAAATACAGGCATTTAAAAGATTAATGATTTTTCGATGATAAAAAAGTAGGATTTAGCTATATTTCCGGAGGCGCTGCATACTTTGAGGCATCTTTCAATTTCGTTTTTACTCATTTTACGCATACATAAATATTATAATATGTATAATGTTGTGTATTTATAGAATAATGCATTAGGGTTTTTCCTTAAAAACCAACCATCCAATTGCTTATAGAATATTTATATCTCTGATAAATATATACTATATTGATTTATTTTGTTGAATTTCCTCATGTTTCGTCATTGTGTTTTTTTTTGTTTTTTGTTCGTTTTGTAACATAGTTTATTTAGGCAAAAATGGCAACAAAATTGTATGTTTAACATTTGTCTACTTTTCGCAAAAACCTTTCTCTCTTTACTACCTTATAGTCAGTGTGTGTTCTTGTCCTTTTTTTTTGGTTTTGTTTTTGGTTTAAGTAGTAGATGTGTATAACTTTAGCTAACTAACAATTAATTTAAACATTTGTGTAACTTATAATTGGCAATAAATCGTTTGAATAAGCAAACATTCAACATTTAGCAATACTTATGCGATATCTGATAACCCAAAACTAAAACAATAAATAGCTATATATGTATGATATATCGTGTATGTATATATACTATATATATATATAAGTATATTGTAGATGTTGTATGTATATAGATTTATCTCTGCATTGTAAAGTTGTAGTGATTGTAGCCTGATTATGTATATATGTATATATTTTATATTATTTTTTATAGATACAATTTGGGATACTCGCGACTTGGGATCTCTATACTAGTTTCTTTCTTTTTCAGAATTCCCTATTTATTCTGGTTCATATCATATGTATGTATTTCCATTCCCAATAATATATGCACCCCATTATGCTAGCTGGCAACTTAAAATACTTTTTAAAGCCCCGTTTGAACTTATGCGTGTATTTAGTGAGTGAGTGAGTGAGTGAGTGAGTGAATGAGTCGAGTGATTCAAATGATTCGATTGATTTATAGCGCATATACAGTACGTGGCGAAACTATAAGACAGATGAAGATTATATAAACGGTTTGAAATGGCTTTAAGCTTTAAATATCTTAAAGAGAAAGACTAGAAAAAATATATTCGTATAATTTTTATAAAACATACATAAACGATTATAAAGAAATTTTCAAAAAGATTTTTTTCTATATCGGAAAATATTTCTATTTCTATATCTTCCTGGAAAAATCATTAATTTCAAAGACTTTATTTAAGATTGATATTAAGAACCGATTTGGATAAACTTGAACTAAGGATGGGTTTTTTAGAATACATATGTACATATGTGTGTATAAATATAAATATGTGTCCTTTTTAGTTGCCGTAAGTCTCAGTTTCCGCTTATTGGCTCTAATGAAAGATATGGAAGATCGATTTGATAAAGTTTCTCTATTACCTTCATTCATATTTAATCTAGGGTTCATTAAAATAATTTGTTCTTTTCAAAAATTGAATAAATTAAATGTTATGATATGATTAGAGCAGCTGGGGCGCTTTCAAAAGAATCGAGCATGAAAAATTTGATATGCGAAGAGATGAACATGGCTGTATATTGTGATGATGTGGTGGCACCAGCAAGTAAGCCAAGCGACACCAAGCCAAAGATTCCCACAGATTCCAGACATAAAAAGAAAATCAAACAAGTCCAAAATTATAAAGCTGAAATTAAAAACGCCATGTCACCTGCCTTATAACTGCGAAACGCACTGTAGTTATGTTATTTATCGTATTATTATAATTAAGTTTTGTTGTTGTTGGGTTAGTTATTAGATTACTTAAAAATTGTGTGTTGTTTCTTGCCTTTGTCTTGTGTGGCAGCCGTCGCCTAGTAAAAGTTAATCAGTCGCTATCAAAAGATCCACCAAAGGATGTGTCTGGTCTCTTACGTTATCGTACACAATTTTGATCCTTCCGATCATTATTCTGATCTCGTCCCAGATGTTTATGATTTTATTTTATTTATTTTTTTTTGGCCATTTGAATGCTGGACTTAGCTCTGGTTTTCATTTGGTGGGTGATTGGACTGGTCCTCAGCCTACTGGTGCTGCTGTGGTTGCTTCCTAGAAATCACTGATCTCACCCTCTGTCTCTGGATATGTGCAGGAGAAGGGAGTGAGAAGCCAGTTGCAGAGGCCCTTGTTGCCGGCGCCGCTGCCCTCATGGCGATGCCGATGCTTCTTGTGGCCGCCGCCATGGCCATGCCGCTGATAGTTGCCCGTGGAGGATCCCGCACCAACTGCTCCTCCTCCTCCTCCCCCTGATATGGTGATGCGATGGCGCTGACCTTTGGACATGCCCGAGGCGAAGCTGCTCTCGTCGGAGTCCCGCACTGTGGCAACACTGTGGTAGCCGCTCTCCGCCCGCCGCGAGATGCCCGAATGCTTCGATGTCCGCGGCGTGGAGTTGGAGTCATGACCGCTGTCGTACGCCTCGGAGCTGGTGTTCAGCGGCAGAAGTGGCAGCCTCGACTGTGCCGCCAGAGGCAAGATGTTCGTAATCTCATTGAGCTTATGCTGGGCATCCTCCAGTGAGTTTCTTTTACCCACCGCCGCTGCCATTGCCTTCTCGTCCAGCTCGCAGATGTCATCGTGCTGTGGGGCGAAACGTTTCTCGCTTTTGGGCAGACTCGGATCGGAGGCGCCATCCGGCTGCCGCAACAGGGCATAGTCATCCATTCCAGCAATCTCCATGATGCCATTCAGACTCGGCAGCGATCCCTGGCTGGGGCTGTGCGACGGCTGCTTGGGCGGACTCGGCGTCAGGCGGTACGCGGGCTCGCTGCAGACGCTGCTCTGGCCAACATTGAAGCGAAACACGGGCTCGCTGAACACACTGCTCACGTCCGTGCGGAAGAGCGCGGCGGAGGGCGTGACCTCGGCCATGGCCAATTGGGAGGTGAAGATCTCGTGTAGGCGTGCCAGTTGATCAAACTGGTGTCTGGAAAGAGTATAAATGATAGCATAAGGGAGGGGTACATTAGTGGAGAGGCACACATCCCCGTCGGACGGGAGAGATTAATGATGCTGGAATAATAGCTTCCGCAGGGCGGAAGATTTTTCAGTCGAGGCATACGCATCTCGACAGATGAAAAACAAAGCTATGTAAATTCAAAAATTTTCCTCTTACCTTGCTCTCTCTCCGCACTCGCTGAAGGATTCACAGGCCATATTAAAGCTGGACACAAAGGAGAGATTGTCGCAGTGGCTGAGAGCCGAAAGTGGATGCATTGAATGCTCCTGCTCCCGGGCCATGGTGCGGGCAATTTCCTCCTCCGTGACCTGCAGACCACAATCGATGCTGCGCTGTGATGAAGGACGATGATGATGATGCGATGAGGAGGCACGACTGGCCACGAGATCAGCCTCGTGTAGTTGTTCCCTTGAGACGTGCCGCGAGAGCATGCGATGCAGGCTGTCGTGTGAGATGTCCCTGGATCCCAATGGATCGTCGAACAGCGGAAGAGCGGGTGGAACCTCCGAGGGACCGCTATCCTGATCTTCATCGCCATCCGGCGGCAGCGACATGTCCTGTACGAGGAGGGGCAGGCTCTCGAAGCACTGCTGTGGAAGATCCATCGACTGTTCAGGAAGGAATGCGGGTCTATCGGGGAGATCTAGGGATTTCTGCTTCAGCTGCGAGAGCTTCCAGTGCAGCGCCGTGGGGGAATTGCTGGCCGATGCCGTGGCCGGACTCTGGAAGACTTGTGACGTTTGGGTCTCCACCCACTGACGGATCATGGTCTTCTTGTGGGAGTCCATGAAGCCATAGCCCTGCGTCTGACCCCCTGCCGCCGGGAGATTTCCGGCCGTGAGGGATCGACAGGACAGGGATTTGGGTCCATCTACCCACGTCTCGCACTGCTTCACGTGATTCACTTCGCGCATCAGGTGCCGTGCCTCCGCCACTTTGGCTCTTGATACTCGTGGGCCATCGATCCATTGCTCCTCTGTGATCTTTCTCATGCCTGCTTCGAGTTGCTCCAAAGCTGCTCCTGGATGTACTCCCGAATGTGCACCAGAATGAGCTCTACGTAGAGGCGAACCTTTGGGCGATGGCACGTTGGATCCCTTGGATGCCATATGTCGGGGTATGGGAATCGGCGATCCATGGGCAATCTGCTGCTGCTGCTGCAGCGGCTGCGGCTGTTCGTGTGGGACTAGAGGAGACGAGCAGGCTCCTGCTCCTGCATGACGTTTGAGGCTGCCCATGGGACTATTTCCGGGAAGCTTTTTGACTGTGTGAAAGGAAGAAAATGTAGAAAAAGGCAAGGATTAGCTATAAAATCAGCTTAAAGAGCTGCTGCATAGAGACTATAATTCTCTCATTATGAGAATGTTTCTTCGACTTTGCTCGTTCTGTATCTTTTCTTCTTCAGTCGTTAGGTATTTATTTCGTATCCTTACCCTTCTCCCCTACTGCTGCCATTGCTTTCTTCATCATCATGGGACTGGACAGACCCGCTTTCATCTGCGTTGGGGGCTTCTCCAGGCCACTGCCCTTCAGCGCCTTGCTCATTATCGCGCGATTGTCGCCAGCGCTGAGTGATGGAAGATACACAGGCGGATGTTCGCCGTCGGTGGCATCGTCATTGGGCCCCATATAGATGACCGTATCGGCGGAGATTTCAGAGCTGGAGGGATCCGCACCAGAGCCACCTGATGAGCCGCCGCTGAGGCCATGGGCGAGGCCCACGGCCAGGGGCATGGGTACGCGGTGCTTGCGGCGTCGTAGGCGATGAATGCGCGACGCAATCTGGATGGTGGAGAGGGCATCCTGGTAGCTCTGGTCGTGCAGGACGTGGGCCACAATCGCCACGTGGCAGGTGATGGGCGCCAGGCAGTCCTTGAGCAGCGGCGTCAGCGGGTGGTCCTTGTGCGGAGGATGCCTCTGCCCCGATAATATGGCCAGCAGAATGTTGCCGATCCCCGACAGGGTCAAACCCCCGCTGCGATTGGCACAGCCGCCCAAGTCGATGATATGTAAACGACTCCGACCGCCAGCCACTGTAAATCACAAAGAAAAAGGGGGGATTGGGAGTCAGAGGTTGTGTGTGGGAATGAGCCAGATTGGTGTGGGATTGGGCTACTGGAGTTCGTGTTGGAGTAGGAAATGCGACACTTTAATGGTGCTGCTGCTGCTGCCTCCCCGTCTAGTGCCAGTCAAGCATTTAGCGGGCCACTTGAGTGGCAACAGCAGCAGCAGCAACGACAACAACTGAGTATGGCAGCCACCACTACACCACAAGCCGGCAATACACCAACGTCCAACCCACAACAAAAAGGCAACAAGAAAGAAGGAAGAGAGATTCGGTGACCGAAGCGTTTGATACCCTTGGAGATTTAGGTTTTTTAACGGTAGATTTTTTATATCATCTGATTTACTATATATGTACATATGTATGTATATAATTTGGTTTCGATTTGAAGAATTTGCTGAAACTACAGATTAGATTTTTCAAAGGGATATAGATTATAAAACACATTACGAGTATGCATGTACATATATGCCGTATATAGTAGAACCCTTAGATCCCGATCGGCCACAGAGCCAATTGCAATGTCTCGCACTCACTTCCAGTGAGACATGAAAATTCTTCATTCATCTTTTAAAAACCATTATACTTTCTCTCTGCAAGGGTATTTATATTATTCCCTCAAACAATAAGGTAGACACTTACCACCCCCCTTGCGGGACAAGCTGTACTGGTAGACATGCAGCGTAAAGATGAGGGCGGACTCCAAGGGGGCCGTGCCCCCTACTCCAGGCGTGGAAGTAGAACCGGAACTTTTTAAGCGTCCGGCCAGAGCCGAGTCGAGGAAAAGCGCCGCACGCTCGGCGGTGGGTGCACGTAGTTCCGTTGGACCGCCAAGGAAGTCGTCACGCAAATAAATCCCCGGGGAGTCGTCAGATTCTGTGTAGTCGCCAGGAGTAGCAGAAGTTCCAGCAGCAGCAGAAGAGTAGCAGGAGTTTGCGATGGAGTCCAGAGGCAAGACAAAGACAAAGACGGAGACGTAGATGGGGAGTGAATGAAAAGGACATTAGGTTTTTATGTTGGAATAAACGCCACATTCTATGAGCACTGCCAGGGGACGACTGAGAACCAGGGATAAGGCAGGAGGAGGAGGAGTAATGGGAGGTAAGTGGGTGAGGCATGAGGCACTGAGAAACACTGGTTCGCAGGTTAAGTTTATTCAAATTGTGCCAGTTACGACGGTACGACCCGACCCCAGTCATCATCATCATCGCCATTCGCCATGGCCCAGGGGCAACATTACAACACGCCCCCTCAATGTCCATTCATTTTGCCCCCTGGCAGCAAACAGGTGGCATGAGAACTGAGAACCCCGTCCACGGCCACTATCTGTGTGACCCTATGGCGATGCCCTTGTGCCCCATCCATCTGCTTACCAGCCGCATGCGAGATGAGCAAGTCCGTGGAGAGTGCATCCGGTTTGGTGGCACTGACGCCCACAGCGCTAACGCGCACAGAGAATCGAGCGCCGCTTTTCTGCCGCCGCTCCTGGATGCCCTTGTAGAGCCAGGCAATGGCACAGGGGGCGGCTCCCAGAGAACATGCCTGCCCAGTTGCCACATCGCCTCCCAACACCGTGTGGTGCTGTCCAGTTGCGGGGTAGCCCATGGCCAGGAGGCAGCCATCGGAACCCTCCAGTACCGCGGGAATCACTTCGCTGAGGGCCGATGCACACACATCCGACTGAAATGGGTGGAAGAGTAAGGGGAAAGTGGGGTTTAGAGAACAAAGAATGGATAGGGGGGCTCGTTCTTCCCCTAATGTGGGGTCTGATTGGGGGTTAATTCGAATATTGGCTGCTGATTAGAACTTCTACTCGTATTCAGGGGTTAGATTATATCTTTTAATTTGATTCGATTGGGTATTAGTTGTAGTTTGAGGGATCGTCTGTTGAGTGATGGCACTTCACGGGTCATAAACCACGTGAGTGGATGAATGGTCTGTGGAAATAATAGATTATGATATGTGGATATAGTTTTGTGTTCCTAACAATAGTTCTAACTTCTTTCGGATGGGATTTAAAGTGAATGCTTTTATTAATGAACATAACGTATAGGGGAGCTTTTCCAAATCCAAAACTTTGCGAAATATTTTAACTATTTTTATATGTCCATTATAAGTATGTGATTTTTTATTAAACAAAAAATAATCATTATTTACGGTCCCTGCTATTTTTAAATGTCTAAAACTAATTTTTATCATTCACAGATATGTATGTATTTGGAATGAAATAATTGGGACTTTAAATGTGTGTTGGTACAAACTAACAGGAACTTTAACGACTGTATTTTTAAACTAATATGAATGTATTTTAACTATCCTGCTATCCAAACAGATCCGTACTTCTCATTCCTCGAAAGTTTTAGAACTTAAATTTCTATTACTTAGAATCTGAACTTATCTTTTCGTAGCAGTTCGGTCCATATTCAAAAGTCTCAAAAGCTTCTTTTGTAAAGGAATTAAGGATATATAGATTCCTTGATTATTAAATATATTGATTAAAATATTCAACCTATTCAACAATTCTTTTGTTTAAAAAATAACCCAAAGAAATGTTCCAAAGAAATTACACCTATGTAAATTTGCTTTGGATATCCTCCGTAGTGCAAATATTCTCAAGTCCAATTTGTAAGTGATATTCTAAGAACTTAAACCAACTCCTAGAAAGTTTCTCGATACATTCCCAAAATTATAAAATACATTTCCCATCAAATATCGTTCCAAACTGCCATTCCCCCACATTCACCTGTTTGTCCTCTGCGGTGAAGAGATTATCGAATGCAAACATTTTGGGTGCGGCGACCATGGGTCCTCGCTCCTGAGCTGCCTGCGGGGGAGGACACACATTCCGGGGATCGGTGAGCGTCACTTGACGCTTCTTTTTGTCCAAAGCGATGAATTCGGGCTCCTCGTTGGAGTCCTTGTCCTGCGCTCTATCGGATACGCGCAGCATAACCTTCACTTTGCCAACGCCGTAGCATTCGCGGCTGCTGAGGCGTCGCGCTAGACCTGGCGGCATGGGGGGTGGGGTACGTTGCAGTGCACCACAGAAGCCGCCATTCCGGGAGATGCTGGAGGCCATGGCTGGTACTTCTGCTGCTGCTGCTAGTCCGCCTCCTGTTCGTCCTTGGTTTGTGGATGCCACAGTTGTGGAAGTTTATGGCTGGAAGCACTTTGGTTTCCTTTTGGATTTGGAGCGGAATAAAATTGGGAGTTAATAAGAATCCCAAATGATTGGACGCAGCAGCATTCGCCGAGCTTCCGTTTTTACGACAGGGATCTCGGAATGCAACCTCAATCTCTACGTATCCTCAAGTCACACACACACACACACACACACACACACACATATATCTTTGCCAAAAGATTTTATGGCTCTTTAAATAGTTGCCAGCATCCAGAGTTTTGGGCCCCGTCGTAAATTGCGATTTCAGCTCGGGCCAATGGGCATAAGTTATTTGAACCAAAGAACCCCCAAAGAAGGGTCTCCCTCCCGTCTATGGTAATGGCCATAACACTTTCTCTTTATGGTTATGAGCCATCTGTTTATTGGGCATATGCTTCACTGTACTATCATCACTTTCCACTATCATTGCCACAGCCACTGTCACTGTCACCGTCTCACTGTCACTAAGTTGTGCTCTAAGCTTGTGTTTTATTCACTTGTAGCATCTTGTGCATAAACATCCAGATTTATGTTGAATTTGTTTAGGGTTTTATGTGCTTTTATTAGGCAAATTATACGCCTGGACATCTTTAAGCATCCTCCTCCGCTCTTGGAAGGACCACAGGGATCCTGTGGACTGTTATCTTTTGTCATATTTTATGTCATTATAATGTTGCGTTTCAGCTTTATTTGTACAAACTTTCTTGCAAATTAATTTATTTGGGAACTTTTTTTGCTTGGGGATTGGGCTCTTCTCTCTTTTCAAATGGCATTTTTATAGCCGGTGCTTAGGAGAGAATTTTCATTCTATGAGAATATGTAAAAGGCTGAAGGAAACACTTTTAAACTCTATAAATTTTACACAAAAATCCCATACATCTTTCTGCTTAAGATCGATTATATTCATCTATTCGTAAGATTTTAAATTCTATTATATCATTTAGCGAGATTTTTTTTAGAAATAATAATAACTAATTATAAAAGATTAAATACGATTTCGATTTAAATCTTTGAAATTTGTAACTTTCGTTAATTTCCCTTTAGGAAATTTTTAATTTTTCCTTTGCCTTAAACATTTTTTCAGATTTCTCTATCTTCAAAAAATACCTTTTCAATCGTTATCGTTAATCCAACTTAATTTTTTCATACTTTAGTATGTTCGAGCTTTATTTTGTGAAGTTTCCGATGTAAATTCCTTTGGACCTTCTGTCATCTTCCTCCTGCTCTTTCTGTCAGTTCTTCTGCTGGGGCCGTGACATTTCTTCAATGCCTTCATTATTATTTCAATTTGAGTGGGGAACGTGACATTTCTGCAACGTCTTTCATTAATATTGTCCCTACCCCATAGACATTGTAGCTAGTCCTTCGTCCCCACTACCTTCTCTGGCCTATGCCCCCCCACACCATTCCTCTTTTTCATTCGCAGTCTCTGGCTCTTCTACGAGTAGTATTGCCTGCCTTCCTTCATGATTCCTTCCTTCATGAATGACAAGGCAACAACTTGGGGTTGGGTTCAACTTCAGTTTTCAGACTACACCTGACACAACCTCTACGAAGACTTTTTTGTTTGCTCTCTTTCTGCTGCTCCTGCTCCTTTCTCCTTCCACCTTTTCTGGCCTAACTTCGTTTTGTTTTGGAGCTGTCCACCTTTTGAGTTTTAGCTTTGGGCTTTTCACACAAATCGATTGGCAATGCCTTCTAATTGTACGACGCGACCGACGACGCACAATAGCGGTGGGTTGGCCGTCAGTCAGCGGGTGGGAGGGGAAGTCTCTCTTTGGCACAACACACACAACCACACACACACACACAGAAACAACGGGCACCACACGCTAACGGTATAACAAACACAAACCCTTTTTTATGACTGGCAATTTCTTGTTGCTGTTGATTTCATCTTTGGCTTTTGCGATATTCGGATTCGCTTAAACATGATTTACACTGTACTACACACGCATCCAACTCATCCAAACTTCTTTTCCGACTTTTGCTTCGATTTGTTGTTGTTGTTGTTGGTTCATCCACTCATTCACGCGACGCGAACGCCAGTCGCGTGCCGTTTCCGTTGGCATTACAATGGCAACTGCCGTTAGACGCGATGGATAAAGTTTTTGTGGAAGAGCTCCACGCTCTCTGCTGCGCTCTGCGCTCTCTGCTTGAAAGCCACTGCGCAGGCGTGCGATAAAGAAGAAGATTACGCGTTAGCAGAGTGTTCTTTGCCTCACCCAAGGGTGGACTTTGGAAAGGTCTTTCAATATTGGGTAGGGCAATGTAATTATACGATCTTAAGTTTTTAGTGAATTATTTATCTACTAAAGGGTAGAGCAACATGGCGATGGTAATGAACAAAACAGGTAGAGGTGCTGCTGTCTTTTGTCCCCATGTAAGGTTACTTTTAGCTATTGGCAATTTATAGTTAAAAAAGAGAGTAGCTAAAGCATAGCAACGAATAGCTACGAGGAGTGTCATACACTCTTTGAATATACCTTGTTTCAAGCTTGCTCTTTCCAGTTGTTTCCTCTGATTTCTCAGGTTTTTTCGTTGGTTTTGACGCTCTTGAGCTGATTGTTTCATGTTTTTCAAACTCTCTTCACTCTGAAGATATTCTTAGATAGTCATGCTCTCACTCTTTGCTTTAAGCACCGCTCTTTCATGCCCTGCTTTTCTCTTTCTTCTTTTAATGCTTCAAGCATTAAGGCTCAGGTAAACAAAATCAGCGGGGCTTAAACAAAAGGAACATCGCAAATGATGTTTATATTGTAGACATTCACAAGAAGCGTCACAGAACAAAAAAAAAGGAAAAAGAATAAGAAAGCACACTCTCACTGGTGCACTCTCTCACAATGATAGTTGTTGCTGTTGGAATGAAGGCTGCTGGAGCGTCACTTAAGTGCCGCTTGGTGATGTTGCATGGCAGCATGACAGCAGCAGGGAAGAAGATGGAGTTGGGTTGCTGGCATGGATGAGTGTTATACGGGGGGGGGGGGATATATAGAGTTGGGAACATATGCAAACGATGTGTTTTTAAGTCCGCTTACATTTTGGGAGGCCCGTGAAGGAGGCTCCTCGAGTGTGTGTGTTTTCTGGATGTTAGTGTTTTTGTTTGATTGTATTTAAAAGGATGTGGATGCATGCATATGGGTGGATGGATGGGGTGGAGTGGGGATGGAGTTGGTTCCAGGCTTACCTTTATTTCTGTTCCGTTGGAGCTGTCCTTTCGAACGGCTCAATTATAATGGACAGAGCCTAAAAACGATGAGAGATAATGCTACCCAAAGAGGATTTTTCCCCTTTAGAATTTACGATAACTTTTTCAGCGAACCTTTTTAACAAAATTAAAAGCCTAACCAACTAAAAAAAGGAAAGAATGAACGTTTATTAAATTTTAACATGAAATTTCTACAAAAATTTAAAAGAATGTAGCATAGTCATATATTTTCCAGCAAGAGCAACATGGGTGCTTAATTAACATCCATCCCGAAAGCAAACTTTATATTTTATATAATTAGAGGAAACAAAAAAATTTCCAAAAAGCACCTTGAAGATTAGGAAAAAATTTCAAATGATGTTTTAACAGGTTACAGGTTTTTAAACCTGTAGTTTCCAACAATCCATTACAATCCATACCTTAACTTTCGACACTTAAATGTTGCTAAACTAATTATCATAAAAATTCAGGGAGCTAAACGAAAAGCGCTTTTCGCATAAGACAAATCAAATTTTATGTAAGCCCAAAAGCCAAAAAGAAACAAAAATAACATCAGCAGCAGAAGCAAAGCAAACAAAATAAAACGATGCAAAGCTGAAGCTTAAGTACAAGTGAAAGGAGATGAGCAGTTTGGGAAGCACTGCACTGCTGCTGTTACAGTTTTTAAGTTTGGTTGAAAGCTCCATCAGTCGGCTTGGCTTTGCTTTTGGCTGTGACTGAGGTGGCAACGCTAAAAACGTTGCAATTTTAAATGGAAGTTTTAATGAAAACTAATATGGAGAGAAATGGGAGGAAATGCGGGCAAATCTAAAAAAATAAATATAGGAAATGGAATATGTACAATCCATATTTTCTTAGGTAATATTTTTTGTAAAGTTTTAATAGACAAATAGTACTTTTGGGGAGAACATGTAATACATCTATATCTACATAGATACATCAACATATCTAATATAGCCATGAAAATGGCGGTAATTGGCTTTATTAGATACAAAATATTTTCCGTCTTTTTGCTACAGACAATTCTAAATTTGAAATGTACAGAATTCGACCAGAATGATCGTAATCTGTGGGAAAAATGTCTTGTGAGAAGTAGATATTTCCATATTTTCAGTTTAAAACAAGAAGGAACGTGAGTCGCTTCTGAAGCGACTCTACTTTTAGACCCGTACTCAGTCAGTAAACAAATTTTAGAGAAAATAAAATATTTTAAATTTGTTTGCTACTACTGGTTTCTACATCTTTGGCAGATTCGGCAAACTGGTAGATATAGTCATTCTCTACGATACTACGTTTTATCGTATCTTTAAAAGGGTGGGGCGAAATATTCAAATACTCTTGTAACAGTGTGGATATCACATGAGTCTGAAAACAAAGTTTGTTTGCTCTAGCTCTTATAGTCTCTGAGATCTATGCGCTCATCAAGATGCTCATTAACTCTCTGAGTACGGGTATAATTAGTTTTAAACTGTACACATTTTACTTGTGGAAATAGAAATACCAATTCTTGAGATAAACTCTTTGTGAAGTTCCTTGTAAATAATGCTATTATAAATTAGGAAAAAAAACAAAACAAAAACAAGAATTTTTGTGTACTGATAATTCGTTAAACGTATATTTAGCCATTGATGTTATCGTTTTCTAAGATATACATACATACATATCGTACTTGAGTATCATTATTAATCGTTCATTAATTTTTTTGTTGTAATTTTTTTCGATTTTCTTCTTTTGCATTCTTATTACTCATTAATATTGTGTGCAAGACAACAGCAGCAGCAATGTTTGGAAACTTCTCTCGTTTGTTGGTAGAATTTGCCTAGTGGAAAATGCATTTTGGATGAATCAAGTATCGGTATGAATCAGTAACTGATCGCTATTGCTATCGCTAACTAAGGCGATATCGCAGTGCCTGATCGTTTGTATATCGAATGTGAGTGTGTGTGTGTGTGTGTATAACGCATCTTTCTTCTTGCTTAAAGAACTAGAACACTTAAGACTAAACAAACAATTTGAAACAAACAGCCTAGATGGGAAATGTTCTCATACAAAGGTTTGTAGAAACAACCTCAGAGGTAAAACAATTACATAAGAAACAACAATGAACGGGATGAGGATAGAGAGGATGGTAAGGGTCCCTTGTTGTTTGTGAGTAAACTTTGTCACACGTTAAAGTCGAGAGTTCTGAGATTTCAGAGCAAAATATTATAGATATGGTGTAAGGGATTGCCATGAGCTGGGGTTGAGATTCGGTTGTTGTGCGGGATGTTCACGGGAGTGTTGATGTTCCACTTAGTGCGATGGGCTACAGTGGAGCTACTGGGAGCGGACGGGGCTGGTGGTCCAGACGGGGCACCATACTCTGGTGCTGGAGGCGCCACACTGTTGGGATAGGGTCCGGTCTCCTCCTTCTGGGTCTTGTAGCGGATGAAGTACACCTCCGGCTTGCTGGGCTGCGTGGGCGCCGGCGTCGGGATGATGATCTCGGGCTGCTCCTCTGGCTTCTTCACCAGCACGTAGACCAGCGTCTTCTCCTCGTTCTGCGGGTACTGTGGAATGATGGGTGCAGTGGGTGCGGGTGCGGATGGCGCCTTGATGAACACAATCTTGTAGTGCTTCTGTGGTGGTGGCACGTACAGAGGTTTCCTGCAACAAGAAAGAGAAAGGAGCATCAGTGACGAGTATGCAAATGTCTTGCCCATAAATGGTGAAAAAGGCGCAGCTGTTTTATTTTTTTTGTAATCAGATGATAATAATGACAGCGACTGTCACAATTAGGGCTTACATAAGGCCTGTCTTCTGTGCTCTTGTACTCCCTATGGTAGTACTATGGTAATTGAGGGACTTGTCTGATAATTAACTTGGAAAATCCACAGATACCACGGAAGAGAGAGAGAGAGAGACGCCCGCTTAGGTAATAATCTTAGTCACGGTTTGGCAGTCTGCGCCGTGATATCATTCCCCTTTTGGGTAATTAACATTGCTTTCAACTCAAAAGACGACACAAACATTGAATTGGAGAAAACCAGAGAGAGAGGACTTGGGCATATCGAGAGAGAGGACTAGAGAAAGATTGACTTTGTGGCTTTCCTTTTGCTCTCTTTTTGTATTAAAAAAGTTACTTTTCTCTCTCTTATAAAAAACGACTATCGAATGGGTTTACATTTTAAAATGTTGCAAATATACCTATAATGCACCCTATAAAATGTGGCACAATGCCCTCTAGCTGGTTTAGATGATTAGATGCTCTGCTCCCAGTCTTGCAACATTTGTCTTGTTGTAACACAATTATAATCGTTGGGATCTGGGCGATGAATTGTGAGAGAATCTGCATAAGTGGCGTGGATTATATGCCCATAACAATGTGTATCTCCTCCAGGCAGTGGATAAGTGGAACAACACAAATAAAGCAAGATCGTTTGGAGTCCCATTCACTCCACATCATGTAAGAGGTAATGAAGGGTTTGCATATGGAAACGAAAAATGGAAAGGGTGGGAGTGTGTGTGCTGTGTATATTATTTTGTTTTGACTTTTGTAATCGAAATATTAACACACATCTCTTTTGGAGCAATGATTCGTAGACCTACTTAAAAAGAACCATCTGGTTGATGTGTTATCCTGACAGAGGAGACTTTCTTCTTATGGTCAAAGATATTTTTAGTCACATTCTATGAATATTATTGGCTTTTGAAAGTTTAAATATAAGAGGCTCTACAGCTTAACTCAGTATTTAAATTGACAAATCTTGAGGAATGAACTTTACTAATTTTCTTAATATTTGCCTTCCAGAAGAACATTTAAGATCTCTTGATGTCAAGCAATGAGTAATTAATAATTCTGATGATTCTGATTTACTAACAATCTTAGGTATTCAAATACACCGATGTCTACTGCTCCTTCAGATGAACATTGACCACTTATTTTGGTTATATTTTCTATATAATCTCTTACCTGGGTGCCTGGTACTCTGGCTCTGGTGGTGGGACATGGACGTACACATGCTTATGCACCACTGGTGGCTGCTGTGGAGGTCCATATTGTGGCGCAGGGGCTCCATATCCGCCGCTAGGTCCACTCGGCTGGTAGCTGCTCGATGGTGGGGCACTGTACGAGTCACGGGGGGGCTCTGGACGAGCCGCCACCAAGGCGGCTAAGCCCAAGACGATCACTAACTGCAGAACAGAAACAGAAAATTATAGCACGGAATGAATTTGGATGAGGAAAAGGATAAGATGATGGACCAGACGGGGGGATCTAAGTTGTAAGACTCGAAGATTTACGTCGAATGAGGCCGTCAAAGGACGGATCAGAAACACTTCTAATTACATGATTATCATGTTAACGTACCACACAGCGGGACTGCATTTTACAGGGAGTTTTCGATTATATCCGTTTCTCGGTTCGTTTCGTTTCGTTGCGGATTTTGTCACTGATCTTTGAGGATGGATCTTTGGATGGTTGAGCTTTTAGTCGGAGTTGGAGTTCGTTTGACGCGGAACCTCTTACTGCATGCCACAACGATTGTTGCAGTTTCTTTTATAGCGGCGCAGCGCGTGAAATAAAATTAAGTAAAAATAAAAACGACGGCAGCGGCAGCGGCAGCAACGACCAAGACCACGACGACGACGCAGCTTTTGCTGCTGTTAATGTCGCTGCCTCTTTTGCTGCTTTTGCCGTATCTTCCTCTGCTGGCTGAGCAGTTGGGCAAAGCAAAGAGCACAGCGCTTAGCCATGAAGAAAGCCGCACCACCAACCAGGTGGTGGAGTCTCCAGTTGGAGAGTCATCTCTGATTGCTCTGCCTCTGTCCCTCCAAGCTGCGACTGCGACTGCAGCAGTGGCAGCAGCAGCAGCAGCAGCAGCGAGTTTTTGATTTTTTCCTTTTTTCAATTACCTTTTTTTTCCCTCCTCCTTCGTTGTGCTTGTTGGGACTTTTGAATCGCACGAAAAAGGGTGCTCTGTGGATGCCATATGTAGTTCAAGGCGAATCCTAGGTTCTTTGTAGAGAGGGTTCATGGTCAATAAAGTTGGCATGGGGTAGTTGGTGTTTTTGTATTGTGATTTGGAAATTCTTTCCTTTTCTTTTGTTTTTCTAAACTACCACTCAAAACTATACCTATAGAAAAAAATATTTTCTAGAAAGAAATTTAAAATAATTTTAATGGGAACTGTTTTTCTCAGCATCCATTTACACCATTTACCGATTAGAGTATTTCCCCTAAAATATTTCCCCATCGAAGCAGTCTTTCCTGCTTCCCACTTCTCTCCCTCCCCAACTCTTTTTTTTCCTTCTTGTTACATTATTATATGTACATATGTATATAGAGATTTCATACATCCATAGTTATATTTGGTCATTTTGAGGATCCAATCATAATGTTTTCTTGCTGGACGAACGGCTTGCTTGAATCGGATCGTATCGTATCGTGTCGGATCGTGTAGCACGATTCACTTTCAATTTCAATGGTTGTGGATTCACTCACATCTAAAGTTTGTGGAGTAGTGGAAAGAGGAAAAGGGGGTGTCTGTGCTCTGGACTGGGACTGCGACAGAGATGGGGGTCTGGAGATTGGGGATTGGGGTCTGGGGGATTGTTACTCGAGTCTGGTCTGGTGTTGGTTTTATTTCATTTCTTCATGCTCTTTCGGTCTTTTGTTTTTTTTTCACTCAACTTCTTGCCGTGTTATGGGGTGATGTTTGTTATTATTATTATTGTTACTGTTACTGTTAGTACGCGTACTGTTTTGCTGTTGTAACCTGGAATTTGTGAAGCTTAGAGGGTATATTGGATTTTTGAAAATCAATGCAACAGATGGGACGAAGACAGTGCGACCCTATCCAATTACAAACGTATAATAGTTTCTGCGAATAAAGATTTTTATGGGATACCGCTTAGGTGTTGAAATTTGGGGCATATTTTTATTTATACATACATACATATGTACATATATCTTTCCCACCAATATACCAAATTCCTCGGAATCGTATCGTTAAATGTAAAAATGTTAAATGTAATAAATTTAATTTCGGCAGACCAAACGTGTCCTAATTGGTTTTCCCTGGCTACCAGGGTATGCCATTTGTCGGGACTACCAAGCTTCATCATTCTCTTCAGTTGCTTTTGTAATTGGTGTCCGCGTTTTCGGCCACGAAGCATCATAATGAGCTTCACGCTCTTGTTAGGTTTGTTTGGGGCATTTGCCCCATCTGCAACCTTCCATCTCCCTGGCTCCCGAACTCCCAAACGCTCTGTGCAACTCCACAAACATTTCATTTAATGTTTTTTCTTTGCAATATTTTGAATTTGAATTTCTTCAATTTGTTTTTTTCTCATGTTTTTTCTTGTGGCAATAATTTACACCCTTTTGGTGTCCGGGCAGACAATTTCTGCGGAAAGACAACAAATTATGATTAGCAAAATATTTTGCAATGTCTTCCATAGGTTCATGCCCCTAACAACATACATAACTCCTTTGTCTCTTCTTGCAATGGATTGGGAAAACATTTATGCGCATAATCTATAAATGGCAATCAGAGTTCGCATTTTGCATTCGCCTCTGAATCCTATCCTCTGAGTTAGTTAGTTTCGGGGGGGCGCCACTCCTGGAGCGAATCTGTCGTGGAAACTGCAGCAATCTGCTGCCGGAATTTGATGAAATGGCATAATCAGTGTTTGGCCAGCGGCGCCAAACGGATGAGCTGCAGCCACACCAACCACCACCAGCAGCAATAATAGTGCAACAGTCGGCCCCAAGAGACTGTCACTTTTTCTCGATGGCATCATTTATAATGCCGTTGGCTAAATGGCAACTTTTGTTGATTTTGTTGTTCATCTTCGGTGGGTGCCTCCTGCAACAGATTGCATTTCCTTAATTTTCAACGCTCATCTTTCACATTCAAAATCAACCTCCTCATCATCATTATTATCATCATAATCATCATGTGGTGTGGCTGGCTAAATTATGCTAAATTCACCAAGGTGGAACAGGTGCAGGTTCAGTTTTAGTTTCAGTGGATCCTCAGGGAAAACTTTATTATTTCTGTGTTTTTTTTATTTGGCTGCTGGAGGCATAAGCAAATATCTAAAAGATATGGGGATGTGACAACCTTTGACCTACTTGGAATGGAGGAAATCGAAGCATGCCTTTGAAAGCAAAACCGAAATAGAGTAAACGTTTATACCGATGTACATAAGTATGTATATAGAAATAAACTTCCTTGTGGAAATAAAGTCTTCTTTGGATGCATTGAAAAAATGTAAAAAAACATAATTTGGAAAAAATATTCCCTTAAATTGCAAAAAAATTTAGATATGTAATGGTTGCATGAGCACATTTTGCCACTATTTTTTAATGAATCTGCTGCTGGTGCCATTGCCATGCCGCAACGATTCTGAGGCATATAATCATCAAGCAGCGAGGCAAAAATTCATCTTTCTGCTTTCTCCATGGTCCACGACACACTCCAACACTTCAGCTCCGATTCCAGCTCTGGAGCCATCTACACCTTTTGCAGAGCGCAAATACTAATTATTATATTGTATACTTCTGCTGTGTGGACTTTATGTAACACAGAGTAGTAGTAGAAACAAAACCAAAAACCGACAGAGGGCACCATTTAAATGATATTATATTTACATAAAGAGGCAAAACAATTATGATTTCGTTTACAAAATGAAAGATACAAAGAGACACAAACTGAACGGCACTTGGTGGCCGAATAGGTACTTAATGGGTTCGCACTGACAGGGAATGGGGGTTCGGTTCGGTTCGGTTATTGGAATGAAATTGGGGAATGGGGATGAGATGTGTTTCTCTCTCTTTATTTCTGGTGGGTGCCACTTTTCAATGTTTAGTTTGTCAAGAGTTGCACTTGAAGTACGTGAAAGTAAATTGAGATAGATGGGAATCTGGGAACCCAAAAGATCTTCAAGCTAAGAGAGAGAGAGAGAGAGATAGATATGTGAAAGATGGCTTGCATAAGACTCTTTGGATGTATCCAATAGATGAATCTTTGATCAGATATCTACTAGTTAAGACTGCATTGAAAATGATTTCTTTATTGTTGGTTCTGCTGGCGAATCATAAATAATAGCCCCCGAACGTTAGTTAACAACAATTAAATGTACATTTATTTTATATATAACAATATGTAATAATAATATAAGTATCGCATATAAACGGGGCCTGCGCTCTTTTACAATATAAGTAAGTAAATATGTATATAAATCTCTTTTATATGAAATCCCATTAAAGTTTTTGGGGGCCCATCTTCGTGCGGAGGTCACACAGCCCAGAGCTCCGGTTAGTGGAGGTTAGTTGGGAGTACCATAATTTATAAACATATCTTCATATATGCCCCACGACCAGCCTTAGCCTTGGGGGGCCCATTAAAACTCCAGTAAAATATTTACAATTGACTTTTGCTTCTTCATTTTGTTTTGTTATAGTTGTATCTTTTTAGGGGCCGCGTGTGCAAAAAAAAACTTGAAAATCCGCTCCTAACCTAGGCCATAAAGGGGAATACATACTCGTAAATACTTGTTTAAAGGGGATTAAGGGATTGTTGGTTTGTTATACATACATTTAGGTGCAAGCTGCATGTTGCATATAGGTACATTTAAGTTGCCTTGGGATTACCTTAAAACTTTAAAATTATTGTTCTAGCATAGGAACTGCATTTGTCCATTAATATTTTTTTTTTTTAGTTTTTATACTGTGTATTTGGGTATGTTTACCAGTGTTTATCAGTTGTTGCCTTTTGCCTTTAAAACCTTTGAGTGTTGCTTCGTTTTTGGGTGGGGTGGGGGGGTTATACCTTTTGGGCTTTAGGGGAGAAATAAGAATGGTCACGTTTTTGCTTCCGAGGTGTTTCAGAGAGAAATGCTTCGTGAAAAGTTGGAAATGCCCTTAGAAAATGTTTCGGGAGAGTTTCAGAATTGGGAGAACGGTTTCAAAATCATTAGAAGCAGTTTACAGCTCTTCACTGATCTTCAAAGTAGTTCAACTAAAATGGTTCAAAATGTCTCAAAAGCAAACAGTTCATAAAGGATGTCTAAATGGCTTCCCTCACTCCGTTTAGTTGACCATTTTCATACATTTTCACAGATTTTCACACATTTCCCCTTTGGGTTGCCATGGGATGTAATCCTATGACCATTTCCTCTTAAGCTCTGCCCTCATCTCATCCACTTCTCTGTACAGTGTGCTCTCCCACATATCCTACTCCATACTGTGTGCGCTCTCCTAAGTACTCCCCTTCAGCCATTACTCTGCCATTCAAAAAACTGATTCATTCACAAAACCATTTACCGCCCCCATGTAGACCCATTCCATTGTCGTCGTGGTGTCGTGTAGTCGTCAGGTGATTGCTGTATTCCCTTTAGTAGCGTCCATAGTTGGGTCCCATACGGGGAGCATCCCCGCCCAGCTCGTCCAGGGCACCCATGGCGCTGAGCTTTTGGAGCCAGGCGGCATTCGAGTTGCCGTTGGATACGCGTGGATTGATGGTGTTGGTGTTGCTGCCACCACCAGCAGTGCCACTGCTGCTGCCGCTGTTGGCCTCATTGTGTAGACGCAAAAGTGGGTGTTGTTGGGGCATCGTCTGCTGCTGCTGCTGCTGTGGGTCCTCATTGCTCAACTCCAAGATCTGCAAAGAGTTTGGCGAGATACAAAGAGATGGAAAAGTTAAACTTGGAGTGTTGTTATGGTTGTTATAATTATCGTATAGTTGCTGTTGTTAACACGGATCGCCCCTCGAGACAGGGGGTCTTTTATGATGTCTTATGGCAGTTATTTCAAAAATCTGTTGAAATCGTATTTATCCAACGTGGGAAGTTCGTCACAGATTTTTGTGTGTTCGCTTAGTTTTGGGTTTATCTTTAGGTTTATTTGTGGATACACTTGAAGACATATCACATATAATCACAAATGTAGTAGTCATTTATATTATAGAAAAGCAAAATATAATATCAATTAACGTTCATGTATTTGTGGGTATTTGTATGTTTTCATTGATTTTCTTGATTGTTGGATAATTTTATCGTGTTGTTACTATATAAAGGAAACCTAAAAAATCTTGTTTGACTTTATACATTAAAATCCACGAAATATATCACTTACGGATTTAATGGTTAAAATTTGAATATTGATTGGAAAATTGTACTCTTTGAAACTTCAAGAGTATTTCAACTTCGTATTGCATTTATTCTTTCGTATTCGTATTCAGTATTTTTGTTTTTAGTTTTTAATTTTTTGGCGCATCATTAAATCGAATGAACTTTATCTGTAACGAACGGGGTAGCGGGGTCGGTCTCTTCTCTGATGATGAGCTCTGAAAAATATGTGTTAATGGGGGGTATTGTCGTGTAATTATCAGCCATCCGCCAGCCGCGGACAACCTCTTTTGTCTGGCTACCGCTCGTCGCATCGCATCGCATCGCTCTGGAGAAGATCATCTGTTCGCGTATCTGTTTTGTATCTCTTTTGCGAATGCCGAATGATGCTGCGATGCTGCCCTGCCGTTGATGATGTGTGAACAAACACCATGAAGTGAAAAACTTAAAACAATTTCGCGCCAAGTAATTATATTATTGCTAATTTCAAAAAGGCCGAAAAAATGCAGAAATACCAGTAGATGGTTTTTACTTTGTTTTGTTTTGTTTTTCCATTTTCGAAGGTTCCCCTCCTTTTTAACTTTAACTTTTGAACGCTAATAGTAATGGTCGAGGGGCGGCACATAAGGAAGCAATAATGACTCTGCAACAGGAACAGGGAACAGGGAACATGGGGGGGCACATCTTTAAAGAGGGTTGAGTGAGGGGTTCAGCGATGCTTAGGGTTGGTGGTTGGGTGGGTGGTGGCAGCTGGGTGTTTCCCCCTCCGCCTCTCTCTCTCTCTCTGTCTTTATTAAAGACTCTCCTCTTCGTCTGGCACTTTTTGGACAGTTTAATTTGAGAGTTGTCGTTAAGTGAAAAGTTATGTGATTTCCTTTCCAGTTGTGTTGTGTTGTGTTGCGTCTCTTCCTTCATTCACAGCCTTTATATCTGTCTGTACATTCCATCTGTTTTTGCCCTCTCTGCCTTTGGCCAAGGATGGGATGGTATTGGAACTGGATATGGAAGATGGTTAGCAAATAAACAGCTGCGTTTGCTTGGGGAATCTTTTGGGCTCGTCCATGGGTTAGAAGGGGAACCTTTGGAGTGCTTAGAGGTTTCCTCTAACTTTTGTGGGTAATAACTTACGATGGGTTTTGGGGCAAGGGAAATGTGCGTGCGTGATGAGAACTATAGACAGGGACATTTGTGTGACAAGTGTGGCATCAATTTTGCAATTAAATGTTTGGAAATACTTTTGCAATTGCCAGGCCACAACTTTCTGATACTTATCTTGTCTACAGTGATTCATTGTACATATTAGTTTTTCAATATAAATTCCTCTATTTTTTCGGCTAGAAAATGTATTAGGGAAATTTCAAAGTCAATTCTCTCAAACAAAATTAATTAAAACTCCACAATTGATGCCCTTTACCACAAAATTTCTTCTTATAAATCATAGAAATATTACACTAAAATTTGAAATTTATAAGCCCTAAGTTATCCAACATAATATCCATCTAATAACTGAAGAACATTATGAAACTTTCATTTGTATACACAGTCAATCACACGAATTGCTTTTGGATAATTCTCTTTCGACTTCATTGTCATCTCTTTTGGCTTCCAGGGGGTGGCGTGAGGTGAGGATACCATCCCCTACTATACCACATGATATGCCATCCCCGAGTATTCTTCACCATCTCATGCTCTGTCATGTTGACATCTTTGCTGTCACAGGCAATAAGCCAAAGGCTAAACTTTGTTTGTTGTGTCACGATGTTGGTCTATAGTACTCTTGGTCTCTGTTGTCTCTCAGGTTCAATGCATTATTGTGTGTCAAGTGTTTTTCCATTTTCCTCAGTTGGTTTCCCCCCCCCCCCCATTTGTCTGTCTTGTCTCCGATGTGACGTAGACAAGTCAACCTTCATCATTGGCAGACGCCAGCGAGCAGACCAGACCACGTCATCGTCTTAATTTTTTGCTATTTGCTATTTGACATTTGATTTCCCTTTTCTTTTTTAGCTATTTTTTGTTTGCTACAGTTTTGTTGTCTTTTTAGTAGATATTTGCTGCTGCTTTCGGCCAAGTATGGTCGTGGTCGTGGTCTGCTCTGGTCTTGGTCTTTGTCTGCGTCGCACGTCAGCGATTTATCGATTCGCAGGGCCATGACTCAGAAAATAGTCTGCTGCTACAGATTGTCTGCTCCAGCGTGCAGCAAACAGTTGCAGTGTTTCTTGTGGCAGGTTGCAGGCTGCAGGCTGCAGCTGCACATCCATATTTATTAAAGTGGGGCTCCTCTGCAGACGGCTCTCCCCGGCTACCATTTATGCCGCATTTTTGTGTTTTGGTTGCGAAAAAGAACAGGAAACTGCGCAGAAAAAAAAAACACTGAAAAGCAGCACTGACTGGCAGAGCGGCGGCAGCAGTAGCGGCAGTGACGCTGCGTCTCCAAAAATATTGTGCAAAAGATGAGAAGAGGCCAAAGTGTTGACCAAGCCGAAAGATTGTTGGGGATTGTAGCCGAGCAGGCTTCCTCTCCATCTGAAGACCAGACCAGACCAGACCAGCCAGACCCCTTGCCTGCCCCTTAAGGCTTGCGAAATATGTAAAAATATTTCTGAAATGGTTTGCAGACGCACCGCACAGAAACCACAGCAGCAGCAGGAGAGCTGGAGGGGCAAAAATTGGTCTTCGATAAGCAGGAATCAACAGGGAGGACCCCCGTAACCTTATACCCGATGATATACAATCCGATGACGCAACCCATCCATTCCATTCAATTCCATTCGGAAGAAAAGAAGCACCAAACAACCAACCTCTTAAAAACGAAAACAAAAAGTCGAAAATAAAACCTCAATAATTGGCGACATAATTGCAACTTAATACCACGCTTTAACCCGCTTTGTGTTGCTTCGGGTCTCTGTCTCTGTCTCCGTCTCCGTCTGTCTGTCCGTGTCGATGGGCACTCTGTTCATTTTCATTTAGCTAATTATATTGACAACAGCACAGCACAGCGGCACCACCGATGCCAAAAATGCCAATGCACAAAACTGAACTGAACTTCGGGGGGCACGCACACACAACCCAACGCACAGTCACACGGGCATACACACAGAAAAATCGGACAAAAATATTGAAATATAGCTTCTTTAAAATTGGATACGAGGATACGAAAATTACCTTCACAGTCATAAAAATATAATTTAACTGTAGCGCAAAAACTTGCATAGTTTTGAGAATTTGCTTGAAATCTTTGCTTTCTAAGGAAAATTTGTTTATGAATGGTTGTAAAATGGCCTTTTGCTATAATATTTTGTCGATTTCCGTAAACACAAAATCGCACTTTAAAAATTAGTAAATATTATTTGTTCAGTGCACTCTCACGTCTTTAGCTTTAGCTTCAGTGCAGCAACTGTAGCTGCAGCTACCGCTACGAATGGTATGGTATGGCATGGCAGGATGGCTCACCTGCAGCATCAGCTCACGCAACTTGTCCAAATCGTCGCCGTGCGACCTTGTAGGTAGGTAACGGCCGTCGACCATCTGCGGGGGAATGGCCAAAAGCAGGAGCAGCAGCCATACAAGCCACCTGTGTCCCTGCCTCAGATTCAGACTCATTCCCATTCCCATGATGAGGCCCCTCTCCGTTCCCGTTTGGAAGCTTTTTGCTGCCCTCATTATTACTGTTTTTTGTTGGTGGAGGGGTGGGCGTTCTTGTGGCTGTGGTCGTCTGGGTGTGGCTGCGACAAGAGAGGGGGAAAACGTGATAGATTCTCAGATGAGGGGCATGGTATTGAGTAATAGTTTGAGAAGACAGTAAGTTTCATGAATGGATGCAAGCCAGTTGAGGTGACATTAAACGGAAACCCAAAAAAGGGATATTTCTTTCATATTGGGTTTGGGCTTCTTTTTAAAAAATATATGGGATAAATGTATGTAATGGAAATATTGAAATCACTGCAACGCAGTTTTACAAACTTTTTTACATTTAATGTGCATTATTTAGAGTTGTAAAATTAAGCATCAACATTTCTTAAATTTCTTAACTTTGTAGTGAGTTATAGTCAAAGAAAAGAGAAGTGATAATGGAACTTAATTAGAAGAATAGTCGATTTCGTTTCCGGTAAAATTGCATTGAAAAATGTCATCTACATGTTTGAATTTAATCAAAATATTTGTAATAATTCAACACTATTTTTGAGCTTAATAGAATCCTCACAGAAATATTTATTTCCTCACGGAAATATTCGCAATAATTCGCCAAAGTGTACGCTGTTTTTCTTTTTGTTTTTAATTATTTCTTCCTTGGAAAAATGTTCAATGTAAATCACCGTTTTGTTTTGGCTGCGCAATAATTGCGATTCAGCGAATGTTTGCTCAATCGAAGAAGGATTTTGGGATTACACAATGCTTAAAATTTATTTTTATGACAGTGACACTGAAACCAGAAGCAGACGCCAAAAACAAGTGCAATGGCAGCAACTGGTACAGCTGCACCTGCAACACACAGTTGACTCACAGTTTTTCGGAGTAGCTATTGGGGGCTGTGTACAGGGTTTCCCGTACAGGATGGTTACTACGTCACGTCCTGAATAAGTTTTGTCGCTCGCCGTCGGACACGATGTGCTGAACACTAGGATAACAATGTAAGTTTAAGCGAAGCTGCGTGCCGACATTGGTATTTATAGCCAAAAATTGCGGCACTCGGCTGAGATTTGGAGTAGATGACGCCGCCAGGACGCCTGCCTGCCTGGCCGCCAGGACTTTCCTACACGACCTACACATGCGCTACTCTCCACAAAGAGCTCCAATAACAGTGACAGAGGAGCAAGGCAACGCGAAGCTGAGGCCCCAACCGCATCGTAGTTGGGATTTCCCTCTGGTGTCCGCTGTCTCCCAAGCCGAATTCTTTTCACTTTAAGTGCGCGCGCAGGGACAGGAATACCAACGACAAAAGCAACAAGAAGGAGAGGTTAAGGGTTAGAAGCAGCGTAGTTTAGAATACCCTATCATAAGGCTCTTCTTCACATAGTTCCTACGCCAGAAATCCCTGATGTGGGATGCGTCACTGAAACATTTTGAAGCATCATAAGAGTAAATTGATACATGAAAAGACGGACAAAGGTGTATACTTATAGCACTGATCATACATATACATATGTGCACTTAATAAGCGGCTTCTTGCATTCCAAACTCTTGTCAAAAATATATAGTACCTCCTGTTGAGAGTATTATAAAACATCATCCATATCATTGTCACCATACACTCGCTGACACGTACATACATATGTATCTACTTCTCTGGTTGTCTGTGTGCATAAGCTCCTCAGCGGCCTCGCATTTCTATTGTCCTGCTGCCTGCCTGGCTGTTGGGTGGCGACTTCATCATCATATTACCGCCCAACACTCAATCCAGCAACCAACCTACAATCCAACAAAAAAAAACCATCATCCTACACAGCAACCAGCACATTCTTAGTATAGAATCTGGCGAAATGTTTTCGCTTGGCCAACTTTCATGGTTAACTCTCGGAGTGCTTAAATCTGTTGTTCATTCGTCCTCGTTCTCGTCGTCGTCATGGCTGCAATTGTTGACATTGCGGTCGCGTCAATAATGCCCGTAGCCCGATGCTGGTTCGTTTAACTAGGGGCCCGGCCCGATCCCCCCACATCTTCACTGGCACTAGGGCTTCAAGTCCAGTGGTGTCTGTAAAATGGTACCATTTGTATACCACGCACGGAGCGATAGACCGAAATTTTTGATATAGCGCAGTTTTGTGTAGCCGTTGCCTGTGATTGAATACGTGACGGGCATCGGGAAGCAGTGTGGCAAGGGTTTTTATGGCCCTGGCTATGAGGAATAGGAATATCACACACTCATTCCCCCCTCACATATTGCTCCTTGGTTTATTTATTGGCCAACGCAAAAACGCTTTATGGAACAACCCGGAATTGTTCATGCCCATTGCGTTTCGTCAGAAAAATATGAAAATACCCCAAAAAAAAAAGATAAAAAAAAATTACACCAAAAAAAAAAGGAAAACAGAAAAATAAATGAAAAGTAAAGCTATCCGGAGTGCGGTTCGAGCTCGCGTCATTTTTATGATATTTAAAGCTTTTACAAAGATTTAACATACGAATGGAGCTTCCACAGAGCACTCTGAGCTCTTCATTCATCTAGCATCGGTGGTTCAGTGGTAGAATGCTCGCCTGCCACGCGGGCGGCCCGGGTTCGATTCCCGGCCGATGCAGGAAATTTTTTTTTTTAATCTCTTATTTTCGTAGTTAACTTAATTGCTTTGAATAGTATTAACAAAATCGTTATTTTTGAAGCCATTTAATAGTTGGCATGATATCTACCAAAATCAACAGATTTTTGTGTGTACGTGAATCATTCTGATTCAGTTTTGTTTGTCAAACATTAAATATTTCCCTCTTATTTGTATTGATAGAAAATGTACACCATAAATCAATGTACTTCCTGATACATCTTCCCCTTTTACAATTTTCCTTTTGTGAAGTTGGGAGAACTGCAGGAATGCATAAGACCACCTCGACGAGTCGAGGCATATCATTCGACGATTCGACAGCATGGAGCGGAGATATTTTCAAAATTGTTTGAATAACAGTATTCCAGTCTTCTATTCTTTGTTTGGTAATGTAGTGGAAAGTAAAGTATAAAGTACAATCTAAGGATTATTTCAGACAAAAGCAGGCCTTAAATCATCTTTATTTTCAATATAACAAGATAACATGCTGGGAACCAAACAAATCATCTTCTGTCGGTCAAAGTCAAAGTGTGCACAAACATATAGAGTAATTCAGACATATTTCTGGGACAATACTATAAATATTTGAATCATTTTTATACTTGCAATTCACTTAACGATTATTCCAAAGAGCTAAGCAAAATATTTTCAACTTAAATCAAATCTGATAAATCTCACAAGATATATTCAACAAGATTAGTTTGAAAAGCTCACCAACATACATACATATATGCTAATTGAACTCCTACAGTTCGTAAGCACCGAAATTCTGATTAACATTTTCATGGACTTTATTCACTTGATACATTTTACGATTAAAATATGATTACAGTACAACAACAAATGAAGGTTTGATTTATATCGAATGTGTGTGTTTACGAGTAAATGGAGGAGGGGAGGTACATATATGGCTCGTATAAAACCTTAACTACCTATAATCGATGCTTAACTAGAGAGCTACCAAGTAGTGGATGTACATACATATAAGATCTACTTAACAACAACTAAAATACATTCAGTGGCATTCTACCTACGATTATACACGCTCTCTTTCTATAATTTGCTCAGACACGGGACTCGGTGGGGGAAGGGGGGCGGTAGAATCTAGGGATTACATCTGCAGACACAGCATGAAGGAAAAAGGAACCAATCCATGAAGATGCCCTTGCAATCGTTGTCGGGATCATAGGCGAGCAGTCGATGCCATTTGTATTTTTGTTCGCATCCGCACTCTCCCTCGCAGCGTGATGTTTGAGTATTGCTATTCAGATTATAAGATACAATTAGTTGGATGCTATCTATGGTATTAATGGTATTCACTCACCTGCACACCTCCTGATGAATGGCCTGCTCAAAGTGCTGTGTGTTGACAATTGCCCTGATCTTTCCCGCTGAGTTTGAAGCCCAATAGGGTGTCACGATCTCGATCTTCGATTCGCAGGCATCGAGTCTTCCTGTACCCGCATTCGCCTGTCCCCCCCCAGTACCCCCAGGGGCCCTGCTGGCATTGCTTCCAGCACCACTGGAACTGCCACTGCTGCCTCCTCCTGCGCTTCCTGCTCCTCCTGCTCCTTTGTTGCGACTGCCACCGGCTGCCGCTTGACGCTTCTTTCGTAGTTGTCCAAAATAGCTGTCTCCTGCCTCCACGGCCTCCCCTGCATTGGCTGCGTGTGCTCCGGGTGGTATAAATATATCCGGTTCGTCTATGAATCGTCTTTTCCGCACTTTTGTTTGCTGGTTGCGTCCTGCGCTACTGCCGCCTCCTTCAGGTCCTTCCATATTCATCTCAAAGTCTCCATACATTCGACGCATCAGTGCCTTGTTGTCATCTATGAAACGTTCGATCTTGTCGCTGGAAATGGTTTGGATTAGAGAAGGAATCTGATTAGATATATTAATATCTTATGTTCTTGAAAGATTGGATGGAATATATTGATTATAAAGAGAACCAGCATTGTGAGCAGTTGAATATTTGTCTATGAAAGTGGCTTATAGATAGATGGATTGAACTAGAAATTGAACGAAAGCCCAAGCGATATCCTCAAAAAATATATAAAATTCATGCTAGCGCGTTGGAATATGTTCCATCTCTTAGATTAAGAGGCTTATTGGCATCATGATAAGGGATAATCTTCCCTTTGGAATCAGCTGTAGGAATTTTGTAAAGAATGATTGAGACTTGGAGACTAATTAAGTTATTGGATTGAAAGAGTTCCATAGATTCTTTACCTTTAGATACAGACATATGAATATATAACAAGAGCTTATGAAATCCGCATTAGTTTGTCGTGTCAATGCTAATGGGAGCCGTTAAGTCACGTAACTAAGAAATGTGAATCAGGTCAGTTCTTGGGGAATAGACTAACCCAAAGAAAACCACACAAAAGCAAACATCCTTGAGACCAATCAGGGGAATGTACAAAATTTCTGTGGTTAACAAAATTATTTTATTTCGTGGGAAACATCATGACGAACATTCGTATCCGTTTTGAAATTGGAATTTCCTATATCCATATCCTATAACTAAATAGAACAATGGAATGGAACAATGTTCTATGTATGCATACTCACATGGGATAGCTGTTTCCGGCTGTGGGGCAAAACAGCTGATGATAGCGTTTAATGCATGGCACTCCCTTGATCACATCACCCCTCACATCCAGACCCAGAGCCACCGACAGGGCCGTCCACCAGATCTAAATGTTTAAAGAGAAGTATTTTAGCATTGAGTATTTTGGCATTGGGGAAGGAAATTGGTTACTGGAGATTAAAGATTGGAGCAGACCACCATAACAAAAATTATGGCTGGGGTGTGAAAATGACTCAAGTAAGTCATAAACATACAAAAAATTCGTTTTATATTTTTGACTTGACCGGGGATATCTGAGAACCGAGATCAGATCGTGGCAGAACGGAGGAGGTGGTTTGGTTTCTCTCTCTACATTCACTCTTCATTCGTCGTCGTCGTCGTCATCAACATCATCACACCTCTCTTAATTAAACGAACGCGCACGACCTTCGTGCACGCAAAAAAACAAAAAAAAATAAATAAAGTTAAAACAGAAAATCGTCAAAGTTATTTCCGCAAATGAGTAAACTCGATCGATATTGAACCGAACCAGAACCTGAGATGGAATTAAAGTGAGCGCGTGCCTGCCTGCCTGCCCCAAAAAAAAAACTACCAAGAAACCCAAAAGCCAAATGTACTTACCGGAATCTGTAGGAACGAGCCATTGTTGAGCTTCGGATAGGAGAACAGCGGCACCACCGGCACCGTGCCGTTCTTCAAGTAGATCGGCCCCTGGATGGGTGTCACAGTGGGCATCTGATTATTATTCGTTTTTTCTGTGAATGGAATGTAAATGGCAATTGGTTTTTTGAAATGGAAATTGGAGTTGCTTCGGATGATTCATGGCAAGGACAGGGACCGTGTCGTTGTCACTGCATTAATCAGTGATCGCTTTTGGTTAAACCCCAAAAAGTGGTTGGAGTTGCAAGTGCATTGCAGTATCTGCAGTCTGCATATAAATGGGACTACGTACGGACTGCAGTTGCAGTTGACACATGCATTACAATACGAGTATAAATCTCATGTCTGTCTGGCATTTGTAATGGCCCCCCCCCCCCCCCCAGAGCCCAAACCCAGATCCGGATCTGGGGCACACAAAAAAACTTTCCCTTTTACTGCTCCTCTTGCATGTCTTTACAGGATGAAACACGAGTTGAAGAGGGAGTTGGTTGGTGGCTTTCCGAAGAAGAGACGACTGCACTCGTCCAAAGCATAATCTATTTTATCGTTTTGGCCTAGATTGGAGGGAATCTTGTGATGAAATAGAACCTCCATATCTCAGAGCTGCATCTTTCGTCGCTTGTGTCGCTCACAAAAGGTGAAAACCAAATCTGTTGCGAGTACTCGAAAGACAAAACCCCACGAAAAAACGAGCCAAACCAAAACTTGTATATTGTCTTATAGTATCTTGCGTGTGCACACGTCTTCTTGTATGGAGAGCTGGTTCAAAAAAAAAAAATATATATATACAAAAATAATCGTCTCAAAAGCGACTTCTTCTTGCATAATAGCCCCGTAACCGAGTTGAGTACTTGAGGTCTCTGTCAGGCAGGTTGCTCGCTGGCTAATGCCTCAACAAGGCAGAGGCACAAGCAGAGATGGAGATGGTTTTTGGATGCAACAAAGAGGCGCCACAAAAGTGAAACATCTCTATAAGTAAGGCGCTGACAGTTTTTTGTTTGTGAGGACAACAAGGGCATACTTCAAAGATAGAAAGACAGTTAGATAGATGGATGAATGGATATATATTTACATAGATACTCAGATAGATACATTCAAGACCACATCCCAGGTTTGGCTCTGGGAGTTGGAGGCATAAATCGTGATGCGTGTTAGTCAGAAATGCGGCTATAAAAGTCAAACACTAGCCATTACTGTCTTGAAAGTGACCTTGCCGATCGGTTTGTAGACCTTTGACCTTGTCGCTTGTTTACCCCTTGTTTGTTGCTGCTGCTGGCATAGTTGTTGGTTGCCTCAGTTGTTTTGCTTCTCTCACAGATGTGCAGAAGTTGCTCCCAATTGGAAAGATACACATATTCGTATAATAAATAATACATAAAAGTAGCAGGTAAACAACAACTTCCAGTACGAGTATTTATATAAAATTAACATGACTTTCCGTCAGTCCGGTCCGTCTCTAAATCGTGTGCAGACGTGGGACTCGACTCAACTCCTCTCCGCTTATCGGATCTCACACGGATATACTCTACGATCTACTCGTACATGCTCCATTAAAATTATACAATAAATGCGAGTAACATTTGTTTTTATTTGTTAATTGTTCAGATTATAATCGCTGAATCTTGTGGATCCAATCAGGAAATGCTCGATATGGAATGTCTGTACTCAAGAGAACGACATGAGCTACACTTTTGGGGATTCCATTCCTTCCTTTCGAATGAGGAAGTAGATCTTGTAGTTGTTCCCCATGAGAAATAGTCAGTTCAAAGAGGTCTTGTTTGTGGTATAATAATGTGGGAGCTTAGGTGAAATAGGAAGGGAAACACATTTTTAGAGAATAATTTCTAAATACCTTCAAACCTACATTAATGATCATAGATATATTTTATTGTCTGTGAGAATCCACATATCCTTTCTCTGTAAAATCTGTATTCACACATTCCCTAAGGAAAACTTCGTAAGGCTTTCAAATAAAGAACTTTAAGAGATATATTGAGCTCGAAAACTAGAAAAAGCTTTACATGGAAAATCTTCTGGATCTATGGAAAGTTTCAATGAATTTTGGTTTTTCCTTCAGATAATTAACTCTTAATTAACCCGTAAAGATTACGCTTTTTATAGAGTTAAGTCAAGCCACAATTTGTTTTCTTTAAATGATCTCCTTGCTTCGAGATAACTAACCTGAGGGAATCTATAACCTCCGTTAAATATGCCTTAAATCTTGTCACACTCACCCTTCTCCTGTCCCTCGTAGTATTGCCCGTCCTCATTATCATCCTCATCCTCCTCATCGCCCTCCTCCACATCATAGTCGAGGACTGCATGCACCTGAGTGCGGGAGCCCTGCCCCGCCTGAACCCTCGTAAAGCCGGGAGCTCTTTCCGGATAATTTTCGGGTGGTGCCACGCCGTAGGTGGATGCGGGCTGTGCCTCGGGCTTCGACTGTCTGGGGCGTGGCTGCTGCTGCTGCGTCTGGGGAGCGGGCGGGGGAGGCTGCTGTTGTTGCTGAAGTGCCTGGGGCTGTGGCTGTGGTTGGGGTTGCGGCTGCTGCTGCTGCCTGCTCCCGTAGCTGGTAATACTGAAGCTGCCACTGTTCTTGCCAAATGTGGCACTGGCACTGCCATGGGCATTGAAGAACTGCTTCTGCTGGCCGGAAAAGCGGCTGTACGAGCCCTCGCCGGGGCCCCTCCCAGTGGAGTGGTGGGTCTGCGTCAGCTGGATGGTGCCCTGGCCAGCACTGCTCGACCTGGAACTGCTGGTGCTCTGATAGGAGACACCGTTCTCGTTGTTGGACTCCTGCTGTTGCTGTTGTGTTTGCTGATGCTGCTGTGTCTGCTGGATGTGGTAGACAGAGTTACGTGCCGCATTGGCCGCAGCCGGCCCCGTGGGCGGCAGATAGGCGTTGTTCTGCTTGCGTCTACTCTGGTATTGATAGCCTCCGCTCCCGCCTCCCTCCTGTGGCTGTGGCACCTGCTGTGGTGGGGCATAGGGATTGTTCTTAAAGAATTCAGGATCTGTGGGTCCCTGCTGCTGCTGCTGCTGGGGATGCAGCTGCTGATGGTCGGCCGGCGAGTATAGCAGATTGTTGGTGTTGCTGGCCAGCTGATGAATGGGGTGCAGGGGGGCCAGGGTGACGCCCCAGGGCTGGCCAAGGGCACCGAAAGGCAGTGAGAAGTTGGTCAGAGCCATCGATTGGCTTTAATTATAAACAGATTTTTGATTTCCGCGTTACGAAAGACTTGGGCAACGAACTGGAGGAGCTACCTCACGCCTGCCGCCGGCGGAGTATGCGGCATCATCTAGATTCTACGAGTAGAACAGAACAGCGATGATCGGATGCGATTTATGAAACCGAAACCCAATCTCGAAATACGCGCGCGCGCTCTCGAAATTGATTTATGCAAAAATAACCAATCCGTCACCGCTCTACTCGGTCCACACTCCACACTCCCCACTGCTGCTGCTGCTTCACACAGATACACACGCACACAAAGTAGCGAGTTATGTGGTATATAGAAATAGATGTGCAAAGTTGTTTTTTTTAATAACTTAAGCGACGCTTCAGCCACAGAGTTTAGCTTTAGGTTCGACTTTGGCTCGTACTACGTGGTCAGACGATCGATCGGCGGACTCTACACTCGTACTCGTACTCTTAGTCGCACTCGTACGCCGCGAATCTTGTGCTTAAAAACCATTCACGACAAGCTGACAATCGAGACTGAGTCGTTCTCGCCTTGCGCCTTTAAGAAACTTAATGGGAGGAAAAATGTTTCAGCCCCACCACCAGCACCAGCCCAGACTCAAATCGAAATCTCAAAAATAAAATCTCTGCCTCCGCCGATACTTAAAACAGTTGCTCCTCTGTTACGGCGCTCGAGACTCTTGAAAGAGTGAGAGGCTTTGCGAGTGCCAGTACCAGTGCCAGTCCCAGTCCCAGAGCCGTGCACACACTCTGCTCAGCAAAACTTTAGTGTTGTTGTTGCTGTGGCTGTGGCTCTTGTTGTTGTTTCTGCTGAATGGCAAATCGAAAAATAAAACAAAACCGGAAAATAATGGAACCACACATGAACGAACTGTGAATGCCCTTTGGGGTAATAATATACTTTCTTATAATGATATAGAAACGATTTAGATTCCTAGATGTATTCCTACGGGTATACTTTCCGCGAATAATAATTAGGAAAACTAATTAATTTACTCATTTTTCTACTAGTTTTAGTAACACTCGCTCTACGAATTTGAATCAGTAACTAAACTTTGCCATCTTTTTTTTTTAGATTCAAGATGAGATGTACCCTTAAAATTAATATTTCAAGATATAAATTATCTAAATTTACCCTTTCGATTAAGTAAAACTAAGATCTGGACTAAGTTTAAATATTATTCAATGATTTTTCAAAAATTTTGTGTTAAATTTTTTTGATTAAACAAAAGTGTCGATGTATTTGCGAGTATTTTGTTCAGAGTTTTGGTTTATGTTTTAAGAATAAAGAGGCAGCTCACTATTGGTTTTAGAATACCAAATATGAAATATTTAACATCTTAACTACGAATCTGAACAATTCAATGCTTCTGTTCGAAGCTGTGGCTGCGAAATATAAACTTGAATTCCACGCTCGCTACCCATGGCTTTGCTTAGGGAATTCGTAAGGTGATGCTTTGAGGAGCACTCCATGAGAAATCACACGAATAAGAATTTTTGTAAAGTCTAAGTTTTTGACCTAGGCTAATGCCTGGATTCCTCGATGCTTAGTTTCGTGGCGGCTGATTGTTATACTACATTCCGTATCGTTTCCGAAAAACGCATATTAATCACAGTAACCAAATCGATGTCTGCGCTGTTTTATTTTTTGTCGAAGGCAATGAAAAGCAAAAGTTTTTTTAAAGTGGGTGCTTTCAAAACTGGTTGTGTGTGTGAAGAGCATCGAGAGTAGAGCACACGAGTTTAAGAGAGTCTACCTACCTATCTCTCTCTCTCTAGGGTTCTCTCTGCTCCAAGCCCTCAAACCTCTCTAAGCTAACTGAATGTCTGGTTAGTTGTTACAGGGTTGGGGGATATGGAGGATGGTGGATGGAGGGGAATCCTCAAGTATGTCGCTTGTAACCGCTGACTGCATAAGGCGATGAGCCAGGCGAAAATTGATGGGCAATGATGCGGCTATGAATGAATAACATATCTGATGGATGGATTGGGAGGGGAAGCGGATTAAACGAGGGCGTAGACTTGTCTACGACTACGTCATAGCGGTGGCAAGAGTCAGCTCATTGGGTCTCATTGGGGTCCACTTTGCATATTAGCACCTCTTAACTGGAGCTCCCCGCCTCGACTGCCAACTGTCTAATGGCGGAAACGGATGCAACAACCGCTTACAGGTGGTCTCGGATCTTATCTTTCTCATTGAATGTGTCAGGAAAATACGCCCTTAAGTAGTATGAGTCTGCTTTCGGCTTATGAATCATTTATGCAACTATTCGTAATGGGAATTACTTGAAAAGAGAGGATACCAAAATTCTGTTCCCATACTAATCGTAGGTAGTTTTTTCTTATGGGAACAGAATTTTTTCGTTTCAAAATCATAGGAAAGTGCATATAAGTATTCTTTATTCTTTTATATTCTTTGCCTCTGCCTTTCAATGCCAACCCTTTCATTTTCGTTAAGTATATGAATCACTGTCTCTAAGAATTCTGAATGGAAAATCTTTCCATCGATTTCCTTTCCTAGAGAAAAAATACTAGTACTAGTTGATATGCCATTTAAGGGTAGGATGAATCCATCTGTTCCAAACCAAAGGCAAATCCTACAGTACATATGAATAAATTGCACTCCAGTGATGCTTTTACGAGCTGCTCTCATTTCAGGGCCAGTCGCGGCGGCGATTGTAAAACTTTTCCTTTTTCGCATTCTTACATGCAAATAAGTTACACTTAAAGTGTAACACTTGGGGGTTTGGCCAGCTGCTGCCGCCACTGCCACCGCTTGAGTGTTGGCCAAGAGACATAACCAGCCATAGATATAACCATGGTCATGGCTCATAGCAGACAGGCCTTTGTTCAATGGGGGCTGTTGCTGACCAAGCCCAAAACAAATATGCCACACATTTTCATAAAAGCCAGGGATGGGAATTGAGTTTGGAAATATTTCTACAAAAATAGGATATCACTCCTACACAGATTCCTATGTGAAGACTCTTTATATATATATATATATATATAAATTGTTAATTTTTTGCGTTAATTTTTTCACAATTTTGATTTTAAAAACTCAGAAAAAAAATTATTTCTTAGGCGTTCTTACCGAACGGTTTTAGTTTTTTGATCCGCTTAGAACACTGGTTTATTTTGATAAACCAGAAGAGCCAGAAAAAAACATGTTAAATACAAAAAAAAAACAAATTAAAAAAAAAAACACTTTTTGACCTATAAATTTTGAATTCTAGGAACCCCCTTATATTGTACTGAATCCATGTATCCGCTTAACACGCTTTCGATTAACACGTGATTTTCCAGGAACGTAACCCCCGTGTTAATCGAGGGACGGGTGTATTTCCTTATTTTACGCTAAAAATCCTAAGGGTAAAATCAATTTTGATTACATCCATAACGTAGAAAATATAAATATTCGAAATAAATTGTTAAAGATCCGCTAAATCTCTCCCGGTTCCATATATGTAGATTGAATAGTGCATTTAGGGGGAGTGCATTAATCTTTACGGAATGATATAACCTATACCGTTTCCTCATAGATCAATGAACATTTTCCGAGATTTCCCCGATGAGAGAGCATAGAGGAAGGCAATGATTCAGTCAGTCCCGTCTCGTACTTCCTGCCTGTCCCTAGTCGTTCCACTCGCATGTTGCATATGCATTATGAACCGATTTCATAAGACCAGAACAAGTTTACACTCTGCTCATAGTTCAAGCCAGTAACCACCAACAACTTTAAGCATTAGTTTTATATATTGTTTATTTTTTCCTTTCCCTTTTCATGCGACACAGGCATTGAAACTTGTTGGTGTGATGTTGGTTTTGTTGTCATGGCTCCATAACGAAAAAATTCACTCGACAATCAAATAATTTGACAAGAAATCGAATTGAAATGACATTCCTTCTAGCGCCTGTCCAGGGATTGAATTGGATTGGATTGAGCCAGGGGACTGGACTGGATCGCCTCGGGCTTTTTGTCGTCGTCTGTCAAAAGTAAAACAATTTGTAGACCTTATCGAAAGGTGGCTCTCAAGCGTTGGCCTTAAGTCGTTAACAAATTTTAACTGCCAATCTGTTGTGCAGCCACAATAAAATAAAACGCCACAAACATTCAAGTGTTTGTTGCTGCCTGCCTGCCTGTCCGCTGTCATTGTGGAGGGGTTCTCTCAAATACTACTACGAATACGTAAAAGTATAGTAGACTTTACCGAACCACAAATCTCCAAATCTCCGCCTCGAGACGAATGACAAAAATGTGGTGGCCCCCGGTGCTCGAAGACTCTAAGACCCAATCCGCGAATACGCCCGCCCTGCCCCAAAGCGAATTGATCGATTTGATCAGCATACAAAAATGATTAAATAAGAACCAATTTAGAGCGTGGACCAATGTATCAGAAGCATTTTGAAAATTAGTTGAGAACCAGTCGAGAGCCACTTCAGCGCCATGTGCAGGCCACAGAAAAGTCTATCGCTTTATTTCATTATAATATTTTTATAGCTGAACACCGAACTAAACTGAACTGAAACACAGAAATAACCAGCAGAAATCGCCTTTTACGCATTCGTTTTTCTTTGTCAATTGTCTGGCAGTTGTTGGCGGTTGCTGGCTGCTGGTACTTTTTGAGAGGTGTGGACTGGACCCAACCCTGCGACCAGGTTCAAGTGCACATGGCATTCAACATGCGATATATATACATACACATAGTAGATCTGTAACAATACAGATCGTTCCATGCGAGAGTTGACTGTTTCGCCAACAATGGAAACTATAGTTTAGGTAACTCTTTCGATTCGAACCGCCCTCTGGCTTTACATACAAGAAGAAAACGAGTTAATTAAATGGTTCTTGCCGCCAAAAAAAAAAATCAAAACCGTTTTCTTTATGTAAAAATTCATTAATTACCTTTCGATTTCTGGTTTTCACCTTGGGCAGAGTCATAGTCATGAACCCGAGAACACCTCACCTTATACCTAATGCCATTAGCTGAAGCTGTGTGGCGGATCTGGGATTACAATGTTCGTTCGAGTGTGTTCGAGGAAATAGTTTTATTGCCAGCCAGCATAGCTGATGCAACTACAAGTTTTGTCTCTGCTTTTGATTCGTTTGTGTGCTCCCTACTAGTATCTGTCGTACTTTGCCTTTGAGGGCACACCTGGTGCCTGGCCATTGCTCGACAAGTTTTGGCTCTGGCTGTGACTGGGTCCGCTGCCAGCACCACTTCCTGGCGAGGCCAAGGTGTACACCTCATAGTCGGTGATGGTGAAGTTGTAGTCCCCAAAGAGCGTGAGATGAGCGGCATTGGGCCCGTCGTAGGAATGCGGAAGATTTGAGTACGAGTCCATGTTGACATTGCAATTGCTAGAGATGAGCAGATCGGCACCAGCTCCAAAAATGGGACCACAACTGAAACGAAGGACACGAAGGTAAGAATGCATTTTAGATAATGTTCTGATGCACTCACTCTGGATGATAGCAGATGGCATAGGGTTTCTTAACAATATCAAATTTGGACGGCTGCTCTGCATTCGAGGGATTCAGCACAAAGAGGAAGGCCCTCTCCGAGTGCACATATCCACCTTTACGACTTGTTGTGGCCCAGGCCACGTCAGTGAAGCCTCCGCTAATCTCTCCATGTGCCCCCAGGACAATCACCATGCAATGGCTGACCCCGTCGCAGTACCGATGAAAGGCACTTGAGTCATAGCCGTGAGTGGAGGCTCGATAGACCAGACGCCAGGATTGTTTGGGCACCCCATACCAGCCATTGAGGATGCTCTGCAGTGGCAGTTTGTCGTTGCGAAGTATTTGCGAACCGGGGAACATGTTGACGGCTACGGTGAGGCGAGGCTGCAGCCGCTTGTCGTTCTCCATCATTTTGTTGGCATGCAGGGCGGCATAGCGATAGCGTTCGAGGGACAGTTCCATTGGCACGGCACCGGTGGTCTCCACTTCCTCGGCAAAGACTTGGCTGTCTATCAGCAGCAGTCGCACATGGCCCATGACGCCACTCAAGTGCTGGCAGACACGGACACGTTCCTCCTCAGTCCAATGGGCAGTCGGTTGAGTGACGCCAGCCTGATACTTGGCCCAGGCCAAAACGCAGCGCCAAACTTCCTCCTCCTCTAAGCAAAACTGCAAGGAAAAGTTAATTAATTGATCATGGAAATACTTATATATTCTGATGCCATACATAGTCGGAGGAGATGATCTTGATGATGGCCTCCTTGGTGAGCGTTAGGAAAGCATTTGTCTTGACGCACTTCCCGGCATTCTCCCCTATGAAAATAATGCACCGCTCCATGAAGGATGCCGCGCACTTGGCCCCTGCAAGAAACCAGCAAAAGATTACATTAAAATCAAGTAAAAACCCTTGACTTGCAGGCAGCTCCCATTGAAAGGCTCGAGTTTACAGAAAATTCTCCATTTATTAAATATTCATTCGTTTTGAGGTTTCGACTTTACAGGTATAATTAACTTAAAGTTTCGACGTGCATCTATCGTGACTGTATTCCATTCAGCGTCACTAATCCTTGGACGGGCTCACGTTCTGTATCAGCGTGATGTTGTCCCCCTTCAGCATGATACGGCCCAGACTCTTGCGTTGGCGCGTCTTCACGTACACTTCCTCGGCGTCGTCCAACACCAGGTTCATGTACTCGTCAAAGCCAACAATGTGGCCTTCGATGCGCAGCGAAATGTTTTCGTACAGCCAGACCTGCACGCGCGAGCGGTTCTGCAGGTAACGGAATATCAGGTTGATGGGCTGCACCATCACCTTCTGCACCTTGGGATTGCTTTTGAAGGACATTTTGGACACTTTAAAGCGCTTTTAATTAAAATTGAAAAATAATTTCGCTTTTCTTCTTGCCGGCGTTTGTGACAATGTGACCGTGCATTTATCGATCAATTTTACCTTCAGACCCTCAGAAAATATCAAAATATACCGTATAATTTTAAAATATACAGTAAATATACCGAAGAAAATGGGCCGAATGGATGCATTTCCCCGATTTTGATATTCGGTCTAATATTACTAGCTAGCTAGGATCCTAAGCACTACACAAAAATTTTTATCCGATTAATTAATCAATTTCCGACGTCATTGTTTCTGGTCATTGCTGGCGTATGGAAATTTGTACACCCTTTAACTAATGTGTAATTTGTTATCTATTCATGCATTTATTCATATACATTTATTCCGGTCCCGTGATAGTTGATAATTATCCGACGATAGTTTCATGGTCCGTTTTGCCGGTTGCTTTCCCGCAAGTATCACAAGTTTTTTTTTCCATTTTAAGTAATGGCGCTAACGTGATAGGTAAGGTTAGGATACGATATTAGTGTGACCGCGGATTTATTGACAAAATATACAGCACAATGCTTCAATATGAACATATCGATATTTCAGTGCGATACTTTGTTATAAGAGTTGACAGCTCTTGTACGCTCTTGTACTAAAAAAGACTACTGGCACGGACACAGAAGTTGTTCTCACGATTTAAATTTAATCCTTAATTTAAACACTCATAATTCATGGCCATGGCTAACGTGAATAAGGGCGAGATCATGGATCAGGTGAAGCAACAGATAGCCGTAGCGAACGCACAGGAGCTGCTCACGCAAATGACGCAAAAATGCTTCCGAAAGTGTGTATCGAAGCCAGGTTCCTCGCTGGATTCGTCAGAACAGGTAATATACATAGGAATAGGTGCGAGGTTTTGTTGTGATTATGACCCAATTACTTTAAACAGAAATGCATATCAATGTGTATGGACCGTTTTATGGACTCGTGGAACCTCATCTCGCGTGCGTACGGCCAGAGATTACAGCGCGAGCAACAGAAATACTAGGCACTCAGTGTACCCTGCATTTGTAGCAGATCGGGAAATTACATCAGCTACCTTATTGACTAGTTGTAACAATAAACAAAAAAACATGCATTGCATTTGTTACGTGAGCACGCACCATCGTTGGCATTTGCGCATAAAGGTCACTTTTTGTGCTGTTATTAGTCACCGTTCACTAGCTCGTGGCGGTTTCCGCGCGATTTTTGAAATTGTATTAAATATTTTTTTGTCTACCTGCTTTCTCATGGATATCCATTACCGCGGTCAGAAAGGTGCATGCATTGTCCACAGAGAGTGTAGAGATGACGTGATCCTCGCAAGCGGTGCGCAACTCTACGACGCCCATGTCTTGGGCCATCATCATCATTTGAAAGACCTGCGAGTCTTGCAGAACCAACTGAAACATGGAAATTTATGTATCCATTTGAAATTATAGTAATGTGTTTGCTATTACCTTTGCGGTGTAGACATACAGGATGAATTGCCGGAATAAATCCGGATTAACGTGTGGCAGACGTATTGTTGTGGGCATGGTGGCTCCAGGAGCAGCTGGTGACACGGTGCATCCGGGAATGCGGCAGACCTCGCCACGCTTGGCCGTCTTGAAGCTCTTGCAGCTGCAATCAATGAATGAAAATCGCAAAGTCAATTAATTGGCTGATAAATACCCCTTCCTACATGTTGCATGCCAGCACGCACCTTGTGAGGTGTCGGTGCCTCAAACGGCAATCATCAACCACTCACCGGGCCATCAGCATCAGACGGTGGGCATAGATGATGCGCTCATCTCGACCGCAAATGAAAACCAGATCGGCGCTATCCTGGTCCTCGGAAAGTCGCTGCAAGTCATCGATTAGCTGTGGCAGGCTCATAATTGTCTTTAAAAATATTTCCCAGCTAATTCCAACAATTGCTAATCACGTGTTCACATTTCCCCCATGGGATCTCGATATTTTGTTGTTTCCTGTGTTTTGTTTATGTTTTCACTTGCGTTGCTATTTCAGACTCTCTTTAAGACTCTTTTTTTGTTTGTTGGCCAACAAGAGAGCAACAGAACCGGTTACTGACTGAAAATTCTTTCCAAACAAAGCCAAATTGCTCTACGGAAAAAAAGAGTCAAGAAAACTAAAAGTAGTTTTTAATATTGTCGGGTTTATTTTATACCAATTTATGCGAAGAGCACTAAGTATTTTTGTTTGGCTATAAAACTTATTATTTAGTCACTTTATCTCAATTAAATAGAGAATCTTCACTGATTTGTCCGCGTCGCGTTGTTTTCGCGCTGTCGTTGAAAAAGAGATGGAATACAGCGAAAGAGCAAACTGACTATGCCTTCTTCACCTGAGCAGGTAAACTGAATTGAATCTGTTTTGTTTTGCTTCTCTCGCCTTTTACGATCCGCTCTCTTTTGGGATGCTTCGTATACCCCATCCCTTTCATTCGGGATATGAGAAAAACAATTATTGCTATTATGTAACAGCCAAAAGAATAATACAACCTACTATGTCTGATAGATCCCAAATTTTGTCTTTTATTTTTTAGGAACTGCTTATTGTATGTTTAAGAATTTTCAAATTTGGCAAGGTATAATTTGTTGGGTAAGGTCTTAAATTTTTTTTTTTCAAAACCAGGTTTTGTGTTTTTGTTATAAGAAAAAATATTACACTGAACAATCAATTTATTGGTACAAAGAAAAAAATATTCTGAAGAAGGAATTTATTTTTCTTTCGTACTACTAAGCTTAATTTAAATAATGCATTAGGGAATACAAATAATCCTTTGTTATGGGTACTGGGCTGTCTGGGCATAGCAAAACCCTAGTACCAATTTTTCAAATCCAGGCCGGATGTTCGATTCGATAATGTTGTGAAGCGCCGCCGACGCTGGCACAACCGGATGTAATATTGAATATGGCAGAATGTTGCGTGTCTTTCACTTTTTTAATTTTTTGGTCGCGTTGGCAATTGATACATCGTTGTCCTTACTTTTTACCATAATTAAACTGCTGCGGTGATTTGTGGTGGCGTTGGTATTTTTTTGTTGGTGTTCTGAATTAGAATGGGGAAAATATTAAGTTATATTAATAAGAGAATGTTCAATTTAGCATACCGTCATCCCTGAAACATATTGGGCGTCTCTCCATCATATGCCGATTTGACATATATTTTTTTGTATATACATACATATGTATGTATATTGGATTAATCAGTAATCAGGTGTACTCATGAGTTAACCAGTTTACACTGATTTTTAAAAGCAGTGTAAACCAAAGCAATTCGTGTTGTGTTGCGCAGGGCAGGTCGGAACACGGCTTGCTTTTCTGTTAATTTTTCGTAGTACCAGAAACGGACGCAGTCGTTACCCGGCGGCACTTTTAATTTACAGTAAATTTTATTTAATTATGGCATACTTTCAAGGATGAATACTTTTCGAAAGAAAGCCTTGGCGTAGGGATAATACTTCCACTTACTTTCCGCAATTTTGCCAGAAAATAAAATGCTCATAGAAAATCAATATTTTGCATAATTTATCGTTTTTTATTTGTTGTTTTTTTGTTTTCTTTACATTTGTAATAATCTGTTTGTTTGTTTGTTTGTGTGTGTCTGTGGTTGTTTATTTGTTTCTGCACTACTTAATATGAAACGTTAAAGTCAAATGTTGTTCATTATTTTCATCAACTGTTTAATTTTATTAAACTTTATTTGCCTTTTCGTGGTGTGTCATTTTTTGTTTTTGTCGTTCTTCCTCCCCCCCAAAATTCCACTACATTTTCTATCGTTTATTTGCTCCACAATTTGTACATTTTATTTCTGCATTCTTCCGAACCGTCATCGCGACATAAATATAAAAATCATTTTATATCCACTCAATATGTTGTGTGTTTGACAAGACGCGGATTTGTTGCTGCTGCATTTTATTTTAATATAAACTTATGCCATTATTTTGTGTTTTTTAACAATATCAAGTCGTTTCTTCTTAAAGCAGGGCAAAGATTTTATTTTGTTGGGCATCGCGCTATCTTTTTTGTTGTGTGTGTGGTTTTTTTTTAAATATATGTATAATATGTCGTCGTATATAAACACTCGGGTTATGTGAAAATTTGTCATTATATTTTACTCGTTTAATTATAAAAATGATTGTTTGTTTTGTTTTGTCTTTGGGTATTTAGCAAAAAATGATACAAAAAATCCGTTTTTTGGGTTTTGCTCATCGCCTTTCAACTATTTTCATCGTTTGTAAAATTTTGGCCATAAATACGAAATTTTCTGAAAACCGTTTTGACGCTTTTGATTAACCATTTTATCTTTCATTCTATTCTGCTCTATAATTTATGTTATTTATTCTGTTTATTATAGGTTCTGGTTCTGTTCTGTTTTTTGGGGAAAAAATAAAACACAAAATTGGAGAAAAATTAATTTACAATAATTTGTATAAGTATATTTTTTGTCGTTTTTTATTTTTGCAGCAATTGTAATTTGTTTCTTTTTTGTTACATATAGTTTATACATATAACTTTTTTCTTTATTTTTTGTAATATGCATAACAGTTTTTGTTTTTCGTTCTTTTAATTTCTCAAAACTTAAATAGTTATTCATAAATGTAAGTTTTACGTTTCAAATGTTTTTTTTTTTTTAATTTATACAATTTTACACAATTTTTAGCTACTTTTGACATATTTTGGTTTGAATTTGTTTTGTTAAATATTTGTTGTTGTTTTCTTTAATGTTTAAATATTTTTTTTAATTTAGAAAGAAAACGAATTTTTTCTTTTAGAAAATTTAAACACACACATGGCATAAATAGTTTATGAAATATGTTTTTTAAATAACAAAGTTTATAGATTTTTTAAATCTCTGCGCTTGTTTGCTTTGTCATTTGGGTTCGGGTTTTGAGTTTGTTTCGTTTGTTTCCAGTTGGTTATCATCATCCAGAAGAATATCTCTATAGTACATCATATCTATGTGTTTCTCACAAAGTGTTTGTGTTGGCAACTAAAATCCATCATCGTATCATCCATTTATCGAAAGAAAATCATATATACAAAAAAAGGAGTAGAATAGAAGTAGAAATAGAGAAAAGTGCCTTAACATCTAAATAGATGTAAATAGATCTAAATAGATACTAAATAGTAAATTGCATTAAGATCTAGGAAACTAAATGTCTACAGAGCAAAGCTACAGCTTACAAGGTGTACAATTGAATATGAACAGAACGAGAGACTATCAGGCAGGCTCTTTCATTTTCACTTCGCGTTTTACTTTTCATCCAAAAGTCATACTTTTCGGAAAATGTACTGCTGCTATACCCTGCAATTAAGATTCGTACCAGATTTGTACCAAAGACGTTTACTTTTCATTTCAGTGTGGCATATTTTGCCGATTTAAAAACGGAAAATGTTTGCGTTCTGCGAATGCGGGAGCACTAAATTCCCGGTTGCAAAAGTAAATCGGATGTGAAAGTGAAAACCGAAGCCTGCCTGTATATGTAGCTTAAAGATCTACTCGTAATCGTACTCGAACTAGAAGCCTCAATAAATATTAATCTTTATGTGTATGCGTATGTGGTTTTGTATATGTTTATGCTTCTTATTCCATAGAATCGAATAATCCTGCACTTCTCTATTCTCGTCTCTTCTCTTCTCTGATCTAGCGATCTATCTTTATCATATATCATATGTAGATAATTTTTTTATTTTGTATGGTATAAAGTTTAACTCGACAACTTCATAGTTTTGTATTTATCAAATATTTGTTTGTTTTTCGTTAAGAAATGTATATTTTAATTGTTTAGCATTACTTTTACTTTTACTTTTGTGGTGGGTTCATTTTGTGTGAATTTCTGCTATACCTCTAGCTCTCCCTTTGTCGCTGTCTGTAAAACTTAAAGTTAGGATTAAACTAAATAGAATTACAATGGTGTCCAGAGTATGGTATATCCTTCCACCTTTAAGAACCAGCTGCCTCTGTTGTCTGAAGTATTGTTTTTCCTAAATTTTGTCTTCAAAGCCGCGCTCTGAATATTATATTTTGTTGTTGTTCTTTCCTTGTTTTAAATGTCTTGCAGGTCTTAAAAAATTATACAAATTAAAAGATAAATTAAGTTTAAGAAGTAGAAGTATATGTATATGGTATAAACACACGCATAAGGTCTCAATTTTTTGTATTGTTTTTTTTTTTTAAGTTTTGTTGAACAATATACACAAAATTATTATTATTTGTTTTTTTTTTTAAAGCTTTGGTTTCAATCATTATTTCTGCAAGCAAATTCAAGAGAACTTCGAAATATCTTTAGAGGGAAGCCTAACGAATTTTGTTTTTTGTTTTTGTTTTGAGATCAAATCAAGATATAAAGATCGTATATAAAAACTCTATAGTCTAAACAAAACCGAATGGAAATAATTTAGAAAAGTGACTCAATTCCTAATGGAGTAAGAGCTTCTAAAATGTTTTCGCTGCTTTCCAAAATGTTATCTTTAGATACCCCTAAGTGGGGGGTAATGTGCGTCTCGGCTTTGAGCTTGAATTTGTTTGTAGACTCTTTTTTCCACATAGCAGAACTTATGCCTAAACACAAAGAGCGGGGAATCTTAAAGATAGAATTTACTGTTGGTGTGTGTGTGTGTGAAAGAGCTATATTCTTTGAGAGGAAGCTATATGCTATATCTTTTGATAGGGGTAGGCTGAGGATGGAAATATGGGTTGCCTAGGTTATTTCCTTTTGATTTTTAGCTCGCAGTTCGTTGTGGTGGCGGTGGTTCCAACAAGAGCTGTGATGATGGGTAGTGCTCCCAAGGATGGAGCGTCTGCTTCTTGCTCGCCTTGGTGGCCATCGGTGGTGGATGAGAATGAACTGTGGCAGGTACTGAGGCAGGTGTTCTCGCTGGGAGGGGGATGGTGATTTGAGGCGCTGCCTCGTCTTCATCTGACGCAGAGGCAGATCCAGATCCTGTTATTTCTCCTTCTTTGCTAAAGGATCTCTGGCGTTGTCTTTGTTGCTGCTGCTGGCGCTGTTGCAATGGCATTTCATCGTCAGAGGAGTCCTCTTCTTCTTCATGGCTGTCCTTGTAGTTGTTGTTTATCTTGGCCAGGGCATGACAGGCCGACATTTGGGCCTTCTTTAACGATGACTCTTCGCTGCTGTTGCTGCTGTCGAACAACTGTCCCGCAGTTGCCGCCGAATCGGGGCTAATGGGCTGATGGCTGTGGGCAGGCATCAGGGCACTGCATGCGGTGCCTGCGCCACCTCTCGGGATCTTCATCCTCTTCCTCCTTCTCCTCCATGTCCTCTCGTCGCTAGATGCGGATTGACTGGGAACAGGACTTTTGGCACTGCCATTCATCTTGGTCTCATTATGTTGGCAAGGCGCCTTCTCTTGTACTTCGGCTGGCTGCATCTTTGCTCTTTTGGTGGCAGGTTCCTCCGACTCGGCCTCCGCCTTTTCTTCTGGCTCTTCTCCGCAGCAATTAAGGGGTGTGGGACTCTTTTGGAGGCCATTCTCTAGCGGTTTCATCAGCTGCTGCAGCTGCAGCTGCTCCTGCTGGTTATTGTTGTTGGCCCGATCCTCCCGCCTTAGGTCCACTTTGCAGTCGAGATCCTCGAACTGACTGCGATACCGCTGCAACTGCTCTGTTAGATCGGCTATGTGGGCATCCTGTTTGTGCAGCAGGTCGCTCAGCTGCATGTTGTTGTAGCGGAACTGTTGGTTCTCCTGCAGCAGCCTCTGCAGCAATTGCAGCACCCTCTCCCGATCCCTGGGACGTGTCTCTCGCAGATACTCGACGGCCTGCTCCCAGGGCGGTAGCATGGCACTACTATCCGCTCTCCATTCAAACTGTCATCGTCCGTGTCCGTGGACAGCTCGAATTCACTGCCCAAATGGGGCTTACCATTCTGCAGATGGACTCCTACTCCTCCTGCCTGCTGCTGCTGCATCGAATGGTGCAACGCCTGCTGGTTTTGCTGCTGCTGCTGTTTGGTGGTCTGCTGATGCGGAGAGCTTACCACATTCGAGGAGTGGGTGCTCAGGTTGAGGCCCGCACTGGAAGACTGCGTGGGGGAGGTTCCACCTGTAATGGTTTTGAATGAATACATTATTTGGTCTATAGAGAAAGTGGAAAGTGTTTTTGTACGTAAAGACACACACAGACTATACACATTATTAGTTAAGTGAAGTTATAAGAAAACCAATCCCCATCAAATGTTGATTTGCTAAACATTAATAGCTCACTGATCCAACATAAAGTGGTGGAAATGATTGGGAGGCCTAAGAAAGGCCCGAAGAAATCCGAACAGAAGAACAAGAATAGATAAATATGTTGTGGGTAGTTGGCAGAGATTTGATCCATTCACACCCATAATAGAGAAGGCAATAATTCTTAAAGCTCTGATCCATCGGATAATATCTTTGACGTATGGAAGCACTTGCGAATTAATTGCAGTTTGTGAAATTTATTCCAGTTCCGTCGCGGTTTCTAACAATGCTGGACTAGACAAAATCCAGTAAAAAGACTGCGATTATTAACAAGCTCCAATTTATCATATAGTAATTTTAATATTTATGAGCCTTCTTTTGAAAATAAAGAAATGTCTTCTAATATCACTACAAATAACTAAAATAGGTCGAAAAAAAAAAGATGGTGGTGCCGAGAAGATTTACTTTTTTTCACATCTCCTTTCAAAAATATAACCGAGCGATGACGCCGAGGGATTGCTAGTTTTATGAATATGAAATATTCTTACCAATTACACCTCCCTTGTAGTAGGACTGTGCCTGTGCCCCCCCACCCATGTGGTGTCCCAGGGCAGGATAGTGGTTGTGGTGGTTCTGATGGAGATTGTGATGTGGCATCGATGGAAGAGGTGGTAGCGGCTCCGCTGGCTGACTCATCAGGTTCTTATTGATCCTGATTCGACTTGGTTCGTTGTGGCTTCCGTTGCTGTTGGTGGAGAAGGTTCCACCATTTGAGATGGAAATGGAACTGGAGCTGGGCAACAGTTTCGCATGCTGATTGACGGTCGCAATGATGTGCTGCTGTTGCTGCTGGGGGTGCGGGTGCGAATTTTGCTGCAGCTGGGGATGTGAATGTGAATGTGGATGCTGCTGCTGCTGTGGCTGCTTCAGTGGCACGGGCGATGTGGAGGAGGTAATCTCATTGCTGCCGGCGGAGAACTCCTCCGGACTGCGTGGCAAGGGCACATTTCTGGAGGCTGGTTGTGGATGTGGTGCTGCGGATGCTGCTGCTACCGCGGGCAGGGGCTTGGGGGAGTTGCTGCCGCTCGAGGAGCTGGGCGGTGGCTCCACCACATCCACAGCTTCTCCTGCCGGCGGCGTTGTGGGCGTGGGCGTTGGTGTGTTGTCGTCTCTTTCCTGCTTGATGTGAAGATGCAGCTCCTTCTCTCGCACCCTCTGGCGCTCCACTTCACGCTCCAACTTCTCGCGTTCCCTCTCCCTGTCCTTGTCTCGCTCCTTGGAGAGTATGCTCTTGCGTGGCGCCAGCGCCACATTCGGCTGGTATGTCCGCTCCGCGTACCGCTTGTCCGTGCTCCGGACAACGCGCTCGGGGTTCTGCAGCTCCGGCGGCTCCTGGCAGGCATACGGCAGGGAGGAGAGGGTCGCATTGTAGGCGTGCAGGAAGGCCTTCGTGGTGGTGGGTCCCCACGGGCGGAACGCCGACGAAGAGTTCATTGGCTGGTGGGGATGTGGCGGCTGATGCGGATGTGGATGCGGCGGCGGTGGCTGCGGTTGCCCCACCAGCACTGCCCCCCGTGGATGCTGCTGCTGCTGGTGATGCTGTTGCTCTCGCTCCCGCTGCTGTTGCTGCTGCACGCAGTGGGCGTACATGATTTGGTAGTGGTACGCATCCAAGGCGGGCGCTCCACCCGAACCGGCACCCTTCAGAACCTTCTTTCCTGGAATGTCCAACTGTGGATGCGCCTTGAGGGACACCTGATGATGGGCAGCCACTAGGGGCACCACAACCGGTGCACCCACCAGCCCATGTGGCGCCCCCAAGCCAAGCGGCACCAGCACTGACGTTTCATCCATGAGCATTTCCGCCTGCAAATAAACATAGAGGGAAAGGAGAAGGGGAGGGGTTAGTTAGTGTTGTTAGAAAATTGATCGGCCATAAAAATAGAAAGAAGCTGGCTCTGAACACTGAACAGTAGCCATCATTAATTTGAATTGCAGGCCAGGCCCCAGACCCCAGATCCCAGAACCCAAACCCCATACCCGAGACCATCCGCGATGGCTAATTTTAAGCAAACGAACCACACCACACCACGCCACACCGCAGTGCTGCGCAGCGCAGACCGATCTTCGCCAGACTTTGGCCACCAACTTCAGAGGACGCACCCCGGGGCCATGGCGCCAATTGTCATTGAGACTGGGACTTGGAGTGGACTTCGACTGGTGGTACGTCTTCTCCTTCTGCTCATTTTGCATTATCATCATGGAGTTGCATAAGGAAGAACGGAGGTGGTAAAGCCGGTTATTTCTTGCGTGTTTGTGTAGCTGTTAAAATGATTGGCACCGCGTCCAATTATGGACAAGGAACCCGAACGAACCATGAGACAGACTGCGAACCTCAAACGCTCAGCCATAAAGTGATTTTGAATGGAGGCGGCGCCATTATCCATTACCCCATTTCCCGCGTCATCGCCAACCCCCTATACCACCATACCCAATCTGCATTTTGGACATGGACCTGAACATGGCCATGGACTTGTGGGTACCCAGAAGGTGTCACTGCGGCAGTTAAGCAAATGGCCAAAGCAAACGACGGGCGATGATCGCAAACAAGTCTGCGGGATTTGGCGTATACAATCCATGGGAGGAGATATGTACATAGTACATAGATAGAGGTCGTTGCCAGATAGATGCGACTCGCACTGTTACATATTACATATTCAGATGGCCCAAACGACACAAAGCCGAAGCTGAAACGAAGGCCATGTCTTAACAACCGATCAAGAGAAGCGACCGAATGACGCGCGACACGTTTGACTTACAAATGGATCTATGGAATGTGGGACATAAGCAACGCTTTCCCAAATCGTAGACACGTTCTGCCTTTAATATGTTCTTTTATTGCCTCTCTTTTATGTGGTAATTATTAAATCGTATAACGCTCTGTGAAGTTCCCACCAAGGGAGTTCCAAAGAGAGGAGCCACAATTTATTGGGAAGTGAAGATATCATCCTTTCTCTTTTTCGCTTGTCCGCCACAAAGTATGCAACATAAATTTAACCATCGACTGGAACCACAGAACACAAACAAACACACACAATGACGCCGCTCTTTTTTTTAATGCCCTCTAAAACGGCAGAAAGAAATTCCTTCGGGCCATAACTATGGACTTGGTCAGTGCGCATTGGGTAAACAAGTTGGCCCCAAAGCTCTGCTGGCTAACACAGAAAAAAAACACGCGAAAACCGAAGAGAGAGAGAGCAAAAGAGTAGTGCTCCGAGGATACAGATTAAGCAAGGCTGACAAGCCGCAAGCAAGCCAACTGGCGACGCGACGATGGCAAAAACAAGCAAAATATATATACATACATACAAATATATAAAAAAATATCACTACTAAAACTAAAACTAGCGAAAAAAAAACAATCTAAGTAGATCTAGACGGGGCGATAAGAAAACTGGAAGCCAGACACACACAGCGCTTGTCCGAGTATTGGTGCGTCGTATTCCTCTACATGGCCGAGGCACACAAATGAACCATTAAACAGAAAAATCATAAAAATCAAGAGCCATAAAGAAGTCGTCGAAGGAGCGCCAGCCTCGCGACTCGGAGTCCGCCACAAAACGCAGTAGGAGATGCTCCGAGTCGTCGCCAGTTGCCAGTTAGCTGCCTGTCTGCTGAAACTATAGAAGCTCGCTTCCAAGAGTCGCTTTAACTGTAAGCAGATGGCAGCCAGCGATAGATGACGAGGCAGTGCACCAGCAGTGCACCAGAGGAGGAGGGGCAGCTGCGTCCAGCTTCACGAGTCTCCAGTCTCCCCTTGCTGGCGCACGCGTCGTCGCTGACGGTGCAATGACAAATTGCACTATTGGACGCGGAGGAGGCTGCAACAGCAGAGCACGAAGAATCAGAGGTTCAGAGTGAAGGATCTAAAGTATCGGCGAGGCCTGCCTCTGGGATCAGAAGTGCGGGTACAAGACTGCTCGCTCAGTTGTTCGGGGCTACCAGTATACATATAGACGAGGCTAGTGCTTTAGTCCAAGGTCTTTTGCCATAATTCAGCGACAAAGATGAAGTGCACCACTCGGTCAAAAGGGAGAGGCACTGGAACAGTGACAGATCGCCAGAAAAATTAGAGATCAATGCCGATCAAAAGCGACAAAGTAATACCCTTTTCGCATGATAAAACCACACAAAGTTTTAAGCATTTATGACGTTGAGGAGAAGCTCGTATCCCAGTAAACATTTGTACAAATGTTCAATAGTGATTCAGATGTCCCTTTTGTAGGTACATATATGTATGTATCTACAATGCCCATTAAATGTTAGAGTATCTTTAAAAATAATTGCTCCCAAGTGCACCCGGTTGCCGCTGCTGTTGCATCGTCTCTGGCTGCTGAAGCTCAATTGCAGTGTAAAGAGGTGAGACGACAGAGGAGAAGAGGCGCAGCCACAGCCATGGCAGCGACATGACTTTGCTTGACGATAAGATCATGGCAAATATTGACGACGACCGAGACGGACATGGACATGGCGATGCCGATGACGATGGAGACGGCAACGGTAATGGCAACAGCGTTGACAATGAAGTCCTACAGAGTCATGTATGGGTGCAACAGCAACAGCAACATACAGCAGCATACGGCAACAACTTGCGCCCCATTGATTTAGACTGGCAATTATGCAGACAAAGATCGTCTGAGTCGTCCTGCTGCTGCTACCACGGCTGCTGCTGCTGCATGTTTGGCAATTGATGAGGATGTGGCTGTGGCAGTGGCAGTGGCGTCCATGTGGAAATGGAGCAGCGACCTATATGCAACTTTGCGGCGAATAAACACCGACATCGTCGTCGTTGCCGACGATGCTGTCAGCTTCATCTGCATTTTTTGGCGTCATCTTGTTGTACCCTTTATAGAGGGCTGGGCTGGTTTAATATAAGGTGCATTAAGGTGTTTTGCATCTCCATAAATGTAATGAATTCTTGATCAGAATGATCAGAATCTGTGGCAGTAATGGCATGTTCGAGTCTCTTAATTTTAAAAAAGTTTCTAAATATTTAACAATATTTAAGAACTCCTTTAATTTTGGATGCATCTTAGTGGGTATATAAAGACGCGACTCCTTCCAGCCACAGTCTTTCTTATTTTATTGTTGTACTTTTAGTTGCTGCGCCGCTGTCTGTGTCTGGCGCGGGCCGTAAACTTGTTTGCCCCACCGAATCCGTATCGACATTGAACTCCCTCCCTTTCCCACTGCAGGCCCCGCGCAAGACGGCGACATTTTACAATTTTCAATTCGTGTTGTTGTCTGCAAAAGAGAGAGGAGCGGCAAAGACAGCGCCAAAAACAGCAACAAAGTAATACTAAAGAGTCGGCGAATGAAAAAAAAAACAAAGCCAACTATTGTCAAGAGCCTCGAAGCATGACCATGACATACCCAGCCATCTCTTGGCAAAGTCTTTAGGACTCAACTTATACAGCAGTACTGCAGCTCCAGCACTTTTGCAGCAATGCAGTCAGACAGACGTCGGAGACGGCGGGTTATTTGTTTTTGTTGGTCTTTTTTGAAATAAAGTGCATTTCCTCGTGTCTTGTGTCTCGGAACCTTTAGACAGCAGTTATACCTTGTATTTGAAGGGTTCTAATGGATAACTCATTGATTTGAAGCTTATGCATTGATTACGGTATTTGTGGGCTGAGAATCAAGGAAACCAGTTGTTGAAATAATAAGAAAGACAAATGTACATTAATTCTTTAGCTGTCGGAGATTAAATAAAGGGTATTTAAAGTTGTCGAGTCAATCATAAAAACGAATAGCATAAGCAAATGAAAATGACAGCAAATAATCTACGCAGCACGGCTTACAGTCCCGCTAATTATTTCTTAAGCTTTAAACAGGGGCCCGAGTGCTTCGGGTCTGAGAGCGAGAGTGCGCCACTTTGTTGTTATTGTTGCTGCTGAGAGAGCGAGGGACATATTTTCTTAGAGATGGAAATGAAAAGAAGAAATTACTTGCGAGAGTTTGTATTGGTTACACGATTAAAAGAGAGAGAGGGAGAACCATACATTGCGACTTAATCGCATCATATGCATTGCATCTCTTATAGTGCGGGCGAGGCAAAATAGAATACAAAAAGTAGGAGCAGCTGGTTTTCATATTCATATTATTTTGTTTTTCTCTCTCTTAAAGTATCCACCGGATTTGGCATTTGAAACACACTCTTTTGCTAACACTCATTCGTGCCATGTAAAGCCATTAAGCTAATGACTAATTTAATTAAAGAACATAATGATAGTAGTCATAATGAGCATTTCGAGCGCAACTCAAAAACGTAACAATGAGAAGAAAATAAAGAAAATAGAAATACAAATTAATTTATACAAAAATTTAAAAAAAAAGTGGACAAGAAAATTATGCATTTAGAAAAATATTTAAATCAACTTTAATGAAGTCGAAAACAAATTCCAACGCCAGTCCCCCGCTGTAGTGAATTTTTATACGCTTTGTTTTTTTCTTTTCTTTTTTCCATAACTAAAGGAACGGAATTCCGATTAAAAAAACTAAATGAAACTGAAACTGCGCATAAAATAAATAAAAAATCAAATATCTTGTCTACTAAATCATGTTGGGGGTCGCTTTTTTACAGGGGAATTAGTGTTTCATGTTGCATGAGTCTGAGAGCAGCTTTACCTGCTCTAAGCACTACAGGCCTACTTTGCAATTTCTCTGTCCAATTAGCGTGCGACGTTTTGAGTGATGGCACAAAGTCAGACAATGCGCAGGCGCACCAGCACCAGCACCAGCAGCAGCAGCAGCCTCTAAAATGTACATATTCTACTCCAGATGGATGCTAATGTTATGCAGAAAGAAATGGGTAGAGAGGGGCACAACCAATTGCAACATTGCATTGCATTTTTATGACAGCTGCCGTGCAATATTTTGTTAAATTTACGAGTGTGGCCTTAGCACAGCCTTTGGCCCAGCTTCTGCGACTGCTTCGGCTTCTGCTTTAAGGCTTCTGCGCCTCTAATCAAGCACTCCATTGTGGTGCTACTACCCATAGCCATTCCCATCCCATCCCATCCCATCCCATTCTCTTCCAGAGAATCCAATTTATTGTCATTAATCATGGGGACTCTTTGGAGTCGGGTTTTTAGCTTTGACTTTGACCATGGTCTTGCGACATGGACAATTTGCTCTATGCTGCACATTGCCATTATTATCTGTGCCTGCCCCACTCCCAGCCAGGACCGACTCGTAGTCGACTTTCCTCTTATTGATCAGCAACATGTTGCCGCAACATGGCAATTAAGGCTGGGCACACTGGTCTGCCACGGACGGAACTCTGACCGGTTGGGGCAAACGAAAAGTCAGTTGGCAGGAGCCGCCACGCCACCGCCTGCTTGGGCCATCATGCGGCTGAAATTTATTTGTTGCCAGCCAAGGCTTTATTGCCTGTGCCCCCGAAGATGAGAGGTAGCCCCATGATAATGGGGTTGCCTGAATATGATGTGGGGTTTGACAGGGAATAATATTCGTTATATTTATATTCGATATTCCATTCCTGAATTATTTCTGAATTTCCTGACGCATCAAGAAATTAGTTCATTCTAAGAGCATCGCAAATTCTCACTCGTGTCCCTCTTGCCGGCTTAAATCTTCCATTCTTCTATCCCTTTACTACTAAAAACAATGTATAATTTCTTTCCCCAATTATACATTAAAGAGTATCCAAAATTCGACTTCTCTTTAGCCGCATTTCAATCTTTCTCCATTTCGGACTTCCCTCCGTTTCGTATATGGCAAGATAAATGTTGACTTTGTCAGGTTGCTCCAACTGCAACAGCCACAGCAGCAGCAGCAACCAAAACAGAAGATGAAGCTGCTGCCTCTCTGCTTCATTATAGGTCATTTGTTTGCTGCATAATTGGCCCGAGCAATTGGCCCACAAAAATTTATGATTTTTTTTCTGGTTTTTTTTTGCCAGAAAGAAAACTGTGAGAAAACGGTAAATCCATACACCCATAACCACACACCACCCACCACTCCCTTTCCTAATTTCCCTGAACTCTATGAGAAAACTCCCCCCTGCTATGAAAAAACTCCCAATGACTCCCAATGATGTGTTGTTCTTGGGCTAATGAAAATCTCTTTTTGGGGGCCGGCACCAAAATCAACATGAACATTGATGTCCATGCTACGCCCCAAATGCCCATCAAATGTCGCTTGTGTTGTCGTAGGCGTGTACTCTTTCCATACCCCCTACCGCTACGCCTCCCCTCCTGCTGTCTTTTTCTGGTGCATGTCATTTAGATTAAAAAGTTTAAGCAAAGAAAATTAGAGAAAAACTCTTGCCAGAAGCAAGAACTTGTGGAGAAGCCATCGTTCGCTTGCCTACACCTTGAAGGCGTATATGCAACTATACTGTGACACGCCCCCCCCACCATTCTTTCAGACAGTTCGAAACGTCAGTCAAAGTATCAGGGGGGGGGGGGTCTTGCAACAGAGAAGGAAGCCTTTCCTTGTATGCATATATTCCACCCAAAGAAAAACCCAGAGAGAGAGAAAGAGGTGGATAAATCCCGACTTGACTTTTGACAAAGTCAAAACTTCAGTTCAAATATTTAGTAGACACTCTGAATACAACTTTGACTGACAGTTAGAAAGGAGCAAATACCAATAGCGATAGCCATATACATAGAAGAAGATAGAGATAGAGAGGTAAATGCTTCTCAAATTTCTTGGCAATGTTTGTAAAACTGTCCGAACAACAAGATTTCTGCGATTCTTAAAGGTGTTTTTGTGGCATTTAGTGTTCCCTTGTTTTGGGGGCTAAAAAAAGATGCCACTTGACCTCCGCTGTCCCTCCTCCCCTCTCTCTATATCTTTCCTGACCATGTTTACTGTTAGAATCGAAGGAAAACTTTGCACAAAAATGCACTAAAGAAACAACAACACAGTGAAGAAGAGAGAGAGAGAGATTTATGAAAATGTCTGTTTTTCTTTTGGATTCGATTGGCTTCGCTTTGCTTCGATTTATTTATTGCCATCATTTCCATCTGACCAAAGATGGTCACCCCATGGCGACCCATCTGTGTGAGATCTGTGAGAGAGCAGAAGAGAAGGAGTTGGCCACTAAAACTTTATGACCGCCAGCTGATTTCTGTGGCTGCTCCGCTCTAAGTTCCTCGGATGATCATGACAGCAATTGAAAGATTCTCTGGCCAAATCATGGGGGCTCCGGCTCCTCTGTCCGTTTATAAGGCGGCTTTAATTAGGAGAAGCATGAGGAGTACATACATACATAGAACAACATCTCTCAACAAATTTGGTTTCCTGAAAGCTGCGGGTAAATGGGGATTGTTGCCTTTTCGTTTTTGGGGCGTGGCATGGCTTTGGGTGTAATTTTTGTTTTGTTTTTTGTATGTTGTTTGCTTTTTGTCGCCCAGCTTCAGCTGGAATTTCGCATTTTATGGTCCGTTGATGCGAGAGAGAGAGAGAGAGCGGGAAATGTCATTGAACTGAATGGAGTTTTGTCGCAGAATAAAAACCCTCCAGCGGCATCATCAGAATCAACCATCAGCAGTTGATGGCAGGAGCAGCCACATAGCAGTGGAGGGTGTGGAAAGAGTGGGAGGGAGTATGAGAAAGCTCCTCTACAAAAGGCAAATGCCAAAAACATTAAAGAACATGCAAGAAATATTGAAAATGAAAATGATGTGGCAGTTACCAAACAAAAGCTGTTGAAATGAGGGTTAGCTATAAGATTTAAGATAAGATTGATTGGAGTTCACAGTAGGTAATCATCAAAGGGCTTTGAAGGGAGAACCTTTTGAAAAACTTTCTTAGACGAAATATTTTTAAAAATATTTTCGATTAGCAAATAAATCTGACACATTATTCTCAATTAATTTGTATAGAGAATATAATGATTCGTTGTGTTTCTAACCGAATAAAACTGACTTTATTTGTGGCGGTCAAGGCAGGCGAAAGTCAAGTTTAATTCATTATTAATATGCATACATGTACACATATGTACATATGTATGTATATTTAAATCTGTATATAACGGCCCAATGCAATGCAATTAATATGAGCGCCCCAAAGCGGGACAGGGGACACATCACAAAGCAAGCAAAACAATTGAGAAGAATGGGGAGAGGGAGAGAGAGAAGATCTCTTGGGAAATCGCATTTCTTTTATTTATTTTTCCCCAAGAACAATCTCCTAGGTTTAGCTTCCCCCCACTCTATGTTTTGGTCTCTTAGGCTTACCCTTGAACCGGTTGATGTGCGAGCGCTCCAGAAATATCCTTGCCTACACATCCCAGTACAAGTACATCCACCCAACCTGTAACCCTCTCTATTCCGAATGCACTCCCTTGGGGGCACGACAACAATTGGAAACTTTTTCTTTTGGATTGGGGGTTTCGTTTCCCCCATTTCGAATTTTTGTTGTCTAATTAAATTTCTACTGCTGCTGGGGCATGCAGAAGCAGAAGCAGAAGAAGCAGTTGCAGTTGCATACAGCATTTAAACAGCAACTCAAGCGGCTGCAGGCCTCCGGCTTCTGGCCCCCTCACATCCTTGGGGAACAACAATCCGTTGAGCACTTGAGGAAAAAAAAAACAGCAGAACCAAAACCCCTTCATCGTTGTAGGATGTATTTGCATTGCTCCTGCCACATACCACAAACCCCTCCAGAACCATCCCTCTGGCTCTCTGCTGATTTTCTGACGCATTTTGTTGCATCCTTGCGGGAATTTCAAATGAAAGTAGCAGTGGAGTGGAAAAAGCAGCAGTAGAAGGAGGACGTGGGCAGGACTGCTGCTTGCTGCTTGCTGCAGAGGGTGCAAAATGTTGAGAGCATGAAAAAATGGCAGGACCAGCAGCAAAAAAAATGGTGAAAAAAGTAATAAAGTCATTTAGATTTGCCAACGCTTGGGGTAGATATGCCACAGCAGCAATAGCAGTAGCAGGCCACCCACCTCCTGCCACACAGTTTTACAATGACTGGGCAGTATACCTGCAGTGGGCGATAGGTGGGTGGGTCGTCTCCTTCTTGTTTTTGCTCTCATTTCTTTTTTCCGTTAAGTTTGGATGTTAATGAACTCAGTTACCAGAGTAGGGGGACTTTAAAAAAATATATATATTTCGAGCTTCATCCCGGCACCCCACCCAACCCCCGTGTTCTCCTGCCCCTGTATGGGTTTTGGTCGAGAGGTTTATGCAATTTCGCTTCGCATTTCTGGCACTTCATTTGGTTGCATGCCTTCAGTGTGCCTACGCCGTGACTGGAGAGTACAGCCTCCTGCCTCTGCCCATCAGATATGAATGGACTCTCTGCCACTGGGTGGCATCCATCCATCCATCCATTAAGGGCTGGGCCTAGGCTGTTCTGCAGCTCATTAGCACGCCTGGATGAAGTAGATCGACCTGGATGAAACATACAAAAAAACCACACAAATTATGCCCCACAAGCTCTTTCTCTCCTTCGCCACGAGAAAACTCCTCTGGGTCTGTTATTTTAATTTGAGGGCAGAGTTTGTTCGGATAGTTTCTAATTATTAATGCATAAAAGAATTACTCTACCACGGGATCTCGTGCGAGGATACGCCATGGCAGTGGCAGGTTAAGTGAGGTTGAGCTTGAGGTTTGGTTATAAGTTGAAGGGGAGTTTGTTTAGCTGTGGTTAAGGTGGTGTATAGGGTATAGAATTATGGCGAATGATAGATGATATGTAATATCTAGAGACCCAAAACCCTTGCCCACTGACTGGTTCATTTGGCTTTCTGTATGGTTAGTGAAGATCGTTTAGAGAGAGAGAGTTTAGAGAGAGCTAGTCTCATTTTCTCAATGCAATTTCTATTCTGTGTTGCTGTATCGAAATCTAAAGTTCAACCAATTTTGATCAGTTGATGAGTACAGTTTCTGCTTTAGTATTTCTCACCAGATCTACTAATATAAATCTTTCTTTCTTCTACTTCCATTTTCTAGCCCTCTCTTTCTACTACTTCTCCTTCTCCCACACCCTTCGCCCACAAGCCAAGTGTTTGTTTGGGGCGTTTGCCGTCGAGTGTGGATGTACTTTGTTGAGGCTGATGGCTGATGTTGCATTTTCTGTTGGCTTATGTTGCACTTGTTGTTGCTGTTATCGTTGCTTCTAGTGGATCTCCTCGTATACACAAATTAGTTATAATTATAGAGCTAAATGCGAGAGAGAGAGAAAGGGAGAGGAGAGCCCGAATGAATGGAAGAAATTAATTTCTCAATTGCATTTTGCCACGCATTTTATTGTCGGCGGCGGCGGATTTGCAGTTGCAGTTGGAGTTGGAGTTGCCGTTTTCGGAGGCGGCAACCGAGACGAGGTGGGGCGGAGTGGCAGTTGCAGTTGCAGGGGGAATGGCTGTGGCTGAAGTTTAGGGAGTCATTGTCGGCTGTGTGTGGATGCAACGGCGGTGGCGGCTTATTTGGTGTCTGTAATTTGAAACGCTTCTCTGACTCGGAAAAACTGCTGCCGCAACTCTTGGCTTGGGTTGGCTTGGCTTGGCTTGGCTTTTGACTTTAATTTCAGCTTTGCTAGCCAAAAGCGCCGCTAAATGTCTGAAGAATATTTCAAATCCACACGCAGTTTTTCACCCACCCTCTCCCCCCTTCGCTTTAACTTGGTGGCAAGAAGTTGGCGTTGCAGTTTCGCTGCGTTTCCGCTCGCATTGAAAATAGCGCCCGCGGCTATTTTCGCCAGACGGCGTTCATAGACAGCGGAATACAGGAATGGGGGGGGGGGGAGTTACGGGGAGGATACGAAAACGACGACCATTATAAATGATGGTTATTTTATAATTGTGGAGTGTTCGGTTCGGTTAGGTTATGTTCTGTTCTTTTTCAGTTCTTTTTTTCGTTTCTTTTCCTTGGCCATTGTATCTGCTGCGAGTCGAAAAACGCATTTCGTGGCCATTTTTAATTTTTAGTCAAACAAAGAGAGGAATAGAATGAGCTACTACGATAAATGAAGATTATGTTTGAAGACTTAAACAATGGGATACGATACCCTGTTATATCTTTTGGGTTTTGGGTCTTCAGTATTTGTAGTTCCCATATCATATTCTAAAGTACAGTAATAGTTTTGTGGCATATACCAATTAATCTTTGGATAATAAACCAACATACACAAATAGTTCTACATAATTCTACATTTGTGGTGAAGCGACATCTTCCAGGAAGATCCGATTTTGTAATCTACATCATTCCTCCCATCGAATACAACATATCTTTATTCTCTTAAAATGACTGGGTATAAAAAGAGCCAGAGGGAGAGGGAGAAAGAGGGCAGATAAAGCAATAGAGAGAGAGAGAGAGAGAGAGAGAGAGAGAGAAAAAGACCCATGGACTTTACAGACAGCAGAAGCATGGCCGCCAGCGACGTCAACATCAGCAGCGGGCAGTAAATCCATCAAAGAGTTAATTGCCACATTGCCGCCAACTGGATATTGTTTCCGCTGCCCCTACGGTCGGGGGTTGCCACCGCCTCTTGCGTCTTGCAGTGGCAGTGGCAATGGCAATGGCAGTTGCATTTGCAGTAGCCAAATGGCCAAAAGGCACACGAAACTCTTTGCATCTCCACATTTGGCGGGACCAAAAACGGTAGTTGAGGAGCAGAACCCAAACCCGTACCCGAGCCCCACAACTGAAAAAATGAGCTAAAATAAAAGCGTTTTGTACTCCCATGATGGAGAGAGAGATGGAGAGAGATGAGGGATCTTTGAGGATCCTCAAACGTTGATTGAGTTGAAAGAATATGGCGCAAATGTGAGAAGGCACGTGAGCAAACAAAACGGCAAACTTTGCAAACCTGGTGGTATGTCTCTTAATGCCAAATGAAAGGAATCGCAGGGGCAGATAGATTGCCAGATTTGAAGGGAATTAAGAGGGTCTGGGGTCCATCGATCCAATTAGGCACACGAGCAGAGAAATTTTCTACCATTAAAATAATTGAATAAATATTTAAAATAATGTTATGTTATTTGAACAATTAAGTCTTTGAACCACTAAGGAAAACTATCAATAAATCCGAATGAAGTCTCATTTATTCTGTCGCAGTCTCTCTATCTGACACTTGCCCCGCATTTTAGTACCACTTTCATTGTCTGTTCTCTTCATTCCAGGGAGATTTCTTTTGGTCTCCCACACTGCGTATGAGTTATTCCTCCCTTCTATCCCCTCCTCATTGGTTGCCAAAATGCTTGGCCCGCTTTCCAGCCCGCCCTCCGCTCCTAACATTCCATGTGTCAAATGGCGCATGGCAGAGAAAATATTATTCGCATTTCGATTTGGATTGCTTCTGGCAGTCCGCAGTCCGCAACCGAAGGGGCATTCGCATTTTCTGTTTTCCATTTTAGCAATGCATTTGCATTGAATGGCAATTTTATAATTTTTCGCCTCTAGACTTTGGCCCCCATAAAACACAGAAGCAGCAAAACGAGAGAGAGGGTGGCGAAGGGATGGCGGATACAAAGATTTCAAATTGGGTGAATGGATGTGGCACCTTTTTGGGTGGCGACGACTAGCAGCGGAATGAGGAGGTGGTGGAGGCGACCATATGGTCATAATTACAATCAAAATTGTAGTGGCCCAAGTGGCGCCAACAGGTGCAGCAGTGGCAATAGCCTGGACATGGCCAAGTAAGCTCTAAATATTTGTAATTCTGCCTTCTATTTGAAGAATAACCACAAGCGTACAGCAGGCAGTTTATTGCGCCCCTTCCGCCCACCTATTTGGTAGGCGGCACTTTGTTTACGTAATTGAAACCCTCTACTTGTATTTTGTTGTGCGTTGTTTTTCTTGATGTTTTTGCCTCCGTTGCTCGCAAAAGTTTTCGGTGTAACTACAAAGGACCCGCTACCGTTAACCCTTGCAAGCGCCTCTATTAACCCTTTGTTTTGCGCTGTTTGCCTAGAGAAGCCGCTGAGAGAAGGTAATTCAAGACCCTTGCCTCCTGCCGTGCCACCACCATCATGGGGTCATTGACAGGAAGAGAGTCAAGCAACGCTTTGATGTGACTTCTTCCTTGAGTCCACCTTTTGGTCAATTTAAATACTCACTCTGCAAAAAGAACCTTAACTAAATGATTTTTCTTTGCTGTTGTCACATTTGTCGGCATTGTTTGAAGCCGCGTCAAATGATATTTGATATGTCTCTCTGCTGGCGCCCTCTCTCTCTCTCCGCGCTCCGCTCCAAGTTCCAGGTTCCAGCCATGTGTGATTAAGCTACAGGTAAACAATTGACCAGAAATGAAAGGAGGAAAGCTGGAGGAGCAGCAGGAAGGGGAGAGTTCAATAACTTGGCCAACAGACAGAGGCAGACAGAAAGGGCAGAGGCAGAGGAGCCGCAACTGCAGACAGTCATCCAAAGACAAACACAGAGGAGCCCCCAAAAGAAGCAGGAAGATGCCAAAACAAAAAATAGCAGGGAACTAGGTGTGTCTGGAGGGTTCTGGCCATAACTGGAATGTGGCTGGATGGATGGGGCGTGGCTGGCACAAAAGGGCGCAGCCTGCTGCTGCTGAGACTGCGGCTGAAGCTGTCCCCTCTGTCTTCTGCTCCATGCATTTGTTTCCCTTTTGCAACCTCGTGTTTATTTCCTCGATTTGCTGAGTCAGACCTTGAAATGCCGCAGATGTCTGAAAGGTAAGGCCTATAGTCCTCCCTCCTCTGTGCCACCCGTCATCTCCATGTGCCTCTTTTCACAGACATGTTGCAAGGCAAACCAGATTGGGTTCGCTTTATATCTGATTCCTCTGCTTTTAATGGTGCTGGGGCTATCACCATCCTATAAACACAAATCAGGTTTTTTTCTACGGCAAGGTCCTCTGCCGGAGTCCGTCTCTCCCGTCCTTCGTCTCCACTCGCCAAGCAATTGGAAAATCTCAAAAAAACAAAAAAAAGATATAACTTAAAAAATAATATCAGGAGTAGCAGAGAAACGAGTTCTCTTCTTTTCGTTCGCTGATCTGTTTCGCTGCTTCCCGGGATGACTGGAGACTGGAGACTACAGACTGCAGTCTCTCTTTTGGTTTTCAGCTTAAAGTTGGCGTAAACCTCCACTGCCATTGCGTGCCAAGAACTTGTCTTTTGGCCATGTCGAAATAATAAATGCATTTGGAATTAGAGACTCTTATGCCAATTACAAACAAAATGGTTTCAGGCCGCATTATCCTCAAACATTATGACAGCCACAGAGGATGGATGTGGCAACAAATCCAGGAAAACCAACTCAAAACCAAGCACTGCAAAGAAAAACTATGAAAGCCGGGAAATCTGTCTGTAAAGACAGTTGCAACACTACTACTGCAGATTGAGTTGAGCTAAGACTGATATCAAGATTGGATGCTGGTTTCCCGTTTCGGTTACCCGAATATAAATGAGTGGACAAATATTGTGTGGAAGTTGTCTTAAGCTGTCATAATGGTTGCAGCAGAAGAATGCCAAAGCATTCCCCTATTTTTCACGAACATTAGTTTTTTGGCAGCACTGTGCCTGTTTTCAAAGTACACCTACACACTGAATTTTTGAACTTGTTTAAGTAGATATGGATCATAAAGTGTATGGTTTTCAGACCTACATATGTACATACATATGTGGCCTTAACTCAAGCAGTACTTCTGCTTTAGACTATGATAAGAGCTCTCTACTGTAGTTGAAATGGTTCTAAGAGTTTTCTGCCTCAGCTTTATTTGGACTAGCTATCGTAAAAATGTTAAGCTTGCCGAATCAACAGCGTCTTAGCAAAGGAACTCTACTCTAAAACTGTGATAGTGCTTTCTTCATCCTCTTTTTCTTCTGGGATTTCCTTGCTGCTGCATCTGTGCCTCTGCTTGTGGGGTTTCCCTGCTCCATTTCTTCTCCTTCCACGGGTTTCCCTGTTTTTCTGCTTTTAAATGCATTTTAAATTTCTCTCAGGATTTGCTCTTTCTCCCACTTCCTCTTACTGTTCCATTCGCCTCCCAATTACGTAGAGTGCAAACTGCTGCCATTCTTAGGAGGGAGGCGTGGGAGGCGGGGATCTGAGTTGAAGGGTAACTAGGGTTACGTTCAAATCCCGCTCTCTCTCTCTCTCGCGCATTGCTATGTATAGTATGTAAGTATGTATATTGCCGCAGCTACATATTTTTTTTTTTTTTTCAAATGTCCCAACAGTGCGTGAAAATGAAAAATTATGAAAAAAATCACACACACATACATACATATGTACACGTACACATGTATAGAGAGGCACAGATGTAAGCATCGCATTGGAGCTGCTGCAGCATGCACCAAAGTGGCAAAGGCGACGGAGGTTGAGGCAGCCGGCAAAGGCAAGAGTTCAACGTTCTTTGCGCAACATTGTGTTTTGTGCTTTCCGCTTATTTTGCGCCACATTCCCTTGTCCTTCCCGTTGCTCCCCTTCTCCGGCACTCCACTCTCTCCTTCACTCGCTTATGCGTTGGCACACGCGCTGCACCTTTAAGTGCCCCAGAGGCAGCAGCAGCATCGACAGCGGCAGCGGCAGAGGATGGCAAATGGCAAAAGGAATCCAAAAAAAAACCGAACATAACAGAACTCAAATGCAGCCGCATCACTGTAACCGCCTCCTCCCATTCTGTTTCCCACAACTTTGCAGTCTTCCAGCTCGCTATCCCCACCCCACTCTACTGTTCTCTTTCTGGCTATATCTATCCCCTTCTAGCCGCTATCATAAACGACAATTTTTTCCTCTCTGCTTATTTATGTTGCTTGCATTTGGTCTATTCTATCCTGCGTCTCTCAACCTCTCTCTCTCTCTCTGCTGATTGCAATGTTCCAAAACAAGGTATGTTTGTAAGAGGTGAGGTAAGGCATGTCCACAAAGTACAAAGAGAGATAGATAAAGAGAGTGGATGGGAAAACAAGGGCGCCCACCTCACTATTGAATTTAATATACCTTGGCTGCAAGCACGCCTGCACTCTCCCTCTCTCGTTCACCTACTCTGTCTGCGTCGCTGTGTGCGTTGGCGTCTCGTCGCTGCCCTTTAGCTTTGACGCTCGCTCCGCTGCTGCTCCCTACCGTCTCTGCCTACTGTTAATGTTTCACGTTTCCCGTTTCCCGTTATCCACCATCCGTTTTACGTTTAATCGGGCATCTAGCACCTGATCTCCGTTCTATGGAGCAGCACCAAGAGTAGTAACACCAGCTGCGAGGGGGAGACGCCAAAAGTGTGATTAACTGTCATCAAGTGGGCGGGCGGAGCCCAGCAATCGTCCACAGTTTTGTAGGCGTTAATTAAGGATAGTTTGCGGTTTAAAGAAAGCTTTCTATGGATAGAGAGAGATGATTATTATAAAGGGTGGAGGGGTTCTTTTCAGGGTGATGCTTTTGAAGATTACAGATACGTTTGAATGGGTGAAAGGTTTTTCCGAGATGTTGAGGAACGAGGAATTAAAGAAGGGAACTCGTGCTTATGTCCCTATAACAAATTAGTGTATATGGGAGCTTCCTCTTAAAATACCTGGTACCCATATAGATTTCTGTTTATTTTAATTTTTGAATGCAGAAAATATAAACAAAGGCATACTATTGAGCCATACATATGTGTTTAGATTCCAATTAAAATTTAAAAATTTCTACTAATTATTATAAATATAATTAATGATTCTTCCCTCATCTAGGTATGTCGTGTAATTTAATAAAAAAAATCCTTTCCACGCATTTATCACTTTAGTCAATTCCATATCGTACCGCAAATAGTTTTATGGCTCAACGAATTTTGTATTTATGTTAGGTGTTTTATGGCCTGGCGTTAACCCTTTCCGAGTATATGCGCTCACTTACCACTCTTCCATCCCAAGCGGACAGCAGACAGAGAAGAGAACCATGGCTAATACGGTTTTAATGAGATGCCAAAGTGTCACATTAAATTACGCGTGTCTATTAATAAATAATAAATTCATTTGCTGCAAATGAAGACACCTCCAAATACAGGAGGGCAGAAAGGCCAAAAAACAAAACCGAACCAAATGTATTTTTGGTTCGACAAGTGCCAGACGGAGGTCTGGGGTCTCACATCGTCAGCCATGTGGGAGACTGATTAGCATAGCTTGCTATGTCGATGCTGTTTTTTTCAGATTCTACATACATATATTGGAAACGAAAGCGAGAGACACAAATCACAGAAATGTGGGCGGCGGCTGTTGGTTTGGGTTCTGCTGGTGGGTTGCATTTCTGACACAGTTTTGATTTTTACGATATCCAAAAGATAGATAAAAAATATGCCAGATACATATGTATATATTTTAAAGGGCCACGCAGTCTAGCTTGAATTTTAGTTTCTGATTTATATTTTTTGATGCCCTGTAAATGAGGGTATTGTCGTTTAGCTTTGGTTTTTGTAATTCAAAGAGGAGATGGTGTAGGCAAGAAAACTTTTAGTAGTCTCTAAGAGTCCAAAAGTAAAGTAAATTTCGGTGCAACAATCCTCCATTTCATACATTTTCTATATTTGTAAGAGGCTTCTGACCCACACGATGAAGTTGACATTTGTTTTTGTTTTTTTTACGAATATTTCTTCTGTTTATAATTTATTGGACTTTTTGTTTCGGGTAGGTGGTGGGGGTGGGGGTGAACATGGACTCTGGAGAGAAGTGGATAGAAGGAGGCCCTCATGCGGCTTCCCGAAAATGGGTCACTCATTCGCCATTCGCGAACCCATCAACAAATAAAGTCTGCCCTACTTCCAGTGATAGTTCATGATGATGATGATGATGATTGCCTAACGATCCTTGGGTTTCCAGCGAAACCAACAAAATCAAATAGCATTCAAAACAAGTTCAGCAACGAACGGAGGGGCATTCGTTGCCTTGGCTGTAATTCAATCGACAATCCAGCAAATGGCCTATGAACAAAGACTCCAGAATCCACTTTCCAACTCCAACTCCACTCTCTGTTTTTCTGTTCTTGGAAGCTGGTGCGTGGCCTGTTGTTGTCGTTATATGCTGTGCCAGCATCATCATCATCATCCTCAAAGCACAAACATCTGTACGAACCCAAACCCAAAAAAAGCTGAACCAAACTCCATTCCCGAACCCGCGACGATCCATTCGTAGACGGGGGATTGTAAAAACAAAAGACAAACAATTCTGGGAATGGCATAGAGCCAAATCCCAAACACTAAAGCCAGACATAGACTTCTACTCCAGAACCTCCCCCAACCGCCTCTCATTCTGAAACCCTTTAACCATGTTTTCTTGTATTACTGTCTGTATGGCGGCGGAATGCCAAATGCTGAGACAGCGAAAAACAACAAATTCCTAAACAAAAGACATCCAAATGGTTTTATTTTCACTTCTTTTGTTGACGTTGCTTCGATAGGTACGGAAATAATTGGTTTGTGAAGGAATTCTGAGCACTATATGGTGCGGGGGCGGGTATATGAAGGGATATGTTATACTTTGAAGATGAAGTTTCTAAAAAAAAATGTATTCCTTTGAGGTACCGTTGGGGTAGTATTATAAATGTTTGTATGTATTTCTACAGAGCTGAGTCTTGCCTCATAAGCCAATCTGACACATAAATTTCTCATAGTATGACTCATATGATAGAATACCATAACAGTACTCAAGGCATGCATTCAAAATTCGATTAAAACTTCGTTAAACAAATTTCCTAATTCTTCATTTTGTGGCAAGAGTTTCTCCTACAAAAAGTTGTGCTCGTATAACACCCAACATTGTATGATTCATCCCCCATCCACAATTACAAACATTGTATGATGGGGCATATCATTTCCTTAAGTTCCTAGTTCCACAAGTAATTCCCACATACAACGTGGAAAATTATCCCCTCATACAATGTTGGGAAAAAAGTCTCATATTTTTGGATTGTGTGCGTTTCCCGGAACGCACGTGTGCCTAAAAACTACGAAGAAACTTAGGATAGGATTCCGTTTCATATCACGTGGCATTCCAGGGGTCGTCTGTCAGCGAGGAAGAGATACAGGAGAGAGGAGCAGGGTATGATCGTATCAGATCTCCAGACTTTTCTTATTTGCAAATTAAAAGCGCCGCCGTCTAGGGGGGAGCAAGCAAGGGAAGATGAGTCGTTGGCTAAAAGCGACGACGACGTTGACTGAGAGTCACACAAAGCTGACAGCGGGGCAGATTTACCATCCCCATCCACCCTCCCCTCTCTGGTGCTGATGCCTGTTGCATGTGCATCGTCTCTGATGTTGTCGCTGCTCATTCATCACGTCGCAAAACTGAGGCTTAGACCTAGACGATTGCCATGCCACCCCACTGCCACCCTCTCTCTCTCTTTCGATGCACTGTACGCCGTGTGTGGTCTTCGATACGTTCTCACTTCAGTATTTCTGTCACTGCTCTGCCCTTGGATACTCTTTTTAGAGAGGGAGTAGATTTGTTTTGGCGAGTCGTTTGCAATGCAACGATGGAAGTAGCTGCATTCACATAGCTCAAGTACTATAGGGTATTTTTAAGCTTCCTTTTATACCAAAGCTAACTTCGGTGTCTCTCTTCTTTGTCGTTTGCTATTTGGTAGACGGACAAGACGCGTAAAAACACCAACGACGCGTCGTCACATGCTGTGAACAAAGGAAGAGCAAAAGAATCGGCACTAGTGCAGACAGAGGAAAGAAGCAGGTAGTGGGGAAAAAAGTGTGAATTCGAAAAGGCACTCTCAAAGCTTAAATGGACCGCTGCTGATAACGACAAAAAAAGAGAAGAGCAGAGAGAAGAGAGCGAAGTCCGGCAGAATCCGGACCACACAAGTTGCCATAATGTCTGCTGCGGCGACGACGAATCAATCTTGGGACCGTTTGTCATTGTCATCGGACGAAGAGAGGGGGAGGGTCAACAGATTTAGAGGCAGCAAATGCTGCAGCTGAATCAACGGCAACATTGCTTCCGCAACACAAATTCAATATCCTCCAACTAATGTTAGCAATGGTTCATATACATTTCGATCATGGGGGGGGGGGGGGGGGGGCACTCTATGCAACATTGTTCGCAACGCTCGTTCGTTTGCAGTACGTCGATCGCTAGTTTTCACTATCTCTCTCTCTCTCTCTCTCTTTCTCAATTTGTACGACAGCGCTGCTCAGGCAGAGAGCAGTGGAAGAGAGTGGGGATTCCACAGAAATTTGGAGATTTTCAGAGCAGTTTAGGTAATAGTGCTATGACATTAGACTTTGCTGACTAGCTGCAAAAATAAAGAGATAGACTTATGGGAAATGCCTGCAGCCAGAGCGAGAGAAGTATATGCGGCAAGCTGGCTTCCCAGTTCAGCTGTGAGCAGCGCTGCGGATACAATTTTTCTGGCTTGTTTTGGTGGATGCGGCCAAATCTTAAGCCATACGGTGCATCATTGGCAAGTGCTGTTTAGTATTTTTACACAATACTGCAATTATTTGGGGTATGGTATCGATAGCAAACAGCTGTTTTTGTCGTCACTTTTGCTGGCAGTGTTCTTGACTTTGTTATTTGAAACATTTAAATATTTTAAAGTTATACTAAAAAATCGTCTTAAAATTAGAACATTTTCTTCGTTGCTTTTATATTTTCGTAAATTTAGATATACATACATATGTATCCTTCAATAATATATGTAAATGGTTTGCTTAATTATTTGCAAAGGTGTTTAAGCTCTCAGAAACTCAGATGTATTAAAAGTAAGCTAATAATATGATTAAATTTCTAACAAATTTCCATATCGAAAGTCGCGCGAAAGTCGATAGAATTTTTTCCGATAGTGCCAATGATATTGATATATCGATATTGCCTATGGCGTACTTCGTCTCTTACTTTTAGAACATTTTCATAGAACGCGCTTAAAATATAGCCATGGCTGAAAGTAGCGCCACGGAACAGGATGTCGACAATGTCATCCGCATTATAGTGGCCACCGACAACCACTTGGGATACGACGAAATGGACGCAGTACGCGGTGAGGACAGTTTCACCGCCTTCGAGGAGATTCTGGAGCTGGCCGTGGCCGAGGATGTGGACATGATACTGCTGGGTGGAAACGTGTTCCACGTCGCTGTGCCCAGTCTGAATACAATGTATAAGTGAGTATATCTTACACACTGACGAGGAACAAGGTAAAGTAGTTTGGGGCTCCCACAGGTGCATCTTACTATTGCGTCGCTATACATTCGGGAATAAGCCGGTGTCCCTGGAGATAATCCGCGACCGGTCACAGTGCTTCTTCAGTGCCGTCAACAAATCGATGAACTACGAGGATCCCAATCTAAATATTTCCATGCCAGTCTTCTCCATCCACGGCAAACGCGATGAACCGAGCGGCCTTGAGGGACTCAGTCCGCTGGATCTGCTGAGCTCAGCAGGGCTGATAAACTACATCGGCCAGAGGACGGACCTCACCAAGCTCGAGATCAGCCCGATTCTTATACGCAAGGGCGAGACCCAGATGGCGTTGTATGGCCTGAATCACATCCAAGACGGTCGCCTGCTTCGTCTCATCGAGGACTTCAAGGTGACCTTCCTGGCTCCCGGCAAGAGCGGCAATGGCGGTGGCACTGCCAGTGATGGCGATGCCACTCAAGAGGACTGGTTCCACCTGATGGTCGTGCACCAGAATCGCGCAAATCAAGGAATCAATAACTATCTGCCAGAGGATGTGCTGCCGGACTTTCTGGACTTGGTCATCTGGGGGCACGAACACGACTGCCGCATCGAACCAGAGGCGAATGCGAGGAGGGGCTTCTATGTGTCCCAGCCCGGCTCATCGGTGCGCACCTCCCTGTCGGAGGGCGAGGCCAAGAAGAAGCACGTCGGTCTGCTGGAGATCTACAAGAGTACGTTCAATGTAAAGAAGCTCCCTCTGCAGTCGGTGCGTCCATTTGTGTACGATTCAGTTGTACTGTCCGACAAGTTTGAAGAGTTGGGCCTGAACGAGGGCGATGCTTCGATAAAAGTCTACAAATTCGCACTCGAGCGTGTGGAGTCGATGGTGCAGATGGCCAAGGCCCAGCTCACGGGTCACCCAAAGCAGCCACATCTGCCCTTCATACGCTTGCGCTTGCTCTACTCCGATATGTCCCATATGTTCAACACGATTCTCTTATTTCCGGTGTTCGGCTCTCGGGTGGCAAACCCAATGGATATGGTGCAGTTCACCAAGCTCAACCTGAATAGGGAGGACATGAATCGCGGGCTGGTAGGTCTAATTAACTCCTTAACTTAACTACTTAACTCTTTAAAATAAACATTTTGTTGTCGTTCAGGAAGCGAATTATGAAACTAGCGCAGAGGAATTAGTGGAACGTTATTTCAAAGAGAATATATCGAAAAAACCATTAAAGGTCTTCCAGCCGAAGACGCTGGTAGAGATAACATATCGCCTGGTGGATCGTAAGGACCCTAATGCTGCCGAAAAAATGGTCAAGTAAGTAGAAAATTATCGAGACAATACCTGTCTATCCGTGTCTTAATGCTCATCTTCCCACCAGATTCTATACGGCTAAGGCAAAGCAGCATTTGATGGAAACAATGCCCAACGACGAGAACATCGATGAAGAGCTTGAGAAGTTTAGACAACGCTTTAAGCACGATGATCTGCTAGAAATGCTAGATTCTCGTGGCGTCACAAAGCAGAATCAAAGCTCCGTTTTTGCATCTAAAGATGATGGCAAGACATCCACTGGCCGGGGACGTGCATCTCGGGGTCGCGGCGCTGCTCGTGGTCGTGGTTCTGCAGCCAAACGTGCACCCACACGAGGCAAACAGCAGCCGGTTCGAGCTGCTAACAAAGGCGCAGTATACGGTTCAGATTCAGATTCGGATTGATTTGCATTTCTCAGTGCCACAATTTATTAATATACATCAGGAAACCAATTAATTCATATATGTACCTCAGTGCCCCAATTGATTCATATACCTAAGATTATCAATTGATTCACATTCCTCAGCGCTTTTACTTGAGCTTGAACTTTTACAGTTGAAAAAAGTACATTTTTGTTTATAATACTCAGCCTAATGCAAGTGCTAATGAAAAACACTACTAGAATGTAAGTACATATAATCTGCGAAGAACAGAATAATAGGAACAGGCAGCTTAGCCTATGGATTGCATAGATTAACCATACAAATCTTGATTGTCATTGCCACTTAAAAAAGTCTATAGACATCAAAGAACATCTTGCTAATGGAAGCACACTCTTCTGATTTTTGAACTCATTATTTTTTCATTCATTTTCACCCTGTTCATCGAGGAACAAAATTAAGTTCTCTTAGCTTTTAACAAGTTACCATGAGTCATTCCTAACTATATTTAAGATTTATCTTCGATGCATTAAAATAAACTCTGATGAAAGATTACTTTTCGTATGGTTCAACTCAATATTTGTTTATTATTAAAGATCAACCGGTCAGGGCTCTCAAGATGGCCCAAGTGGGTTACACCGCTGTGGGCTCGTGGCTGCTCCAACTGTAAAATAGAATAACCCTACAACTTAAGATCTACTATAATGTTACTATAATATATAAGGTCGTTACTGCTTCTGGGACTCGTAGTAGTAGCGATGCTGGGATTCGTCTTGGACACGGGCCGAAGGACGCAGGCAGACAAACTGTCTCGTATGGAAGCTGGCGGCATGTTTGTGTGGGCTGGAAATGGATTGGAATTGGAAATGCGCATGGCAATGGCAAGGGGGGAGGGAATGAACGGCTGGATATGCTGCATATGTATGTACATATGTGTGTAAAAGGCTTTTGCGCGAGGTCAAGATAAAGTCACGCCAGAGCCATGCCCATGCATGCCAGTGCGGGGCGGGCGGGGCGTTGGTACAGTAAAACCTCAAACTGGAAATTCTTTGATTTGATATCTCTTATATTTTGAGTTTCTCCCACAGGAGTACCCACCGTTTCCTTTTCCCTATCGCACACACTTAACCCTCTAGTGGCATATTCCACAATTACCCGCCCCGCCTCCTCATTCACCACTACCACATATATTGGTGAGGGGGGGAGGGGGAGAGTGTCAACACCCACATTGAGCAAAAAAATAAACTTTGAAACGGAATAAAATCCCCAACTTCGCTCCAATTACACAGCCAAACGTCAAGCGAAGCCCGCGCGACCAGGCTAGGGCGTGGCATTGTCCAGAGTCGGCTCCATGTCTTTGATGCTGATTGAAGTTGTCAGTCCGTGAGGCACTGTAGCAGTGCCGCGCCGCGCCGACTTGAAGCGCGAGCGACACGTAATATAAACAAAATGCAAAAAAGAGCCAAAAAAGTGTATTTTGCGCCAAAAAGAAAGGAATACAAAGAAGCCTATGGTAGTTAAGGGGGGGGGGGGGGGTGGCTGGTTAGGGGAATATGGGGGCGGTGGTAAGCAGGCAAAAAAAAACACAAAGGCATGCGAAATGGGCATGTCAGTCATGAAGTCCGTTCGTCTGTCAGTCACTCAGAGACCCCGCGCGAGACCCAATCCCATCCGGCTGTTTGTCCGAAAGATCCCGAGTCCGTCACTCAACGGTTGTTTGGTTGGGTTGTGGAGAGGACACTGCCCAGGGACCATGCCCCCTGCCCACGCCTCCAACTCCGCCAACGACCATGCCACTTCTCCACTCCCCTTTACCTTTTATTTTGGCATGCACAAAGCGCAAAATGGCAAACAAAAGAGCTTTGAGCTTTTCAATGTGTATGTGTATGTGTGTGTGTGTTTGAGGAGGGCGGGCTCGCTGTACTTTTGTAGTTCAATACGAGATGGCACCCCATTCTCCACTACCGCGCGCTGTAGCCAAAACAAAAGACCAACGGCCCACAGGTCGAATTCCCCTTTGAGCTCTTTTTAAGCATCGCCTCTCATCAGCAGGCTGGCGGGTGGTGAGGGGAGGGGGGGGGGATTCATGATAATGAATGCATTTAAAAATCTTGTTTGTGTTCAAAGGACTCTGATGAACGCGATTGAGTCACTGTGGAGGGGAATAGCCAATTTAATGATTAATTTAAATTTAATTAAAAGTTCTGTAGTTCAATGCCTTTTAGTAAAGACGCTGCGATAGGAACCAAATTTGAGTTTGTTTTTGGGAGAAATAGCACTCAAAGTTGAAAATTGTATCAGTGTGAAGAAGTTTATCGAACTCTTGTTCGCTTATTAATTTAGCAAGCTGAAATGGCCGATGGCCCCACTGTGCAGCGCTATTTCAAGCTCGTCGCTGACGAACAGACGAAGCCATCGAGCAGCGGGTTCGCGGTGAGAGACGAAGCAAAGCCAAAAAGAGAATTGAAACCCTGCGCACTTCGTCTGTCCATGGGGCGTATAACCGGTTTTTTGGTTGCTCATGCAGCATCTTTTTATTGATAATATATAGGGTTATTTGTTAAATAGATTTTACTTCCAAATCGGCAATCTGGTACATACATAAATACTATGCTCATTCTCTACAATATTGCGTTTTTAGTTTAACCGTCTCTGCGATCTATGTAGGCGCTCATTAAGACGGAAAGACAGACAGACGGACAGACACACAGACAGACAGAGACTCGGCTATTGATGCTGATCAAGAATATATGTACATATATACTTTATGGGGTCGGAAACGTTTCCTTCTCTGCGTTACACACACTTAACTCTTCGAGTACGGGCATAATTATATAAATATGAGAATATACATACATATGTATGTACATATGTAGTTATATTAACAGCATTATATAAAATACCTTGTTATACCCGTACTCAAAAGAGTAAAGTTATTTGTGGTAAAAACTGATGTGTGTAACGCAGAGAAGGAAAATTTTCCGACCCCATAAAGTATATATATTCTTGATCAGCATCAACAGCCGAGTCTCTGTCTGTCTGTCTGTCTGTCCGTCTGTCAGTCTTGATGAGCGCCTAGATCTCAGAGACTATAAGAGCTACACCCGTCGACAAAAAAAAGCCGCACCTTGAAATTTTATGCATTTTTGACTTCACTAGTCGCTGGTTTTCGCAAATTTTAGTCGATTCGTCTAATTTTAATTTTTCTTGTAGCTAAAACAATTTCAAACAAAAGTTCTTTTCCTATCATAGTCATACACTAAGAAAAAAATTATTTTTAAAATCCCACGTGTGTAACGCTTTTTCCGTAATTTTGACCAAACAAAAGAAAAAATTAAATTTAAATAGAAAAACGACTTTTAATAACCAAAACTAAATTTTGTCCAATAAGTTAATATAACTTCTATTAGCTAATCAAAAAAAATACAATTGCAACTTTTTTTCAAATTAATAATTAATTAATATTTTGTAGTAACACCTTTCGCAAAGGGGTAAGGAAAGAGCATTTTATTTTAAAAACGATCCTTATGATTGGTATTAAAATATTGTTCAGATAAGATCACAGGTGCTATAACGTTGTGCAAATGATATTTTGGCTCGAACTATTCAACTTCGGCCAAAGGAGGTGGCTTCAATGGCAAGGACACCTACCAAAAAGTACCTTCAAAATTTTCAAATAAAAAAAATAGCTTAAATTGGTCGAAGAAAAAAACGGATTGAAATTATTCAGAGTTATATTAACTTATTGGACAAAATTTAGTTTTGGTTATTAAAAGTAGTTTTTATATTTATATTTAATTTTTCTTTTTTTTGGTCAAAATTACAGAAAAAGCGTTACACACGTGGGATTTTAAAAATTATTTTTTTTCTTTTTGTATGACTATGATAGGAAAAAAAACTTAGTAAGCACTTTTGTTTGAAATTGTTTTAGCTACGAGAAATTAGATGAATCGACTATTATTTGCGAAAACCAGCGACTAGTGAAGTCAAAAATGCATGAAATTTCAAGGTGCGGCTTTTTTTTGTCGCCGGGTGTAGAGCAATCAAATTTTGTTTCGAGACTTATGTGATATCACACTGCTACAAGTGTATTTCAAAACTTTGCCACGCCCTCCTCCGCCTTCCCAAAAGACGAAAATCTGTGGCATCTACAATTTTGAAGATACGATAAAACTAAAAACGCAGTATCGTAGAAAATGGCCATATCTACCAGACTGCCAAATCTGGTAAAGATCGGATCATTATTATAGCCAGAATGAAGAAATTAATATTCAGTTGCTTCCCCCACCTCCTCTGGCGTTGCTGACAATATTTATTTTCTTTCTCGCTCGCACACACTCTGCCCTGTGCAATTCGCGAGCAACCCCTAGCGGAGGAGATGTAGAATCTAAATGGTATATGTAGAATATCTGTTATACATGTATTATCTACATTTTACATGTATGTAGATTTAGTTAACAAATGTAGCAAAAAAATGTAAAATTTTAAATTTTTTTTTAAATTTCAAGTATAAGCTCACAAATTTATATACTGACTGACTGAAAACGGGTATAAAAGTAGAGTCGCGACTAGAAGCGACTCACGTTCCTTCTCGTTTATTTATCTATTTACATATATGTATCTTTGCGAGCAAAATCGAAGTTTTCAAATTCAAAATATATTCGATTTCATCTCGACTTTTGCTTATTTCATGACTTGTCAATCAAGGACATTACCGATTCGATTGACATTCAGCTCCAAGTTCATCCAACCATCGCCCCCCATCGTACCTCAAGCGAGCGCCAGCCACCATCCATCCACATACATTATTCAACGCCAGAGATGAGAAGTTATTCCCCAATCTCTGCAACAAAGTTGACGGATAACCAGATACAGATGCGAGTACGAATACGGGTACGAGCATATACATACATACATATGTGACAGCAGAGTAGTCAGAGGCAGAGGTAGGGGCAGGGGCAGGGGCACAAAAACCATTGCGGGTGGCAATGGATTTCGTGGAAGTGAAAAACCTTTCGTGATGCACTCGCTTTTGGCAGCATTTAATTTGACAGAAATCGCTTGTGACGTGGCGGACAGGAGAGGAAGTTGTGTTGTGTTGCCTCTGCGGTAAGCAAACAAAGACATTATCGTAGCATAGTGGCTGTCTTAAGTTTGTGACTGCACTTGCTGGAAAGACACTACACTAAGAGAAAAAACTTTTGATAGAGGAAGAATTTGTATGAATCTTCTACCATGCAAATTAGTTACTTTCTCATTCTCTTCGTTACGTTCGACTACTTTGCTCTCTCTCACTGGCACCGCCGAATAAAGCTTTTTGGGAAAAGGTTAGCATTAAGAACTGTAATTAAATGAGAGAAAGCTTCGAACGAAGGTTCATCTTCATCTTCTTAATAACCAAACTTAATTTTTTTCAGTGCCAGAGAAGCTACCTCCTTCATGTCGCAGTTTTAGTTGCAAGTTGAAGTTTCCATATTTGGCAACACAGAGCATTTGGCGCGGAGCAATTAAAATTACAAAAGCATTTAAGACTCGGCTTCGTTTGTTGTCGGTGTCTCTCTGAAGAACAGAACACGTTTGGCTCTCCTCTGGCGGCGGCGGCTGCACACGATTATTTTCCATTTAATTAATTTATAGCAAAACTTTTGCCAGAACAAAAGCAACAATATCATCATCCACATGAACCACATGAAAAAATATAATTGCTTCAGGCACGATGCCGCATTTTGATGTAAATACCCCAAGTCGTTAGCGGAGACACGAGAGTTGACTCTGGGCATCAGTTTCAATTTCAGTTTCCATTTCAGTTTCAGCTGCAATTCCAGACGGCAGCCAGAGTCGGAGACAACAAACGGAGCCCCAGACTTGAAGATGGAGGTGCCGGTGCCTCGTTATGACAGCGACAGTGACTCGGAGATGACGCGTGGGTCACACCACACCCCCGCCCCCGCCCTCATTCACCAATACCCACAGAGCCGACACCCCCTGTGGCTCCTCCTCTCCTCGCCAATTCGGTGATAACTAGACAACGATTTACATGCAACTTACTACAGGTGATGCCCATTTGCTGTGACCTTCAATGCTGCTACAGAGACAGATTTTGCATACCTGCAATGGAAAAGATAGAGATATGGTTGGCACATTAGTCACATGAATTGGCATTGGCATTTGAACACTTAATACTGTTGAGATCTAGAAGCTACTTATAAAATAACAATCATTTCCGACTTGCCAATCATTCGTAATTAGCATTCGTTTGGGACTTGGCAAAAGATTTGAGGCTTTTCGGTGGGGTATAGGGAAAATTGGGAGTACTCTTTGAATATTAAATAGGAATTAAAGGGCTTTATGGATATACATATAACTATACGGAATATATAAATCCTAGAATAATGGGATTTCGAAACTCATATTTACATATCGGCAGTAACCATTTTCAAGGTTTGAAATATACATACATAAATACATACATATGTACATATGTGAGATCTTCATTTCAAATTTGCATTACCCACTTGAGATCTCTCTCTCTTTAAACATCTATTCCTGAACGAAACAATTATAGTACAGCATTATAAGCACCTTCCTTCCTAAATGTTAAAGCACATAATTTTGTTGGAAAAATAATTCAACATTAACACAAAATTGGACCTCCCCTCACGCCACACAACAAAATAAAAAAGAAACACCCACAGAAAAAACGGTAAAAAATCAACTACACGCCCCAAAAACAATCAGAACCAATTAACCGAAAATTGAACAATCGAGAAATGAAGCATGGGGCATGGGGCATGGGGAACGGGACGGGCAATGGTTTTGGAGCTCGAAGCGAAGGAGTTACTTGAGGCTGGAGGAGATCTAAGCTAATTGCCAATCGACAGAATGTTAACCCAGACAGTTTGACGACGAGCCAGCCACGGCCATAGTGGCAGTCGCAGCCACACACAGCATGGGGCAGGCATTGTGGCATGGTGCAGTTGCTCATTTTGCATGCAGCTCTGACTAATTTATGTGCGGATTCGAGTCTTGGGCAGCGGCTTGTGGCAGGGACTTGGACTCCAATGACTGACCTCGTCGCATTGCCCACATAGAGTGCAACTTCGACTTCGACTCCGCCTGCCACTTTGCGGCACTAGACTGCAGTCAATGCCACACGCGAGGGGAAGGGGTGAATCGGGTGATTTGCCCCTCGTTGCGCTTGAGCGATTTTCTTGGCTTTCGGTTTTTCGTTGGGTTTCCTAGTGTGGCTGCCACATGAGCTCTGGCTCTGCCTCTAAGCTTTGAGCGTGGGTGTCGTTTGTTGGGTTTGGTCTTCGTGCTCTTTAACTGTTTTTGCGCTGCTCGTGCCAACAATGCCAGCCGCAAAAAGAAAAACAGGCACAAAAAATATATAAGTAGGAATGGGTACTAGACTTAGGGATACCCTCGGTACTTGAACTTATAGTTCGAAGATAAGATTATTAAGTGGATATATTGAGAACTATCAATAAATCAATTTTTAAGTAGGCAGAAAGTATTTTAATATCTTATAGACTATTAAAACAAAAGCCAAAAATAGATATAGAAATTGAAATAGAAAGCTTCGCCTGTCACAAATACAATACCATTTACTCTTTAATACCCTGGTATCAAACAAAAATAAAAACAAAAAATACGTGAAAAACGAAAACTCGTAGACAATTATAGTTTGACGTTTTGATTTGGCACTGGCACTGGTACATGTGGCACCAAGGGAGGGTTTCGTGGGGGGCTTCTGTCTTTGGCTTTAACTTTATTTTGGCGTTGGTTTTTGGCCCGTTCGATTGTTTCTAGTCGGCGGTTGCATATCCATGTCATTGACAGCTTCGAATGGTCCGAACGGTCCGAAATATCTTTGAGTGTTTAAATATTTGTTTGCTTTCGTGCAACTTCGACACAGACACTCGCGCACTCACACACGGATCGGCAAAGGAATTATGTTTCAAGGTTCTCCTTAGTGGAAGACACACACAAACACCACTCGTTGGTTTCTGTTGTTGTGGGTGCAACGTATGTGGGAGATGATTAGATTGCTGGATCAATTTTATAGCCAAAATAGAGAAATTCATTTAAAGTGCTGCAGCGCTACTTATTCTCTTTCTCGCTCGCAAACTCTGCCTCGCGCTCAGTAAATCATAAATCAGTAAATCATAGGCTCACATACATATGTACATATGTAGGTATATACGGGTACAAAAGTAATATTTCCTTGACTGAGATTACTGGTTTTTATATAAAATTTGTGTGTTTGTTTTTGGTAGAATCCAAATGTGTGAGAACTACGACCCAGGGCGCGCTCATTTAAAATAAACGTTTGATAATTCCTTTTAATTGGTCTCCAATAAGTACATATGTATGTCCAATAAATCGCCGATAACCGTCAGAATACTCTCTGGCCCTTCCTCATACATATGTTTGCTCTGCTTGCCACAGATTTGTTGCAAATGATAGAACTTGAGCCAATATTTACATATACTCGCACACAGCAGAGACAAACAGAACCCACAGAACGAACGGACTAAGAGATGAGTCTAAAGAACGGAGAGGAGAGATAGATCTTATGGAAACAACGGTGAAAAATTGTCTTATATTTGCGCTACAATTCCCTACCATGACGAAGGGGAGAAAGGGAGGATTGGGGGCATGAGAGAAAACACAAGAGGGTGAGACGTCTACTCCAAAACGCATTCCAAGAAATGCAAAATTTAACCAAAGAGTTAATTTCTTGCTCTGTTTTTTGTCTCTTCTCCTTTCTTTTTGGATACACTTTTCGAAGGGTTTGTAGCTTTCTGATCCTATCAGGTGTATTTATTTAAAAAAAAATATTTGCAATCAAGTCTAGACTATGGAAACAGAAATTTAAATATTTAAATTAAAATTTATGTACACACATATGACATTTGTATATAATTCTATAATTTTCTTGCATCCATCGGATCGAGATGATTTTTTGATTTCCGCTAGAAATATCTGGATAGCTGGAAATATCTCTCCACCAAAAATTGTGGGTAATACAGACTTTTCTCTAGTTTCTATACTGGTTTTTATATACTTTTAAGGGTATTCAAAGTTTCGACTGTTAATTCAGACTTTCTTTCTGGTTTCTTTTTTCATTTTCCGCTAGGAAAATAAGCTGGCAGTCATGAAAGCAGAGGGGGGGCGGTGTATTGCAGTTATGGGTGGGGTCTGAAGACAGCGACAGCCACAGAGACGATGGAAGATGACGCGTACAAATGTGCGATTTAAATGAGGAACAGGAGCAGGATGAGGATGAGGAGCAGGAGTGAAGCAGCAGTAAGGGGCCTTGTCTCATACGAAGCCTAGAGCTGCCATGTGTCATAGAGAATGAAAGAACTGAAAGAGAGTTGCAGAGAAATCAAGTCAGTAGCATGCCTCCGAGTGTTGCAATTAGCTGAAAACTGCAATCAGTTTTGCTTCAGAGAAGAAGCCTTCCTCAGGCGCACACACTCACAAAAAGAGTCTTTCTTTCTTTCTTTCTGCTCCTACATCTCCATTAAAGCTGATGGCAGACTTTTTCCGCTTTTCTTTTCTGTGCTTCTGTTCAGGTACGTGATGTGACGTTCATTTCAATTGGACAGCTAGAGAGTCATTAGGGGCAGACACGCCCCCAACCTGTCACATAACCTTGGCAGCCACAAGAAAATGACAAATCTCACAGTTTTGCGCGCAAAACATCAAAAAAATGTTGCCACTTGTCCAACGCCAATCCCCAAGCCGCAATCTCAATCATGGAGTACGAGCAGAACCACAAACGACAACCATAGGGAGGTACATACATAGTACGTACTACGTACCACACTTGACCACATTCAAATCGAACTGCAGGCTTATTAATAATTATGACAATGCCTTCGAGAGCATGATTTTCTCAGGAATGTCACTGCAACAGCGACAGCAGCAAACCACAGCAGCAGCAACTGTAACAGCCACAATGGCGACGACGACTGCCCACGAGCAAATCACTTTGGCCCTGCTGTCTGCCCCCTGCCACACGTAGAGAAATTAAACTGGAATTACGAAAGAATATATTAAGGTTCTGATGCTGGAAAAAACAAATATATATATAGAAATGTCAGATATTAAAAGAAAGAATTTTGGATATGAAAATCGTTCTATCCCATCGGTATATAAAGATTGTTTCAATTACAGAAAGATTCTTAGATAAGACAGATAAATGAGGAGAATATACCTATATATTTTATTGCAATGAATCAAATCTTATACAAAATAATTAAAGAACAACAAAGGTTAACGAAGACAATAAAAGCGTAACCTGTGTTTAAAGTTAAAGCAAAAAATCAATATTTAATCAATGTTTCTCAAAGAAGAATTTCAACAAATTCCCGTTTTGGGGTAATCCATAATTCCCATATCATTTTAAGGAAATTTTCAGCACTTTTCCACCCACAATTTTCTTGAGTGCAATCTGCAGTGTCTACAACTCTGAGGCAATGGCACTGGCGATTGTCACACGACCACGAACTACCACAGAGAGAATTTAACTCTAAGACTCGAGTACAATAAGCTTTTGCCGCAGTCTGTCGCTGTCGCCGTTTCTGTGGTACACGTTGACCGCTTTTGATCGTGATCACCATTGTGGTTGCCGCCTCGTAAACACGCCAAGAGACCCGAGCCCCCCTCCGGCCACTAGACCCCGGAGCGATCCCAAGATGTGGCCAAGTTTATGCGACAATGCATTTATAAAGTTTTCAACGCTTATTTACGATCTGATCGTCGCGCCTCCGCAACAGACACCGCCCCCGCATTCACTCACTTATCGATTGAAGATCTCTCTCTCGGGAGGGACCCCCATTCCCCCATTCCCCCATTCCCTCACTCTTTCCTGTCTTCCTTTGTATCTAAATTTTGGTATCTCTATATCTAATGGCAGGCAGTAAAGGCGGTAAAGGCTCTCAGGCAAGAAGCCGCTTGAGCTCTATTGCTCACCTTCGATTCAGTGAAGCCATGCTTTATGCAGGATTTTTCCCTTTTGTATGTATGAGGAGTAGCTGTCAAAATTTATCTCTGGTTGATGCACTTTCCTCCTGCTCCTCCTATGTAGAGTTAGAAATGAATGTTAAGTGAAGTGCGTAAACCACTAGGAACTACAAGGTAAAGTTAATCCTAAATTGCTAGGTTGCAAATGATTGAAAAGTAATAAAAATACTTATAAAGACATCCTTACTCGAAAAACTCAACAACACCAGGCCGAAGCTTCTTATGGGAGGATCCCAGTCAGATACGTATTCCGACTGACCTAAGAGTGACACTGCATGACGCGCAATAAAACTGAACTAAAACTGAATGAATATTGTTCAGAAAGGAATTAAAATATAACGAAAATAAAAGTATCATGAATATAAAATCAACAGACTATGAAAAAATTATATTTTCAGAAACTTCTTAAATTGATATCCAATTCCACAACATAATTAAACCAATAACCTTAAGGCTACACTAAAGTATTTATTCCTCCAAATGTGTCTTTATGACTTCTGCTTCTCCCTCAGATTTCCATCAATTGTTTAGATTTACAGTCGATACATTCCATTGTTCCTGCCAGTGTAGGCACTTGATTGTTGGACTTCGATAAAAGACTCTTCAGCGGCTTATGGCCAGAGGGCGAGTATTGAGTATTGGGTGCTGGTCATTGGACAATGGCGGTGGGGCTTAGAACTTAGAAGCCCACATGAATGAATGGCTAATTAAAATTGCCAGCTATGTTTGTCTGGTAAGTAGTAGTTGGGAGTGGCAGTGGCAGCCATCAAGAGCCCCAAGTGAACAACTTAATTAATGTTATTTATCGATGCGGAATATCTGCACTCTGCACTCCTGCAGCTCCGAGAGGCCCCACCCCATAGCAGTCTCAGTCTCCCCCGTTTCAACCAGTAAACCATTTGACCATGCGGAAATGCTAATTAAAGTAAATAATAAAAGGCGACTCTTAGGCCAGGAATTGCAGTTGCAAGTGCCCCCATCCACCTCCATCTACGAGTTAATCTAAATCGAAGAAGAATCCCCTCAAGCAGGGCGACAGGCGGTGGCGGCGTCTGTGATTAGCAAGAGAATAGTAATTTTCCTGGCGACGACGACGAAATGGTCGTGGAATGGGACTGGGACGTCGACATTAAGCTTGAAGCTTCTGGACCATTCACCTGCTCTCATCATTAGATGGGGCGTGTCCTTGAGCCTGCGGCATCTTCTGTAGCGCTTCTTTTTACTTGCATCGCCTATGCATCGCCCTGCTATAATGAACTGCCATTGTCGTGTGTTGAACTTTAAAGAAGCAACAGAAAAGAAGGCTACACTGCAAGAAAATCGTTTACAAAAAGTGGGATAGAAAATGTGGTTGGTGGGCTACTAATCAGAATCGATAGCTACATATATTAAATTGGAAAAGTATAAAATAATAAAACAAAATAGTTATAGATATATAGATTAAGCTTATATTATTAAAAAGATGTCTGTATAGGTTTTTGGCATTGTTAAAAATTGAATAAAGTTTAGATAAAGATACATTGAGGATGGAACTGATTGCTTTTGGTTTGGATTGACTTCAAAACGTTTTGAATGCAATCGAAAATATTGAAATATTACATATAATACTATAAACTTTTACATATGTATGTATGTATATGTTTTCTTCAAGTGGATCCTGTTGTCTACCCATTAAAGCTAAAGGCGTGGACTCCACTAGGGTGGAGTGGGTTCAAGAACTAGAGTGGTGTTGGGGCCGAGGCTATGGACACTGTGAAGGCATGAGTGGGGAGGCCGCTCAAATTTGAATGCCGCCTTGGCGCCCAGAAAAGCTAGCGGCGGCGCGTGGCGTGGCATGGCGCTCAGGAAAATGCAAAGGAACGAAGGCTGAAGCTAAAAAACCTGGCGCCAATCTGCTTAGCAGACAGATAATTTTGTATTGGCCTTAACGGAGATACTCCCCACTCCTCCAGCCCAACCCCTGTAGATACTCGTCCTCCTTCTCTGATTTTCTCCATGTCTCTGTGGCTACTCTTCCTTCTCTCTCTCTCTACTCTTTCTCTGTAGCTACTCTTTCTCTTTGGAACGGAAATCGCCTGTCAATTTGCTTTTCTACCAAGAAATTGTCGTGGCTCTGAGATCAGGTTAGTAGCAGCTGGCTGCTTGGGACGCGTGTGGCAAGTGGCAGTGGCAGTGGCAGGAAACGCGGAGTGGGTTTCTCTGTTGATCTGTTGATCCGATTGAGGATTCCTTAGCCTGACACTTTTTATTGCAACATCGTGTGAAAATCTACAGAGAACTTCCTGTTTTTATTAATTAAAAATTAAATAGAAATAAGAAAAAAAAGTGTAAGCCAGAGAGAAACATTTTTGATGCAAGATCTGTAGATGTTCTAATTAAAATAATTCATTATTTCATTATTGGCAGAAGATGTGGCCTTTCTACAGGACATTGCCATCATTACTGGTGCACCCTCGACTTTCGATGATTATCAGATCAAGGCTCTGACTCTATGTAGCTCTTTCTCTGTAATTAGTTTTCATTGCAAATATAACCAAGTGGAGTGCTTGCGGATTGTTCTACAAATTAGCCCTTGGAGGTAGAAGTAATCCGCACCTTGCCCGACCGATGAGCTGTCGTCGTCGTTCAACAAGGAAGTAAAACACAGAGGGTGGAGTGGAGTCGGCTATTTTCCCCCATTTAATACTTGGCAATTTAATATGAAATTGTCAGCCAACTTTGGGCCGCCTTTAGACCCAAGACTATGGACTCCAAAGCCTTTAGACTCCCGGCCAGAGTCTTCTCTCTTTTGCTTCTTTCAGGCTGCTGCTGATATCCTTGTCTAAGTGCTGCCATCAGTGAAGGTTCGCCTCTTCTTCTGCTACTGCTTCTCCTTTTGCTGCTGCTTGTGCCGTCGATGATGTTTCTGCCACTGCAAGTGCAACTGCAACTACCGAATGGCAACCAGGCAACAGGCAACCTGCAACTCCTGCTGCCTACTTTAGCTCGCCAGATAATTTCAATCATTAATTTTGATTATGAACAAGCGTGGCCCCTGCCACAACGAAGAAAGGGGTTGCCACAGAATGAGAGAGGAGTGGACATGGTGCATGCGGCATGGGGTGGTTGTGCCACGCACGAGCTCTTGAAAACATTTATAGAACAAACAGTGGAGCAAAGGAGTCTAGGAAAATGTATGGGAAAGAGTATAAGAAGTAAGTGAAGAACCTTTTTGATCTTCTAAAATGTATTTCCATCATTTATTGACATCAAAGATCAAAATAAAGCAAGCAAAACTATATCCTCCTTTGTCTTTACTTTTGATTGATTAAATATATTTTGAACAGAAATTAGCTTTAGAAATATTAAAGATGGAAAATTAAATACTTCTTCCGTTGATACATATGTATATACATTTTTTTCCAATTTTCATTTGTTTTCTACCCACTGTCTCTGTTTTCGTATTTGCCATCGAAATAAGTTCATAAAAACCAAGCAGGCGGAGGCCAGCGATGATGCGGCACAGGAGGAAACAGTGGTGCTGGGGCAGTGGAGTGGTTTAGCAGCAGATCTGTGTGTGTGGGGGGGACGATTGGGTGGTGGCAGCAGCCACTACTACTCTGGCTCTTTCTTCAGCTAACGCTGCTGTTTCTGTTGCTGCTGCTAGATGCTCGTTCGCAAGTGAACGACACATCGTTGCTACCAGGCAATGGAGCAGCAGCGGCATGGGGCACTGTCTGTGGGGTGGAATCTGAGTGGGGGGGGAGACCATTGAGGCACTCGTCCACTTTGTATTGGGGCAGGCCACAGCCTAGAGAGATGCTGATAAGTTCGACCGGTTTTTTTTACTGTCGTATTTTTGATTTAATACTCTTCCAGAGGATATAACAATTTTGAAGAAAATGAAGAAAATACATTGCGAGCCATTGTTTTTTTTTTATATTAACATCAAGAACGACATAGAGACTCTGTTTTTGATGCAGTTTCTCAGATGCGATTATAGAATGACGAAATCATACTACCCAGAGAAATACATAATAACAAAAATTTTTGTTTTTATGAAAAAAAAATATTATTTTTTTTTTTTGTTAATATTTTAATAAAAGCTCCCTGAATAGTACGATTTTTATGTGTTCCTCTACAGTTCTTCCCCATTAAATACATTTTCCTTCCATTATATCATAAATCCTACCATATATAACGATACTGGTCTATATTATTTAAGGGTATCCAAAGCTTCGGTTTCCCCTGAATCGCTTATTTCGTTTCTTGTTTTTTTTTTTCCAACTATTTTTTGTTATATCTTTCCTGGTTTTATTTTCTGACCATCGATGAGGCACCACGAAGTGAACAGGTGCCTGCATGTGTGCTGTGCCTCAGTCTGGGGTCTGGTGGGGTCTGAATTCTGGGATGGGGGGTCTGGTGCCTCTGCAATCGATACATTTATTGCTATGGTGCCCGTGCCGCCATACGCTCTCCGCCTTCGCCAGCAACAAACAGCACGCATTGGCATCATGCCGTTGCTGCCATTGCCACTTGTGTCTGGTCTCGCTGGTCTGCTCTGGTCAGTGGGGTGGACTGGGGGTATGGAGTGGTACTGTACTGTACTCTTTCTGCCATCCAAAGGTCGAATGTTTTTGCAGCAGCGCGGGCTTATCAGTGGAGAGCTCTTCGATTGATTGTTTTTGTTTACAGCCACTGTCAGCAGCACCACGCAAATTGCTTAGGTGACTGATAAGGCGATACACTCGTACACACTAGTTTCTCCCTCTTCTACCATTCTCCTTCTCTTTCTTATCTTCCCACCACTGTTCTCTTCTCTATCTCTCCCACAGAGACTTAATCAAATAAAAAAAAAGACCACAACAGCCGAAACTCAAAATTTATTGATTCCTTTGGTCGGATACTCTTACCTCCCCTCCCTCTTTCTAGCTCCTCTCGCTTTAGCTCCTCTTCCTCTCTGTCTTTCGCTCATTGTTATCTTTGATTGAACGTTGTAAGTAGCGGTTTATTCTCCACTCCCCTCTCTTATGTTGTCCCTCGGCCATTTGAAGATTTTTGTCTGCTTTATTATAGAAATTTGTTGTAATTCACTGAGAGGCCACTTAAGATAAATCGTCAGAGATTGGTGGGTGGGGAGGTGGAAAATAGGGGAGAAGAATACAGGAGTAAGGAGTGGAAGAATAATACTAGAAAGCGAGAAAGAAGCAGGGGAAAGGAGGGGCAGGCGTGACCCGTGGCTGATGCTACTGAAGTAGCCGCTGTCAACGGGCACAGGGGAAATAGAGAAGGGGGTGGGCATATAGCTGAAGTGGTTAGAAGGAAAAGGAGATGGACAAGGGAGGGGAGATCAGATTTGACTAAGGAAAAGATGAAAAAAAGACGGGGAGTGATCGGTTAGATTCCTTTTGTACATACATATGTACATACGTCCAATGATGCTATTATCATTTATTTTCTGTTTAAATCTCCCCTAAGCGAAAAAATACACTTCTTTCGAATGAAAACGAGAAGGAACGTGTGAGTCGCTTCTGGACGCGACTCTACTTTTATACCCGTACTCAGTCAGTATATAAATTTATGAGCTTATGATTGAAATTAAAAAAAAAATTTTAATTTTACATTTTACATTTTTTGCTACATTTGTCAACTACATCTACATGTAAAATGTAGATAATACATCTAGAACAAATATTCTACATATACCATTTAGATTCTACATCTCCTCCGCTAGGGTTGCTCGCGCATTGCACAGGGCAGAGTGTGTGCGAGCGAGACAGAGAATGAATAGCGTCAGCAGCGCCAGAGGAGGTGGGGGAAGCAACTGAAAATTAATTTCTTTATTCTGGCTATAATAATGATCCGATCTGGTTTAGATTCGGCAATCTGATAGATATGGTCATTCTCTACGATACTGCGTTTTTAGTTTTATCGTATCTTCAAAATTGTGGATGCCACAGATTTTCGTCCTTTGTGAAGGCGGAAAGGGGCGGGGCGAAATTTTGAAATACACTTGTAACAGTGTGATATCACATGAGTCTGGAAAAAAAATTTCGTTGCTCTAGCTTTTATAGTCTCTGAGAACGAGGCGCTCATGGGGACGGACAGACGGACAGACGGACGGACAGACAGACATGGCTCTATCGACTCGTCTATTGATACTGATCAAGAATATATATACTTTATGGGGTCGGAAAATTTTCCTTCTCTGCGTTACACACATCCACTTTTACCACAAATACAGTATACCCCTTAACTCTTTTTGAGTACGGGTATAAAAACCAAGGAAGTTTGCAACTTTAGAAGAAGAGGTCGAGAGATGTATAGGGAGACAAAAAGTCTTGAACGAGATAGGAGACTATGCATATAAAGAACTTTTTCAAGAACTTTTCTCGTGCAATTGTATATCTAAGAATAGTTTATTCTACCTAAATTCCCGTGAGAAAATAGCGACTGAGAAAGAGAGAGAGAGAAAGATACAAAGGACAACAAAAGAAAAGGTTCTCTATGCTGATGGGAATTAAGATGGAGACGGAGACCGCCGCTCGGGGACATCCTGTCAAGAGCATTCGCTACTTCCCTCAATTGTCCCCCAACCACCCTTTACACCCAGGAGACACAAATTAAAATTTGCAAAAAGATTAAAAACAGCGAATACGATGAGAAAGGAGAAAGGGAAGAAAGGAATGCAGGAAAAAAAGAAAAAAAAAGAAAAGCCTAAACTAAAGACAAAGATTCCCCCAAGAGTAAAAAGACACAACAAAAGAGAGAGAGAGAAAGAGCAAAAAAGAAAAGAAGACAAGCGAAAAATGATGATTACCCAAAGGTAATATGATGAATGCGAAAAAATGAGAAGGAAAGAGATGGACAGATATGGAGAGAAAGACAGAGAGAGAGGGTAACCAGAGGCGCAGACAAAATGAAAATTCATCTTCAAGCAGATGAAAATGGAACGGAAGTGGGCGTTGGACAGAGGCGGCGACACAGAGTGAGAGTCAGAGTCGAGTCAGAGCAAGAAAGCGCGAAAACAGTTTCCACAAATGGAATGGAAATGAGAGCACGAAGAACAGCAGCAGCAGGCACCGAATGGTGAAGGAGTGTAGCAAGTAGCATGCAACAGAAAGAGTGTACGAGCGGCATGTAAATGTAAAGTCTAGTCAAGATTTATAGAAGAGCATACAGTCATAATCTTAAAGATATATTCTTCCCATTGTACATATGTAGCTTTAAATTAAAATGATTTTGGTAAAACTTTGATAAGAGAAATATCTGAAATGGCTTCAGCAGACACATCTATACAGTTTTACACCCCTCCTGCAAAAAAAGCGACCGAGGAATGCAGCTGTACGACGTGCGACATGTACATATAATCGAACCGAAATCGTACAGGCAGGAAAGTATATTTATTGTGATATATATGCACATATATATCAAATGCAAAGATCGTTACAAACTATATAAGAAATACTCAGTTGAAGAGTATAAATACTTAGAAGCAAAAGAGGAGGCGGCAGTAGAGCAAACCGAATCGAAACGACAGACAAACAGACAGGCTTGAGAGAGGAAGAGATAGAGAGTGAGCTGAGATAGAAAGACAGACACGCAGACATGTACAGTTGAAAATGTAGAGAATCGGAGAGAAAAGCTAAGCATAGAAGGAAGTCAGCAGTTTGGATGGAGGAGAAGGAAAAGTAGGTGGAGCAGCGTTTCAGAAAAAACCAAATAAGCAGTGGAAACAGCAGCAGATGCTGCGGCAGACGTTGTGGCAGACGTGGATACATTTCCCAAGCGACAGAGTCAGAGAGGGGGCGAAGTGGAGCAGAGTGATTGGGGGAGCGGCATGGCAAACTTTAGCCAAGAGAAAACCCCAAAAGAAAGCCTGACTGACAACGGAAGCAGCTGAAGTTGAAGGAAGTTTTAGTGGCAGGCAGAAGGAGGAGGTGGAGAGTTAACAGTGCGAAGGGGTAGTACAGTGAATACCATTCCAGAGCAAAACAACCAAGCAGAACTGTAGTCCAGCCCTTCAATCGAGCTCTCACCGTAAGCAACAGATTTGCGCCAAATATTTAAGGACCTGTCCTTTTTCTACCACAACTCCCCAATGATTTGGATGGCAGCACCACAAACGAATGAATTTCCAAAGCAACCAAAACAAAACCAGAAACAGAACAAAAAGCAAAGTAAAAAAATATACGAACAAAACGAAAAGAATGCGAATAATAGGAAGCGGAAAACAACAAAAGGAAAGCCACCGAATGTTAGAAAAAAAATTGTTTCATCTTTCGGCAGGGACTTTGGCAAAACTTTTGACGCTGAAGAAAAGAAAACTTTTCCAAAGAGCAAAATGTTGAAATAGGGTTGCCTTGCAACACGTTCCAGTTCCATCCCATCCATCTCATCCTGTATCCACCTTTTATTCCGTCCCACTTTTCATACCATCTTCCCTAAGGGTTTTTACCATTTTCCCTGGCTACGGCTGATTTCCCTTATTGTTGTGACATTGCAATGAAAAGCAATTAGAGAGCAGCCAAATTGTCAAGCGTCTTTCATTCTCATTTCTCATTTAAATATAGTTTTACTTCTAGCCTTGCATCCTTCTTCCTTCGTTAAGGTATTTTCCAGGAGGAGTTTTCGTCATCAATGGCGAATGATTATGGTCAAAAGTTTTTTTTAAATGGAATAAATTGACGAATTAGGGTTTGAAGAGCTATATATAACATCCATAAGCGTTACATAACGAGGTCTCCTCGAAGCCCTTAAATTTTTTAAAAAATAAACTATGGAACCCATGAATCACAGAGCTATAATTATATTTTTTTGAAATTTTGTATATTATTACCTTTATCAGCAATCAGAACCAGAGATCGTATCTAGAGTTCTGTCTGTAACATTTTCCTGCTTATCTCTCATCTCTCTTTTACTTGTTCGCCCTCCAGCATTCTCTCATTAATCTCTTATTTCTTTACCCCGTTTGTCTCTCTCTCTCCAGTGTTTTTGCACTCATTTATTCCTCTAATGGTTTTGCACTCGGACTTGGAGTCGCACTCGGAATCGTAGACTCGTGGGCAACTTTGTCGTAAACTACAGCAGTTGGCATCTGCCCCAGGATCCCCTTGCTTAATGGGTGGAAGGGTGGAAAAGATGGGGCATGGTGAAAAACCAGCCAGCGAGCCGGGCAGAAATGAGAAGCAGCAGCAGCGGACGGCCCCGAGTATATTTTGTAAAATTACTTTCATTGCATGGCATTTTCAAGAGTGTGTGTGTTGGCTCTCTTCATCTATCTGTGTGTGTGTGTGTGTGTGTGTGTGTGTTGTGTCTGTGTGTGCTGTGCTGTGGAAGGGATTGGGGCTTGGATGGCGCGCAGTAACTCAAGAGTCCTTGAGCGTCTGATTTTGTGTATAGACGTGGGTGCTATTTGTTTTGCCGAGTGGCAGAAACTGCAGAAAGAGCGGAAAAGATGGTGGGAAGGACGAGAAGATGGTGGAGCAGAAGGGGATAGCTTGTGTGGGGGAGGGGGGAAAGAGAGACTGTACCACTCTGAAAGTATATTTGTATGTGCCCAAAAAAAAAATTAAAAGTGGTGAGAAAAACTGAAGGAAGGAGAATAGCAGACAGCGTCGGAGTCTCTTTCTTTATTGCACTCTACCTCCCACGTTTTCACTCTACTTTTCGCCCTATTTCAGTGTGTTTTCCCTCTTTTCTTGCAGTCTCCATTCTCGCCCTATCTTTTCTCCCCATTTTCCCTGCACTGACTGCCTGTGCAAATGCATTTTAAATTTCAACAAAAGTCCACAAAAAATGAACAAAACGAAGCAAGTAAAGAAAAAGTCAGTGAAAATGTTCACAAGAGCCAGGCGGAAGGCCTCTGTTGGAGAGAAAGGGAGCAAACAAAATGTTATAAGTGAAGGTCTTCCAGGCTTCTAGACTCCTGTGAAGGATTTTTCATTTGCAGTCGAGTCTAGTTTTGGTGTTTAAGCGCTAATGAGAGGCCCAGGCGGCCCGCGAGAAGTCGAGATATCTAATGCCTCTGCCCTCCTCAGGCCTCTGTGTTGCGCTATCTCGTGTCATTGTCATAGCAAACAACAACAGCAAGAGGGGTCGGAAACGTTTCCTTCTCTGCGTTACACACACATCCACTTTTACCACAAAGGCAGTATACCCCTTAACTCTTCGAGTACGGGTATAAAAAGCTCTGTAGAGAAGTGGTCAAAGATGACGCCACAAGAGATTATTCCAGTGGTAGGGCGCACTCTATTCATGCACTGAGATTTACTGAGGTTTCCCTTCGTGCAAATGTTTCAGTGAAGTGAAATGGAAACGAAATGCGAAAAACGTGCCGCAGGACAAGAAGTTTCCTTCTAGTTTTACCTCATTCTACACCCTCTCTCGCACACACTTCTACTAATTTGCAGTCAGAGCCTTAAGGAAAGAGTCTGGGGCTTAGGGCCTCCCCCTAATAACTTCAGTTGCTATGTCGCTCCTGAGGCACTGGATTTGGACCCCCCCAAGAAGCACTTGACAACCCCAGAGGGAGGGGGTGCGCCGAAGGGTGCGCTACCATAAGCAGGGGATTAAGGCGGAGGCCTACTTCCCGCACCATACCCATGGCCTTCGAAAAATGGAATACTTGATAATATTAAGCATACTCCACCGTCTGTTCCATTGAGTAAATATTAAAGGTAAGCACGCCGCACACCCCTCACCAGTAGATAGGTAGCTGTCCTTGAAACGTCACGTCACCTGCAATACACTTTCGTCCCTCCCACTACATTGGTTACATTTCTTTGCCCTTTTGGACTATATTTTCCTTACACATTTTTGGTATATTTCCCCTTCATTATTGGTCTATGTTCGCCTACATTTTCGTGTTGACTTTAAAGCCTTTAAACGTAGGAGAGAGAGAGGGAGAGAGATTGATATGGATAGATATAACCAGATAATCAATAAAATCCCAAAAACACATGAAAAGGGAGAAAAACCAATTTAGAAAGATGGAAAATGAGCTGTTGGAACTGCAAAGAAAGGATTCCGTCATGCCGACATTTTTTCAAGAGAGAGACAGAAAGAGACCTGATCCTAGAGAAGAAGAGGGAGTGGCAATGAGAGGTATAGGGGGTCGCACAAAATTGGTAAGATAACACTGGTGTAAGCCGTTCGCCAGTACTTCTCCCAGACCAAGGTATGTTCAAAGGTAGGTGGGCCACAAAGCCATGCTTAAACTCTGTACTTAATCATTTTAAGCTTAGTTTACTTAGTTACTTAGTTTTATTAAGTTAACCGACACCCCAGTCTACTCCAACCTCACCCTTTTTTTTATAGCTTGGAAAATAATCTACCCTACCCCTCTCTCCGCTGTATCTCTCTCCCTCCCTCATGTAGCGGCACAAAAAAAATTTAATTTACTGCCGGCAAAACAATTCTTCCACGTGTAAATTCAGCAGCAGCTGCAGGGAGAGAAGAGTGGAAGTTGCAGGAGAGCAGGTTAGCGGTGCGGCAGGAATAAGTCGCGTCGTTTCCCAGCCATGTACCCAAAAGTTATGTAACACGTGTAGGCGTGTGTGTGTGTGTGTGTGTGTGTGTGTCTGCGCGTGTTTGTGGCATTGTCTGCCAGGGTAAAGCGCCGTTCAACAGTAAACATGGAAAAGCTCATTGAATATGCAAATTATGCCAAAAATTTCCTAAGAACTCAAAAGGAGGCAGACAGAAGAGACTGAAAGACAGCCAGCAATGAAAGAGAGAGATGGGTTAAGCAAAGAAAGAGAGAGACAGCGAGAAGGTCTTAGAGCTAGACAGACAGATGTCAGACAGTCAAGGCAGGCCGACAGAAACGACAGGCGACAGGGGCGACCTCCTTGATTAGTAGTAGCGAAAAGTGGCAACATAATGGGAGGAAACACAAGGGGAATGCAGACACACACACACACACAGTGGCAGAGTGAAAGCCAAAAGGGATAATGTTAATGTTCAGCATAATCAAGAAGAGAAGCACAAAGGCACGCGGTCCTTTCTCTTTTCCACCTATTTCCATTTCTCTATCTTTTTCTCAGAGCATACATATACATATGTATGTTTGTGCGTTCTCTCTTCTTTCAATATATGTGTTTGTGCGTTCTCCTGTGTGTGTGTGTGTGTGCACTTTCCACTTGAGAAGAAGCTCGTGCTAGAAGTTACGCCAAACTTTTGACACTTTTTGTTCTTGTTGTCACGACTGCCTCCTTCGTATTCCTTTCGCTGGGCGTTTCCTGGAGGGAAATCCACTGACTGGTATGGGCAAAACGTGACAAAGTCCCAGAAAACTGCCTCAACCGCAGCAGCAGCAGCGGCAGCAACCTCTTTCAAGTGGCAGCAAAGGATGGGGCACCACCCTATGAGTATGCTTTAATTTATGATCTGCAGTTGAAATTCGAACATTAAGAGAGAGAAAGAGTTTCTAAGATCTCCTCAGGTGATTGATTCTATAGAAATTTTTCATATATTTATAAAACTAAATGAATGTGGAACATTAAATTGCAACACAACATATCACACATTTTGCTGCCACACGAAGCTGCTGTTTCTTTGAGCTTGTAGAAAATATAGGAAAAACGAGTATATATGTATGTATACATATGTATATATGTATGTATGTATGTAGATATAAGCATGTACATAGGACGAATGGAGAAATATGTCTGGAAATTCCTTAGGGGATATCACACGATGGAGCCAGAGAGGGAGAGAGAGAGAGGAGTGACCCGCTTGGCAACGTTGGGAAAAATATGAGTCGCACATGGCATATAAATTCCCTAAGCTCAGACATCGACAGAAAAGCAAGAAAAAGGGACACACAATATGGAAAACCAAAGCAAAAAAATACATGCAAAAAAGAAGAAAAAAAAAACAAAACTTAGGACGTCCAGCAGACTAAAAACAACAACAACAAGAGCAAAATAAAATATCAAATAAAGAAGAGAAAAGAAAAGAAAAGAGAAAAAATAATATAAAACGAGAAGGAACGTGAGTCGCTTCTAGGCGCGACTCTACTTTTATACCCGTACTCAGTCAGTATATAAATTTGTGAGCTTATGATTGAAATTTAAAAAGAAATTTTACATGTTACATTTTTTTGCTACATTTGTTAACTACATCTACATGTAAAATGTAGATAATACATCTAGAACAAATATTCTACATCTACCATTTAGATTCTACATCTCCTCCGCTAGTGGTTGCTCGCGCATTGCACAGGGCAGAGTGTGTGCGAGCGAGAAAGAGAATGAATATCATCAGCAGCGCCAGAGGAGGTGGGGAAAGCAACTGAATATTAATTTCTTCATTCTGGCTATAATAATGATCCGATCTGTACCAGATTTGGCAATCTGGTAGATATGGTCATTCTCTACGATACTGCGTTTTTAGTTTTATCGTATCTATAATTATACCCGTACTCAAAAAGAGTTAAGGGTATTTGTGGTAAAAGTGGATGTGTGTAACGCAGAGAAGGAAAATTTTCCGACCCCATAAAGTATAGATATTCTTGATCAGTATCAATAGCCGAGTCGATAGAGCCATGTCTGTCCGTCTGTCTGTCTGTCCGTCCCGATAAGCGCCTGGATCTCAGAGACTATAAAAGCTAGAGCAACCAAATTTTGTTTCCAGACTCATGTGATATCACACTGTTACAAGTGTATTTCAAAATTTCGCCCCGCCTCCACAAAGGACGAAAATCTGTGGCATCCACAATTTTGAAGATATGATAAAACTAAAAACGCAGTATCGTAGAGAATGACCATATCAATCAGATTGCCGAATCTGAACCAGATCGGATCATTATTATGGCCAAAATGAAGAAATAATTTTCAGTTGCTTCCCCCACCTCCTCTGGCGCTGCTGACGCTATTCATTCTCTATCTCGCTCGCACACACTCTGCCCTGTGCAATGCGCGAGCAACCCCTAGCGGAGGAGATGTAGAATCTAAATGGTATACATATGTAGAATATTTGTTCTAGATGTATTATCTACATTTAACATCTAGATGTAGTTAACAAATGTAGCAAAAAAATGTAAAAAGTAAAATTTTAAAATTTCTTTTTAAATTTCAATCATAAGCTCACAAATTTATATACTGACTGAGTACGGGTATAAAAGTAGAGTCGCGACTAGAAGCGACTCACGTTCCTTCTCGTTTTTTTTGGTTACGGGTATAAAAAGAAATCACAAAAAAAAACAGAGAGGACACGAGCTTCAAACAACAGCTGGGGTCGAGGAGCAAAACCGAATAGGAGCGACAGAGAAAGATAGAGGGAGTGAATAATGTGGAAAAAAAACTTTGCGCACAATGCGGGCCACATTGAGGACGACCAAAAGCGGCAGCAGCACCAAAAAAGCAGCAACAGCAACACCACACCCCACAAGCCCACCGTCACACTCCTACACAGCAAACGCCAGTTCCAAACCTCCTCTGGCACCCATCCTCCCAGTTTCTGACTCCCCTAGCCCCGTCAAAGCAGCACAAAACAAAAATTCAACGAACCAAAAGTCCACACGGGGCTACAGCAACGGCTGCTGCGGCAGTCTCGGCGGCGGCTGCTGTGCTCGACAGTAACGAAATGAATGAAAAACTGCTTCAGCTGTACATATATACAAATACATATCCCCATAAACATATACTATAGAAGAGAGAAGCCAAAAAAATGCGATCCAAAAAATGGCAAAAAAAAATAGAAGGAAGAAGAGTGTATGTGTGTGTGTGTGTGTGTGTGTGTGTGTGTGTGTGTGTGTGTGTCTGTGCTATGTGTATAAGAGTGAAAGAGATTGCGAAAAAAAAAATAACAACAATGAAATGGCGCGGTTTTTTGGATGATAGCGGACAATTTTGTATACTCTTAAATTTCTATTTATTCCCATAAATAGCTTTTAAATACATTTTTCTTGTAGATAGTCTCTAAAAGAAAGATGCAGCGTTTCACACAGATACTACATACATACATATGTACATATATGTGTATGTATATTTTAAAATTTAGATAGAGACTACTTTTTATAGTAAAACAATATCCCATAGCGGCTTTAAATTATTATCAGTAATCTAGTGAATAATTTTAAGATCAAAATTACAGAAAAGGTATTTCGTAACACCCTTTTATTAAAGAATGTACAAATTATTTCATGTCTAACCAAATTTGTGGGGACTGTTGGAAAAAAAAGAGGATCTGGTCTCTGAGTGGGATTTTGGTTTTTTTGGTTTGGTTTGCGTTTCGTTTCGTTCAGAGCGATGTTCATGTTGGTTTAGGTCTGGTCTGGATTCTGGTCCTTTCTAGGTGGGAAGGTGGGAACGGTCTGTGTCAGGGGGTGTGGCAGTGGTCTGGTGGATGGTTTTGTGCCACAGAGCTCGCAGATAACATAACGAGGGACACCAGCGGACAAACGCCGGGAGAGAAGAGATGACGATGATGTCTGCCTGAATATACGAGTATATATGGCTGTATGTATGTATGCTTTGTGTGTTTGTGTATATATGCATGTACATACATATGTATGTATGTATATATATATTTGCTTTTGCTGCTGTCTGTGTGCTAACGATGAGTGCCAGACCCGCCCAAACCCCAGACGAGACCCAGACCCGTACTCTGCCCAACCCCAAAACCCGGACTCCCCGCCCGATCCGACCCGGACTCTGGGCTCTGGCTCTGGTTCCGACCAGACCACGCCTGACGTTCGTTCGTTTGTTAGTTCGCTCGTTTGGCGTTCTGTCGTTTACGCCATCGACCCAAAAATCAGTTAGTCGCCTTCTGTCTGCGTGTGCCTCTACGTTTTTGTTTGTGTGAGGGTGTGTCTGTATCTGTAACTGTGTGTGTGTGTGTTTTGGGTGGGTGTATTTGTGTGAACAACTGCAAAAAGGAGTGTCTGAAAGTAACGACAGAGGCAGCGCAGCTGGGCGCCACACACAAAAAATGTAGCATACATTTTGGTGCATGCACTATACATACATAAATACATATGTAGAAGTAGGAAAAAGCCGAGAAAGGAGGGAACATTTTAAATGAAAATAATATGTGCTTTTATTTTCTCTATATGCATACACATCAGACATATCCATTTATATGTTTTTCCTTTACCTTTCAAACTCTTCTTTTCATCTTTAAAATGCGACAGAAGTTAAGGCAAAATCTTTCAGAGGTGAAAGCGACTTCGACCAATGCAAAGTTGGAAAACTAAGCAAATTCCATACAAAACAGATTTTAAAGAGCAGACATAAGAGACGTAAGAAAGTTAAGTTTTAACGAAAGTCTATATATATTTATAAATACCTATATAGTATATATGTATACATATATATGTAAATAGTACACAGCTTTTTATTCCCTGTACATCTCTTGGGGAAATATCTCCATCTATGTATGTAGACGTACAGAAAGTGCCTCTTATATGTACATACATATATATGTTATCATCGCCTCAAGTACACAGGGAAATATAGCACACAAAAAAATAGACATACATATGCTAAACTATGCTCAAAAGTGGAACAACCTACGACAACAGGCTGCAATAGGCGGCAGACAGTGACAGTGACCAAATTCGTCATTGGTTAAGAGAGGGGAGGGGACATGCAGCGCGGGTGCATGTCAAAAGCTTATGGCAATGACTGAACGCAGCACACGCTGCCCCAACAACGTGTGGCTTTTCTGTCCCCGCCAGACATGTCAGACATGGAGGCGGCCAATTCATTACGACTCTTCACCTTTCTTTTTGGTTGCATGCCCCCCCTTTACACCTTCCGGTCACCAGCCGTTCGCACTGGCGCTCGTTACTGGGTCTCTGATCGATGGCTCTCTGCGGTCACGCGACTGTCGGGCAAACCCTGCTCTCGTTGGCTCGCTTTTGGTCGACCTACATTCAATTTGCGAGCGACCGCAAAACGCAGTCTGACAGTTGACGATTATAGCCCACCCGATGATGAAGATGATGATGTTGATGCAGGAGGGTTGCATCCATCCCATGTATACATACATAATATGTCGAAGGGTAGATGCAACATCAAATGAGAGCAGCAGTAGCAAGAACGGAAATATGATTTTAAGCTATGGAAATTGAGAATGGTGAATGGATAGTGGGGTGCAGATGGGCGCTTGGTGGTTGTTATCCTCTTGTGACAGTGCGTTAGCAACGGCTGTTGACTTAAATTAAGTTTGAAAGAAACTTTTCTTTAACTAAGTCTTCAATTCTATGGAAAATCTTTATGAAGTTCGTTGAAAGAGTTTGTAAATGCTTTGAGAGACGTTTCGCATTGGGTTAGCTTTGATTTTTCATGGAAATTCCTTTGTTACATCATTGTTTAAATAGATAAAAAGAAAATAAGAGCTAGTATAGGATAATAAGAAGAATCTATGAGACCCCCCATCCCAAATAATATTTAGATGTTTCTCTTGCTAGCCGAAATTTTGCCTTAAATCAATGATTCAGTAGATATATGTATATATAAAAGATTCAACAATCTCACCTCAATGTTCATACCATAGATGTATGTATCCCCAAGCAAACTCCCAAAATCTCCAGGAAGAAAAAGTAGGGTATAAGGGTATAATAAATGATTAATATATAAACCAAATTCATCGTATAGAAACTAAGCAAAAATTTTACGGAACCAAAATTTCATGCGAGGAAAATTGAGCTTGAATCAATTTGTTTCGGGTAATGGTTCCCGAAAACATCATTTCAGTAGCTCCACATGATCTGGAAGATACGGACCACCCACCAATCAAAAACGAGGATGAAGTTTATGAATGAAAGAGCGCATTTCTCTAAATGCAAAGAATAGTCAGTTGTTTAATATGCTGAGTGAATTTGAAACGATCATGGAACCCTGCAATAACGATCGCAGCACCGATGAATTAATTGATTTTTAATAAGAAAAATTAACAAAAACGGGGTAAAACATATTCCAATTATAAAAAAAATAAGTAAAAAATTGTAATAGTCATTTAAAAAGAAATTTCAACAATGCAATCGAAAAGCATGCAAAGCTATTATTTAATTAACATTTTTCAGCAATAAAAGAATATTCAATTGAAAATTTATGAGACAAAATTGCTGGACAGTCCACCAAGGCACAGCGAGAATGAAGTCAACTTCCCTCGTGGGCATAACTTTCGTCTTTCTAGCTTTTCACTTTAACATTTCCGACGCCGAGTAGCATGAGGCGTTACAGGCGTTCGCGTATCAGTCTTTTTCGGTCATGGTTACGTATTTTCGGTTTCCATATATTAGTTCTGTGTTAAGGTATAGGTATTGACCTGAATCAGTTAATTTCAGTTAATGGTTTGATTTCCTTTACAGAACGAATGAAATTATTCTGTGTGCCACAATTCGTACTCGTTTTAGATTTTTTACATCTTTCAGATGTAAAATCACATTAGTCGCTCCACATTATCTGAAAGACACAGATCACCAATGAGAATGAAGTTAATTTTTATCGGGGGCATCATCTTAGGGGTTGCACTGTGCTCTGAGCCGCCGAGGATAAAAGATCGTGAGTACGAGTATAACGAGAGAATGTGAATTACGATATTGATATATTTGTACGCAATGTCTCTTGCAGCGATCTGTAGTCAAGAACCAGCCAAAAACTCACTAGGTAATAGAACTTGCTTTGCCTATGAGCCACGTTTTACATATTATAACAAGACGAACGAGTGTAAAGGGTTCATATACGGCGGTTGTGGTGAGAATGATAATAGTTTCTTCAACAAAATTGCATGCGAGGCAAAATGCGTGTAATAATCCGTTTTATTGTTTACTGTTATACTATATGTATTATAATATACACAAATTGTTCAGCAATAAAATGATATGCAGTCGAAAATGTCTACTTGCTATCGAACCAAATAGAATGATTGAAATCGATGCCAATATCACAATTCTTTTTCCATATATGTACATACTCGTATAAGTACTTCCTATATCCATATTTTATTTGGATGACACAGTAAACCAATCCTTATTTACAGCGTAGATACTATGTATAATCTTTGCCCTTTTTGGCGTCGCTCTTTATTTTCCTCGACACTGATGTTAGTCTTTTTTGGTCATGGCTCGAGAAAATCGCTTCTCAGCTTCAGTTTCGGCTTAATTCCCTTTCTAGAACTAATAGATTTATTCTGTACTCCGCAGTATTTACTCTGATACATGTACTTCCTATATAAAACCAAATAAGTCGCTACATATCATCTGGAAGTCCACCAATCTACAACGAAAATGAAGTTAATTTTTTTCGTAGCCGTTATCGCTGCCCTGTCTGACATTTCACTGGCCCTAAACGATCGTGAGTATAGCGAGAGAATGGAAAGAGCTGAATGGAAAACTGATATATATCTGTGCTAAATGTTTCTTGCAGCGATCTGTGGTCAAGAACCGGGCAAGCAGGGCAATGGTGGACTGATATGCATGGCATATATTCCGAAATTTACATATTATCCCAATAAGAACGAGTGTGTAAGTTGGATATTCGGAGGATGTGGTCAGAACGATAATATTTTCAACACGAAAGAGGAATGCGAGTCTAAATGCAAAGAATAGTCCATTGTCTAATATGCTGAATGTATCCTAACTTATACGTATAAATGGTTCAGCAATAAGAGGATAGTCAATTAAAAATTACGTCTTCTTAAGTGGATCAAAATGGCGGGAAAGTCCACAAAGCCAAAGTGTCTTTCCATGGTTCCGTATTTTTGGTTTCCTTGGATCGGTTTCGGTTCGGGAATTGGCCTTGGATCAGTTTATTTCCCTTTCCAGAACTAATTGATTTATTTTGTGTTCCATAATTCTTACTCTGATATATGCACTTCCCATATGAAATCAAAAAAGTCGCTCCACATCATCTGGAAGATTCAGTCCACTAATCTTAAACGAAAATGAAGTTAATTTGTCTCGTAGCCGTTCGCTTTGCCCTGTCTGACCTTTCACTGGCCCTAAAGCATCGTAAGTACAAAGAGGGAATAGAAAGAGCTCAATGGAATATTGATATGTCTGTGCTAAATACTTCTTGCCGCGATCTGTGGTCAAGAGCCGGACAAAAATTTACCTGATACAAAGAATCGAACCAGTGTAAGACTTTTCAACGAACGAAAATTATTTCCCACAAGAACTGTTTTGCAGGATGTTATGCAAGTTATTATCTTTTTTGTATATCATACGAAAAAAATATCTTACGCTTTTAGTGCCTTTGCACCACAATTTTTTTAGGGGGCTTGGTATGATCTAAGCAACTATTTCAGCATCAATGTAGCAATCACTCAATGCTACATCAATGTAGCAATCACTCAATGAGCATCGCTCTCCTTATTATAATTCTCTCTTATCCTTTCATTCCTCATCTCGTTTGTGGTTCCCCTCCAGTTGGTGTACTATACATATATATGTACATAGTGTATAGTGCCTTAATGTATTGTAAAGCGAAAATCCAACTGAAATCTGCGTTTGAGTTTACCAAGAGAGCATTGAATAGTTTTGTTAGCTCAAATTTTGGTTTTGTAGACCCTTTTTCCCCATACCCATGCCCTCCTTAGGCATGACCTGATTCCTGGTTTGCTGCTGGGTTTTTCTTCTGCCAGCAAGAGTTGAAGGTCGTTTTGTGTTGGAAATGAGAAAACCCGTAGCCAACAACCGCCAACCAGCAGCATTCGTAGTCGCAGCTGCAACTGAAACTAAAAGAGAGAGACCCTTTCTCTTTCCCCTACAACCTACTCTCTATATATTCTCTGTTTGGGCTCTCCATTTCTCACACATTCTTTGCTGGTCGCCGGCAGCACTTTGTGCACCACTTCGGTGAACCACACGCCCACATACGAGTCCGAGTACCATATCCATCTGTAGTACAATACAGCAAATGGAGAAGCAGATTCTTGACGAGTCTCTGGGATAATGGAGCCACATCCAAATCCACAACCAAATGCAAATCCGAATGGGGGGGAATGCTAATACAGTCAGCACTCTCTGTAGAGGCAAGACGGGGAGAATTATTTGGAAAGTGGGTCGCTTTTGGAGCACTCTTGTTTGGGTGGTTTCCGCAACTCTTACGAAGGATCTCTACTGTACCATAAAGCAGCTAAAAGCTGGCATTTGTATGAGTGTATTCCTGAGTGTGTTTGTGTGTGTATGAGTGAATGTATTTGTGAGTGTCTCTCCGACGACTATTTACAATGGCATTGCAGTTTCTTTGTTAGTCAACCACTTGCGATGCGAGAGCTGGCAAAAACCGAACAACAATCGGCCCGGCCTCTGCAACCCACTTTCCGCACCCCTCTTGCTCCCACTCTTGGTTTTTATCACAGCGTATTCCATATCCCTTTTAATCTTTATTATTGATGACACAACGACTGCCAGCAACCATTTTATCTTGTATTTTTGTTCGTTCTTTTGCTATTATTTTTGCACAGTTGTCCTGCCATTCATGCTGCTTTTTATACCATAGACAAGAGGATATTACGATTTGGAGAAAATCTTTGGGCAACAGAGAACTTCCTTAAATAGCGTATCTACGATTTCAGGCCTGAAACGTTGCTTAAGGTCTTATTTCTGTTACAAAAGATGAAGAGAGGAAGAACGGAAATGTATTTCATTACATTGTATTTCATAATATTTGAAAATTCTTTAAAAAAAAATACGTACATAAGTGATACATAGTAAGAAAAGCGAAAAAAAAAGTTTTAACGAAATCGATTAATAACACAAGGGAACAAAATTTAACTTTTTGCGTGTTGATTAAAAACTAATTGAAGTTTTTTACTAATTTGAGGTCGCTGATTTCAAATCTAATCTCCATTTTTTCCATCAGATCGCGTTTTTAAGTTTCAGGTATAAATCGTTTTTTTTTTTCACTTTTTTCCTTCAATAAAAGTTAAAAATGAGCATTTTTCTCGTATTTTTTTAAGATAGTCTAATACGTTAAAAAGATTACGGGGAACAACTTTTCTCAAGAATGTACTTTTTTATATGAGATAATTGTAATAGAAAACATGGCTAATCCCAAACAAAAAATGCCAAAAAATAATGAAAAAGTGAATTTTTGCTTATTTGAATAGGTTTTTACAAAGTTAATGAAATTATATGTCCATTGGGTGAATTAGTTGTCGTTCATTAAATTTAGACTATAATATCGCATCAGAATCATATGGAAACGTGTTTTTATTCAATTTTTTGGTCTCGGTGGACCTCGTCTGAGAAATGCAGTACTAAAATTTGAATTAAATATACAAAATTAGTTAAGTGTCAATAATTATCGATTACTTTTAATTTGACATACAAATTAAAGTATGTCGGCCAAAGTATTTAAAGTACATACACATATCCCCCCTTCTGTATTTTCTTTGTCGTTTTTCTGTACATGCCTTTCAAAATGGCGAATGTCTCCATTACCGCTCTTCCGCTCCACTCCTATGTTTTCTTTTTTTCTTCACTCAAATTTCTTCCCTTCCGATCCTGTTTTATAGTTCTGATTCGTTTTTCGCCTTTTTCCGTTTTGCAACAATGTTGCAACTTTATGTTGTCCATTCCCCGATTCCCATTCCCATTCTCCTCCCCACCCCAGCCCAGACTTCTGGGTATGCCTCGCTGGTCGCATAATTCATGTGGAAAGCGTCGCCAGTGTCGAGACCCCATAAAAACCGAAGTGGCGTGGTCGGGGTTATAGTGGCAGCCCGGAATGGGAGCAGCAGCAGGAACAGAATATGGTTCGAGGAGTCCGAGACAACAAGAAGAAGCAGTAGAAAAGGTCAAATAGGGGTGAGGCGGGGCGGTGGGATGGATGGGAAGGTAAAACCTATCTTTTCAATGTGTCCTTCGTCCTATTGTGTATAGCCAACAATGTCTGCCACTCCCTAGACCCCAACCTCTCTCCTTGCCTTTCCGTGCCATTTCCATTCATTACCAACTGCGTCGCGTCTGAAATTTTCATTTATATTTTTTGTACTCTGCTCTCTTTCACACAGTTTGCAACTGTCTCTCTCTTTTGGCCGACATAATTTGCTAACTGAAATGGAAAACATTTTCGACAGGCCAAAGCGGGGCGCAGCGGCGGCGGCGGACGGCAGGCGGCAGACACGCGCACCAATACAGAGTCAAAAGTGAAACGAGCTCACACAGACAGGCGGGCCGTGAGTAGGCAGACACTGGCGGTGGCAGGAGGAAAAAGGAGGAGACAGGAGATGGCAGGAGAAACCAGGACGCAAGAGACAACAGAAAAAGGTGCTGGGGGATAAGGGCGCAGAACACATACAAAAACAAAATGGTGGCACAGACAGGAAAAAGCATGTCGCCGACGAGGACGAATCGGACATGGAAGCACAAGCGTGTGCGTGCGTGTGGCTGTAGCTTGAAAGCCCATTGTCCTGTTTTTTTTTTTGCATTTCTTATCGATGAAACTGGTACTGGCAGTGGACTGCCAGGGCGATGGGGATATGACGATGGGGATGGTGATGGCGACCCCATGTCACAGCTATAAACTTTTGTCCTTTTTTTATTTCTGGTTACCCCCATCCAAAACTAAATGTGTTTCAGGACTCCTTCTCTGTGCTTCACAACATGTCATATAAGCGTGTGACAACAGCAAAATATTATAATAATGACTTAAGTTAGATCCAAGTCTGGGTCTCGGATCTGGGATGGGTCCGAAAATGTTCATATCCCATTCTCAAACTTTGTCTAAATGTAGAATGTGTGTGACAGTCCTCTGTATATGTATACACACATCCTTTGATATTCTTTTATGGGAATAGTGCGTTTCACAACTTTAAGACTGTATGATTTTAATAGAAATCATTTCTTGAACACGATAAAATTTTATCAAAATTCTTGAAATATGTTGAAAGCTATGAAAATATGTGGGATATCATGGTTGTTTTCCTTATCGACTGTACCGACTGACTCTATTCAACACTAATACCGCTTTTCAAAGCCTACTTTTTTGGTGTGTGTGTAGACGAGGGACGGGACCTTGCCTTAGTCAAATGACAGCAGCCATTCACTCCACCATCTCTGACCCTGAAACTGACACCTCGAATAATACGCGAACAAATTTATATTTCACCCGATTTTAGTGTGAAAAATATTTCGCTATGAAATTAACATTGGATTGCTAAATGCAAATGTCGGTTTAATGATGAAAAACAAATGTTAAATCGACTAATGAAATCCGGATTCGAATGGGAGTGCTGAGTGGAAAAACACCACGTCGCACGTGCGTTCGATTTGAATTAGTGGGATGGATGGACAGGTAAATGGTAGATGGTAGATGGATGAATGTGTCTGATCACATATGTAATTGCATGAACAGAACTGAAACAGAGAGGCAGAAGAATGATAGATGTTCTGTAATTAGCGAACGAGCGTTTGAACCAGGGTTTGATTTGTGGTTTTAGAATGAATGAAAGGTTGGATATGATAAGAAAAGGCTTGGATGATGATTAACAGTAAGTATGGCTTAGGATACATACAGAAATAATACGCTTTTCAAGGCTATCCTCCTAAACATAAAATATCATCATAAAAATAAACAAAAAAGGTAAAGGGGGTTAACTTCTTTCTCTATCCATAAAACCCATTTCCTATTCTCATTCCCTATTCTTTTAACATCTTCTCTACATCATCTTTGAGGCGGCCCTGTACCTTCTCATAGATCATTGATACTATAGAAAGCCATAACTTGAACAAGCAACTTCCATGGCCATGGGCAACACACACAATGGATGGATGCAACTGCCACGGAGGCCTCAAGATAGAGGTGCCACAAGATAGAGGGGCACAAAGAGCGTGGAAGTAGAAACAGTTGCATCGTCCCAAAGGAAGTCGAGGTCTTTTGGTCTGCGGCACAAGGTTTTCCATTGGAGTCGTCGTTGTCGGTCGTTGTCGTCGGTCGTCAGGTGATGAATGGTAATGAAAATGTTGCTCTGTCAGTTGTTGCTGCTGCTGTTTTTGCACCGCCGCTTTGTCTGGAAGTTGGTGCCTTCAGAGCCTCAGCCAACAGTTGCCTCAATAAAAACGAATGCAGAGGCAACGTCAGTTGTTGTTGGAGCCGATAATCATCTGCTGTTGCCGCTGCCGCTGCGGTTGTGGCCATGGTGGTGACGGTGGTGGCTTGGCCCACTTGTTGCCACCATAGACGATGTTGGCACTGCCACAGCCATAGCCATAGCCATAGCCACAGACTGCAGTCCCATCAAATGTGGTAGCAGAAAAACATAAAATTTTATGCATTCGTATTTTTTCTGAAGCAAATAGTAAGCAATACTAGTAACTACTAGTACGCCCCATGACAGACCCCAAACAATTGTCGGGTTTTCTCTCCAGTCAACTTCAACGTTTTGTTGCTGTTGTTTCTGCTGTAGCTGCTGTTCGCTGGCTCGTTTTGATTAATCTGACATTGTAATGCAAAAAACCATTTGGCCAAAAGCAGTAGCCACAATTAAAGACCGAAGCGGGGTATACTCTTGCAAATGGAGCGTTTATTATGGGACAAAATGTTGCTGAAGTATGAAGAAAAATAAATGAAACCTAAAGATAGTTCAGATTGAAAAATTTGCATTTGGGATATATATTTTTGTTTTGTTTCAGGTGTCACTTGTCATGCAGCAGCACCCCTTGGTCGGTTCTCCCTTTTTGCCCATTGACGCATTACAATCACAATACCCTCTTTAAGTGTATAAAACAAAAAAACCTTTGAGAGAAACGAGTTATTACAACAAGATAGCGAGGAAAAAAAATACAGTCTTGGGCCTGCCACCGCCTCGTGCCTCATGTTCAACCCAGTTAAGAGGCCAAACTTGACCTGGCCATGGAATGGATTAAGATTCGAGTACGAGAGTATATTCCCATAAAATGGCGAAAATTCGCGTATAATTTCTATCGTTTTCTTTCGGTTTTGGGGGCATGCCGCCCACGTTCCTTCCATTTTGGCACGAGGCATAATAAAATTGCGGAAATGATTCAAGTTAAATGATAGACAGGCATGGATCGGGAGGGGGATTGCAGAGAGAGATAGAGTATGAAGCATGATTGGATAATTGCAGGACGCCCTCAAAGCGAGAGCCAGAAAAAAGTCAGAAAGAAAGGCATTACCAAAAAAATTACAGCATTAAATGGTAGCTTCTTAAGAATTTTTGTTTTAGGATGGGGATTAAGTCGTCAATAAATTGTGGACTGAAAGAACTGAAGCTACGCAAAATATATCACTATTCTTCTTTGCTCAAAATAATCGGTATTTTACATTTGACTTCTGGAGCTATCTTCTAAAAAAGTGTCCAAAATGTAGAAAATTTCATCGACTTATATTCGATTTGGTCATAGACTTCGAATAACTGGGAAGAACGTAAGAGCGAGATAAGGATTCGTTATATAAATCATTTGGTCGCTCTTCAACGGATAGCGCAGACCACAGCACAGCCAATGGATGGTATTCAAATCATGCTCATATCATTCATGGGCTGCTCTTTCTGGTTGGAACAAACCTATCTGATGTCCAGGGCTTTAGTTGGCTGGTGATTCCAGATACAACAACACGTATCACCGATACCAGTGAGGCATCTAATGTATCTATAATGTATTAAATGCGCAGTGTTTTCTTATCCTTATGATTCCATTATGATTATCAGGTAATGTTCAGATTGCCCCAAAAAATGAAAAAAATAACAAAAACCAAACACAAAACTCCCGCAAAAATATTGCCTTTAAGAAGACCAACCATCAAAAGGCCGAAAGATCTTTAATGCGATTTTCAAAACACCCACAGCTGCTGCCACGCCCCAGACCTCAAATAAATAAGGGAGAAACCGAGAGAAAGAGAAAGAAAGAGGATAGTCTGAGAGAGAGGCAGTGGCAGGGAGGAAAGGACGACATAAACTTGGAATGTTTAATGTGCCTCAAACTTTTGCTGACATGACTGTCACTAATGCCAAACACGCGCCACAGTTTTCACAGACACAAACGCATACAGACGCATGAACAAACACCAATACACACACACACACACACACACACACAGACATAACGAGCAATACATTTGGCACAGAAAAAGCACACACAAAACGAAGGAGAACGACGATATAACACACAAAACTGTGTCGCACTCACAGCAGACATCGAAGGACACCAGGCCATAAAGGGGGAGAAGAGAAAAGAGAGTAGAGAGTAGAAGAAGAGCCGGAAAAGGAAGCGGATGAATAAGTGAGAGGGAGAGCGGAGGCATGGCACCAAATGCCAAAAAGGAACGGAAGCTATGGGCGAGGCAACAACTGCTGCCGTCGTCTGGTAACGCCAGCAGACAGTGCCAGCAGACACACGCACACACACACACACACAGCAGAGTACATACACAGTAAGAGTAAGAGTAAGAGAGATGGAAAAATGGAGAGAGAGCGAATAGAGGAAGAAAGAAAGTCGGGGAAAAGGAAAGACAGGGAGAGATAAGGCGCCATATACAACAGACCAAGCAGCCGAAAGACCGTCTGAACGACTGAACTAAATGGAAGCAAAAGTGTTTTCTGATTCCCTAACAAAGGGTATTCTGGTAAATTGCTAAGGCCTATGTACATATGGACAAATGATAAAAAATAAATAAAAGATCATGGATATATTCAATCCTACATCTGGATACATGAATATGGATGAACAGATAGATATAGATATAGATCTATAGATTCTATCCTTCAAAATAATTCCTTAAATTCCCAAAAGATCTCCTCCATGAATCCCCTGAGAATGTTGATTGAATCTTTTCATCTAGTGTAAATGTTGATATGTAAAAGTATCTCCAGCTTTAGATGTTTTCTCTCTCCTAAATATACATACATAGATCCATATATTCCATTAATGGTAAGACCTATTTCATAGCGTCATTTTTAAGAGTATTACAAACTTCGATTCTTCTTTGTGGATTTTCCCTTTTTGTGGGTCGTCCCAAATAGCAATTTCCCCATTTATGGCAACCCTTGTTGTTGCTGCTGCTGCTGGTGTCGTCTCGGCAGACACTGCCCAGCCACCCAATTAAGCCATAAGTCCAACCACCACCGCAGCCACTCCGCTGCTGCCACAGCCCCCACCCACTGGCAGCCCCACTCCTGAGCTTTGGCTTTGGCTGTTGTTGCTGCCACACAACCTACAGCAACAGAATTTGTCTGAGGGCGTCGTCGTCATTCGGCTATTGCCTGCTCTCTCTTTCTCTCTCTCTCTCTTTTTTCGCCCCGAGGCACTGAATAGAGCTAACAGACGGTGGAAGGGGGGGGGGGGGGGGGGGGGAAAGACACAACAGCAGACTTGGAAAGTTTTTCCTTCCACATCTGCTGCTGATTCTTCCTATTTCCTTAGCCGACATTTCTTTTTCTTCTTCTATATTGTATCCCTTGCGTTTCCGCCACGTTGACGCCCTTTTGTCTTGCGACATCGACCACCACTCGGTGGAAGGAGTCCGCAAGTTCCAGCCAGCATCTCAACAGCGACAACATTGTCTTCATATGGATTATAATTTTCCTCCACTTTTGCTTCTACTTTTATTGCTACTGCCCTTTCTTCTACTTTATGTTCTTCCTTTTCGGCTGTTTCTTCTCCTTCTTGTTTCTTTTATAAACTTTTTTTGCTCTTGTTTTCTGTTGCGATGTGTCTCAAGGGTGGTTTATGACATCTTTCTCTTCGGGCTGTTCTGGTTTTTGGTTCTGAGTTTTTTTACTTTTGTTATTGATTTACGTGAATTTATTTAGAAATTTCATTACACGTTTTGAAAACATATGTAGGTTTATATTAGGAACTGATAGAAAAAAACCACACTAAAATTACCTACAATTATATTGGAATTTAAAATGCGATTTCAAAAACAAACATAGTAAAATTAAATAAAAATTAAAATTCACTTTGATCCAAATATTAATGTATTAAAATGGCTTTTTTAATACGATCATATTTAATCTTAATACAAATCACTTTAAAATAAATATAATATATTCAATTTAAATACAAACACTTTAAAATAAATATTATATATTTAATTTAAATTAAATATAAAATATATTAAACCTAAATATTTTCATATTTATATCAATATTAATACAACCCCTCTTGGATGAAAATCAATGGCATAAATGAGTGAAAATATTAAAATTTCAGGGCTTGTTTCTATCAGCGCAGAGAAGACGAATTAAACGCTGTAGGGTCTACGCCCCAAACTGACTCTTTTCCAATTTTGTATGCTTTCTGTATACAATTTCAAATCTACATTTCCAAGCCATAACTTAAGAAAATGTCAAGACCCCGCATACCATTCGCAAACACCCAGACTCCGTTAAAATCCCCCTCCCCATGCCAATCAGACACGTGTTGCTGTCAAAATCGACTTATATTTTTCTGTATGTCTCTCAAAAACAAGGTGCGTAAACAGGTGTCAATAATGAGAGACAGAGATAGACTCCAGCAACCGTTTCTGCCTTAAACCAGATCAGGCAACTTGTTGGTCATGATGTTTGCTTTTTGAATGAAGGCGCAAAAGGTAAAAAAACGGAAAAAAATTATATTAAATAAAATAAATGTAAAGCTTTTGAGACACCAATTGGGGGTTGATAAATTTGAACTACGCATAAAGCCGCTCTAATTGTTTGTAATCCCTCGAAACTCGTTTGATGTCGTAGGCACTGTACTGCTTGTTGAACTGCGATACATTACAAAATTTAAGCTATGGCCATTTTCTGGTGAGGCTCGTCTCCCAATGCATTGCGATAATTGATATCTGTTTTAGTGGGTAAATCTGTAGGGACCAAGAATTTAATAAATCCACAAAACACAAAACATTAATTTTTATAATTTTATTCCCTAAAAAAAGGGCATACAAACTCCCTTCGTACGGATGATTCTGTGATGGCATTAACGTGTTTGATTGTTTGTAAGAAACCGCAATTTACTTACATGTGACAGTTAAGCAGCTCTAAGCCGACATCAGACCATCGAAACTAGTGACAGCAGTTTCAAAAAATATGATGTGGAACTTACCTGCAAAAAGAGAAGAGAAGAAAATCAATATCTTAGAAAATACATACATTTGTATGTGTCTCTGTATTAATGATATAGTTTTTTTTCCAAAGCCATTGAGATGGCCAGACAAACAAAATTTATCGTGTAAAGAAAGGGTTTAAAATCTCGGCAATTAATTTGTCAATAAAAAACATTTGGGCTTTTAGCGAAAATACATGCACCACCAGCATATATTTCTTCTGTGATCTCTGGGGCTGCTGCCTCTATGCCAAAGATTTATGTTGCACTACTGCATGCCACACAGCGCACACACCCAGTCCCCAATCCCGTGTAATTCTTTGGCAGACTGGCGTGGCAATTATTTTAAATTTCATTGCAATTTTTCCCTTTATTTTTTCTGCTGCTCTTTGACGTTGGCGTTGATTTTTCTAAAAGTGTTTTCTGGCCAGAAAGAGCTTATGAGCAGGCCAATACGCTTTAGGTCGTATATCAATCCTCTCCCCACTCTCTAGGGGCTCTACAGAGTGAGAAATGTACGAAAAATTAAAAATAAATTCTAACAAAATATGGTGTTCGCCGCCAAATGAAACTGAAGAAAGAGATATACACATACATGCAAAGAATATTCCACTATGAGATGCTCTTTTAATGCAAGAAATATAAAGATTGTCATGAATATTTAGAATACTTCTAGAAAGGGTGCTTATATGTACATATGTATCTCAGTAATTTATCTCTAATTTCTTACTTTTGAAGCAAAGGGTGGTTTTTATAGGGAAGGTTTGGGGTTGGGGGTCTTCCATAAATTGCAATGATATGCGAATCGCGGCCATTAAAATCCTTTGGCTATGTCACCCAATTAATGAACAATTAATTCAATGGAAAAAAACACACAAAGAATTCCAACAGAGGAGAGAGCGATTACAACTAAGGTAAGATATCTTGAAATATGATCTATTGATGTCTTTCTCTCTCTTATTGCAATATTATTTCTTGATGGTGAGGGATATAGAATATCATTAATAATCTTGATTGGAACCGTTTTTGATGTTTTGAATAAAGTTTATGGAAAATCCCGAAAAGGTTCTGGTTCTATAACCAGATTAAGATCCAAAATGATCAGGAATATCATATATGTATAATAATATATGTATATCGAAGGAAGGATAATTTTATTTGGATATCTTTTATGAAAGTTTCGATTTTATAGAAAGAAATCAGAAATTAATTTTGAGTTTCCACTCAAGATACTCCCTAATATTCGTAATACACCAGCATTCAGGGTAATCCAGCAAAATAAAAAATAAAATGGAAGAAAAAAAACGCATTGAGAGGAAAGCATAAGGGCGGAAAGGCGGAAAGAGCCCATAAGCCCCACGTTGGCAGCGGCGTCAGTTTTTGTAGCGAGACAGAGAGGGAGCGAACAAAGAGAGAGAGATAGAAACAGAAGAAAGTGGAGTAGATAGAGATATAGAGAAGAGAGGTGTCCAGAAGCGAGACAGACATAGCGGCAGACAGACAGGCGTTGTTGTCCTTTTGCTTGCGACGGCGTCAAAATGGCGTCGCCAATGTGTCGCTACGAAAGCGTCTATTCCGGCCATACCCTACCCCTCCCTCTATGCCATAATCTGTCGCGATAGCCCCTGAACACCACCTTATACTTCTTCGTACTGGTACTCGTAGCCCTCCCATCCCCATAGAATGGCTGATGTTGCAAGTAGTAGTAGTTGGGGGCAGCGTTAATTGCCCCCTTTGAGGCGACTGACAGCAAACGATAAACGAGCAAACAGTTGCAAGAAAAAAGTCGCGCGAAAGAGTGAAGGAGGCGACTCCTCTCCTACCTACCCATCAGATCTTGGGAGGGGCAGAGGAGGGAGTACCCTTGCTAAATTTATATGAGCATCATCATTATCATTTGTCTCGGTCTCTCTCTCTCTGCTCCTTCCCGTCTCTCTCTTTCTCTCTCTCTTTCGGTTTGCCATTTTTAATTTAGAAAATGTTGTAAATTTACGCTAATTTATTGCGTGTCGCCTGAGGCCCGCTGCCAACAGGAGGAGGAGGTGCAGGCATGGCAGGAGGGGCTGTGCCTGTGCCTGTGGCTGTAACTGGGGTCTGTGTAGCTGCCTCCTTCTCCACTGCTGCTGCTGCTGCCTGCCGCTGCTGCCTCTTGTGGCATTAGTCACTCTCTTGGTTGGTGGCCAGCTAATTGCCACAGAAACAACAACAGCAGCAGCGCAGCATTGTGCAAAATCCTAACCAGGACATCTTAATCGCCATAAAAATACAGTTTTGATTTACAATCCAAATGGCTAACAATTTATAAAGCCAAAGAAAAGTGCCAACATTATTTATTAGAAATTAATAAAAAGAAAGAAAGCAAACACGTACGAGTCTCACTGGAAGAGAGTTGAAAAGATAGAGCAGGTGCGCTCATCATTTACTGCAAAGGCACACTGGAAGAGAAAGTGCATTAGCAGCTGGAGCTGGAGTCATCCAAAGGAACCAAAGGAACTATTTACATACATAGTTCTGGCTGTAAACAGGATGGAAAGGTAATAAATGGTAGCCAAAGCTCTAGACGACTTTCTGAAGCAATCATTATAAATCAGATTGGGACTGTGTTGCTGGCTGGCTCTCAATAATTCCTCTTCCACGGGATACATAATGCAGGAGAAGCTTTAATATTATTTTCAAGAGAGGAAACTGTGATCTCGTACTCGTACAGAGGGGTCACAAAGGGTGGATAAACCGCTAAAGAAAGTGCAGAGCCGAGGCATGCTTAGGTAACCGTAACACCGGACCCGTGGACAGGTGTAAGTTTGTTGACGGTTCTCCGCCTCTCGTTATTTCTCCCTCTATCTCTCTCATTCTCTGTCTCTAATGCAAAACTGCGCTAATTATGGACAACATTTACCACTACAGACGGCAAGAGAGAGATGTTGGATCCCGAGAAGGGAAACGTGAGAGAGATGGCTGGGTGACACGGGAATTGCGGTTGACAGGAGAGGAGTGAAGCGGATAGGGAACTCGGGGGTAGCCATTCAGGCTACACATCAAAGACAACTTCTGCTCCTCGGAATCGCTTTTAATTACGGTCCTCCTCCTCCTCCTTGTCGTGGTCTCGTCGTCGTGCAAGAGGTCGTCAATGGCTAAGGGGGATAGACACTGTCGTTGGAGTAACGGAGATGGAATTAGAGAAGGAGGCAAGTTAGAGGCGGGTGCAAGAGTCAGAGCCTTAATTCGTTTCTTGTATGCATAATTTATTGTAATGAGAGCACGAGATATTGCGGTGCCTGTGGCACACATGTACAAAGGTGTGGAAAACTAAGTGAAAAGGGTCTTCAAAGGAAAGGGAACGTCGTGTTCTAACGAATGGTTGCATTTGGGGAATCAAAAAAGAATATTTTGAACAATTATGAACAAAATTTATTTGTTAGATGAGAAAACCTTCAAGAGTAAATATTATAAAGGTTGATTTAAGAAATTTGGGAGTTTCTTGTGTAAAATAACTATATTATTTTATATTATTATATTATATCGTATAAATATCACGAATCTACCAGATGCTACGAATTCGCATCTGTATTTACCATTTTCTACTCCAATTTTCTATGCTTTCCCATCATAATAACCATTTTTGGCTGATTTTTTTTTATTAAAACAAAAAATGAATGCAGCATTCAGCATCATCTCTACATCATCATTCGCTTGTTTTTCCTTTCTTTTTTTTTTGACAAATCATCGCTCAAGGTTTGTCCCCATGCCACATGCCATGGGGGAGAATCCCCTCCTCTTGACGAGTGGCGCAAATGCAAATTGTGAAATAGCTGCAGGAGCACCAGAAAAAGTAACAACAACAAACAAATGTCTAATGTAAAATTTCTTGAAAAATACTCGCAGAAAATGCTTTTTCGGGCAGCTTTCAATTAATATGGCAGCAGGGAAAACAGATGGCGAAAAGGGGAAAAATATAAGCAAAGGAAAATAAAAGACAAAATCCATAGCAAAGATAGAAGAAAATTGCATGCTCGGTCGTTCGCTTGTTCTCCGAGAAGTCTCAAGTTTATTTGTTTTTCGGGCAAGTGCAAAGTGCAGCGAATGAAATATTAATTAGCGGTCAAATCAAATGAAAAATGCCATAGTTGGAATGGTTGTGGGAAAAAAGGGTATATTGCAGCGCGGGGTAGGGATACTCTTGAATGTGTGTCAGCCACAGCAGCAGCAGCAGAAAACTGAAGCGCGCAGCAATGAAGGACATCAGCAGCATCAGAGATGCCATGTCAGTGGCAGGACACCCGAAAAACTGAAGATAAATGCAACCAACCCCAAAAACCATGTCCCACACACATTCACACACACACACACACACATTCATAGGAAACACACACAATGGTGGGAAATGGAGGTAAGAGCCAGGATGACGGCGTCGGCTCGAAAACTGGGTCAAAATTATAAACACGTTATCATGCAAATGGCACAAGGGAGAAGTGGGTGGCCGGAGGAGCCACAGACAGAGAGAAAGAGAGAGAGATGGAGACAAAAGGGAGAGATGGCTGGAGAGGAATGCAAATTATCTTGGCTAGAGAACATGAAAAATAAACAAGGAACAGAAGGAGCCAAGCACTGGAAAGAGCAGATGGAAAAGCCATAGTGAACCTGGAGGAAAAGCTAGAAATAGCAAGGGAGATGAAGAAGGAAATGCCGGAGAGAACGAGGTACATCACGGAGCACAGGATGAGGAATGTCCCGAGAAAAGGAGGAGGTACATCCCGAGATATGCCGAATGAGCATTAGAAGCTAGCGAATGGCCTAGTAGAGACTTCTCCACTTTTTAGGAATCCAGCATAAATTAAGGAAAATCTCTGTTTCGGTTAGATTGTGCCTCGCGAATGTTGACACCATCATATACTGACTGTACTACTGACTAAGATGAATGAATGATTCTAATGAATGTTTAAAGCAAATTTTAAGAACCTGACGACGGTATATTTCAAACAAATTTGTAATACATAATAATAAATATTTTCCAGTGCTTTCAACATTTTTTTTTTAATTAAAAGGTAGAGAAATCTGTCTCACATTAATTTGCGCACACTTTATTTGCTGGCTTTAAATTTCTGGCCAATTGTTTAATGTTGTTTGTTGATTTTTGGGGCGTGCCCAAGGGGCGTATCGCGCATCGTTGCATGATGCAGCCACAGAAGCAGCGGCAGTGGCATAAACAGCTGCCGTGCCCAGGCGTATGGTTTATTGATGTAATTTGACCGCACACACAATAAAACGAGTTGTAATTACATAGAGATCTATATCTGTTTAATATGCCCTATACGATATCCCCCGTATGATATACATACATATATCTGCCGCCATCCGAACATCGTTTTCATTGCGTGTGAATGATATTTTTGTGAGGGGGAAAAGCTACATATTCCACCCATTCTCGAATGATATCTATCCTTCGTCTCCACTAATAAAAGAAAATTTACAAATTGCGTGAGGCAAAGAAAAAACGAGGCAATACCCCCCCGCCACCGCTTCCGGAGGGGAGGCAGGCTCTTCTGTTGAACTAATTAAAAATCAGACTTTTTAATTAAATGATTAAAACCCTAGAGAGCTGAGAAAAAGAGCGGGAACTCCACGAGAAAGAGAATGCAGGCTTAACCGCAGCAGACTGCAGACAAAACCGCAAGCGAATGATGATGACCAGATCATCACTCATTCATTTGGCCAAACGGTCATCATTCATTCAATCATTTATGCATTTCGAGAGTTCTTGGAAAAAAAATTCTCACACAATTTTCGCGCGCATTTTCTTTCGAGGAAATGGTAAACCAATGGGAAAAAGCAGCAGGCAGCATTCCCTCCCATTCGCCACACTATTGCCGCCGCATATATGGCGGAAAAACTAATCAGACAGCGGGCTGAAAGGAAAATGAGGGAAAAATCTATTCCCCATTTGAGATCTTATATGGAGTTCTTTGGTTGAAAATTTGAATTTTCAGCAAAAGTTGCAGAATGCAGAATCGAGTTGACATGTGGCGGAAATCAGCGTATCCGTCAAATAGTTTGATGGACCTCGTTGGTTGGAGGGGGGATGGTTCAATGGAAGGTTAGATAAATGGATGGATGGTTCGTCGGTTGGTCGGTTACATGGATAGTTCCCTGAAGTGGATAACTCTGTGTTGGATTGGCATTTGGTTCGCTTGCTTAATTGCCAGCTCACGTTTCGGCCTGGTCCGTGCCCTTGGCTCTGGCTCTGGCTCTGATTCTGGTTTGATTTTCCATTCTGTCGCATGACATTTGCGCCCCTCCCATCCGCTATCTCTCTCTCTCTTTCTTCTGAATGCAAGACAAATCGCTCTGCTATAGCCATAGTTGCTGTTGCTGTTGTCGTTGTCGTTGCAACAATGGCATTGAGACCCGGATAATCAGCGATATTCCAACTGCAGACGACTCGACGGTGCAGCTCCATGCGAGGCATAGGCAATGCAAATGCCAATGAGGCAGACACACATGGAGGCATCGAAGCAGACAGATGGATGGAGGAGACAAGACCCTAGAGATGGTACATACAAGCAGCATGTCACGGAATGGGTAGTACTTCGCAGAATAAAATACTAGTACTTTCGGCTATTATTTGCGTAGTATGCTAGTGTTTTCGAAGTATTTTATGGTACTTAACTAAACAAAGTTTTCAAGTATTTTTCCGTTATTCGTGAAAAAATTTGCCTGTTATTTTCTAGTATTACATATGATATTTGTGTCAAGTATATATGTATATATGTATATATGTATGTATATTATTTATATTATTTTCTATTTTTTTTAATTATTTTTATTATTTATTTATCAGCAAGCATTCTTTATTTTTCCTACAAATATTCCATTTTCCATTTCCAAATATAGAATTTTCGAAAAATGAGTGGAGTAGGATTCGATTTATTTCAGTTAGTCTTTCCTTCATTTCACCCTGGTGTCTCTCTCAAAACTAAAAACACGAGTCCATCGGTAACTCTTTAAACTATATGTAATCCTTAGATGCAAGCACGTGAAGTTGGCCTTGGACATTTTCAGTGTCTTCGTCGATGGATTCCAATAGACACACACACATACACGCACACGCATACACACTCGTATTGTAGAGACACAGACGAACAGATACTCCCATGGAACGACGACGATAATCAAACCGCTTTGAGGCAACGTGGGTGGGCGGCAGCACCCAAAGACATTTCGATGCCGACGCCAAAACGTGTTTAGTTTTTAATTGCAAATTATTTAATAGAAAAGGGTGGTGGCATGCGGCAGAAATTGTTGCATCGCTGCGCGGCCGTGCAACATTGAAAAACAAAGTTCAAACTAAACGGCAACAACAATGTGTGCGTCGCTGCTGCTGCTGCTCCTCCTCTTTTTCCCTCCACTGAATGGCTGACTTTCTGACTGACAGACAGACAGTCAGACAGGCAGACAGACGAGTCATGCCACACATCAATTCCACATGAGTTGCAAGCTGAAGTACCTCCTCGACCCCTCCCTCTGCTACACTAGTGCATTCCTCCAACCATCCATCCATCCCAATCCACAGGCATGGCAACAACCATGTCCAAGTCCACGTTCACGTTCACGTCCCGTTTTGGCTGCGGTTGCAAGTTGGGCCACAATTTTTATGATCGCAGTTTGCATTTTCACATTGTTGCAGCTTTGCTGTTGTTGCCGTTGTTGCCGTTGTTTTTGTTGCAGCCTGCTGTTGCTGCCTGCCTCTGTGTTGAACTTTCAGTTGGCCGCTTTAAATGTAGCGTGCAAAGCATCAGTTTTAATTTCAAACGCTTGCATCGGACCGCCACCTGGATATACCCTCCAATACCCTTATCAAAGGGTATTCATTCTCTGCGAAAACAAATGTCTTTCAGGGTCTATAAGATATATGTACATACATATGTTCATACATATGTACATACATATATCAGCATCAACCATCACTAAATAACTAGTACTTCGAAATCATGTAGATGCCAGTACCCATCAGAATATAGGGTGTTCTCCATATGCAGGGTAACTTCAACTCCGACCACAAATGCCAAACATTTCTTCCTACATATTTGTTGCATCTGCTGCCACTGCTGCTGCTGCTGCTGTTGCAAGCTTGCTCTTTGTGTGCACCCCTCTCGTTTGCTGTTTGCCCAAGCATTTTGTCAAGCGCATAACAAATTGGGGTAGCAAGCCGAGGGGGTCTGGGGCTTGGTGGCTTGAAGATAGAGGCTTTCAGCAAGGTTGTGGGCGTGGTCGTAATGGTTTCAGGCTGCTGCTGGTGCTGCAGGTGTTGACGGCGGGGCCTCTTGCTGATGGAAACAAACAACTTTTCGCCGCACTGGCAAATATTTTCTGTCTCATTTTTTTCGCTGTCTCTATCTATATTTTTGACTGTCAGTGCATGGGGAAAAGCCCAGGGCGCACACAAAAATTGCACCGATTTTTACATAAAGTTTTTGAAAATGTCATAAATTTTCAGTGACACTCGTGGCGTATACGTAATAAAAATTTCAACAAGTCGAGGGGCAGCAGACAAAAAATAAACAAACGTGCACTATACAAAAAATACTACGTTTCTGTATTTATTTTGTATGTCCAAAACGAAAATCTCATAAAAATCAAGGAAATACTAAAAGCTGTACTATATACATACTATATACTAAATACTATATACTAAATACTATATACTAAATACATGCTATTTCATTTTCCAATATCCAATCCAATATCTGTATTGATATACATAAACGTTTATAAATTTCCCTCTTGCTCTGTATATGTACATATTTATATCTCCTATGAATAATTATACAAATTTTCAAACAACATAGTTTCCCACATATCATTCTCACTTTCTCTGCTCAAACGTATTAGCCATCACGCATTTATAGCCGTAGCCGTAGCCGCACGCATGTACGTACATACATACATACTTTCCTATTCTAATCTACCGCTTAGCCGCTTAGTTTGCATCAAAGAACGAACACACAGGAAGATCACATCTCTCTGTAATTCTCCAAATGAGAACCATTTGGAAACCACTTGATGTCTAGTCATGATGATCAGAGTAGTGCTGTACGCACAGATGGGCTCTGGTGTCTGTCCATGAGGCTGATAGGCACACACACTGATTACCCGCCACTAAACCTAACGACAATGTTATTATAGACTCTTTTTTTTACCATTTATCTGAACCTTCTCGGTGAGTACGAGTACGAGTATCAGGGTATTTTCCACTAGCCATCAAAAATCTCCCTTTACCCATAATTATGTCAATAATTATGGAAAGGTGATGACTCTAATGACTCTCTATGATCTCTCCACTCCCTCTAAACTCCACAGTCCACCTTTTCCCCGCTAATACTCGTATCCCCCCCCTCAGCACTTTGCTGCTTTATCTATTGTGCAAATGTCTGGGAAATGTTTGTTTGATTCCTTTGTTGGTTGGCCGTCGGTTTGTTGCTTTGGCTTTACACATGTTTGCACTGACTTTGCCGTCATTGAGGGATTTCCCTTGTGCTCCGCTGACACCTTTGAGCCTTTGAACAAAGGCAGTTTCAAGCCAAAGGGACTTTCGATGCTTCAAAGCAAGGCACAAAGTAAGTGGCTTTGTTTTTACTCCGCCTTTGGCTGTTAATGCTGCTGCTGCTGCTGATGCTGGTAGGAGTAATGCTGGTTTGATCACGGCTATTACTCAATTTGATATTCCAAAAGCTAAAGAACAACGTTTAAAAGAGCAATGAACCACCCATCTTTCGACGAGTGATTATACCCTTAAAGGTAGTAAACTATCTGGGTGGAACACTTTTACAATAATTCAAATTAGAAATGATTGGAAAAATGTCATTTTGTATGCTGTATGTATTTATGATACGATTGAAATTAGTTTCGACACATAAAACTATCAATAAAAACTCTCATAATATGAAGAGAATATTCGGCAAGTTTGCTCAAATATGTAGTTTCTTAGCTATTGAAAGGATTCTAATGACTCTTTTGATTTTCAGTAGATTTGATAGATATTTTAGATTTTTAGGCATATATGTACATAGCTCTGCAAATATGTGTGAGCACTCTCCCAAAAATCATTAATTTATGACAGTTTTGATTCCTTTTTCTATGGTTTTTGGAGTTGGGATATTCCTCTCAACATTTTAATATATGTATGTTCGAAACTCCCTATTACCTTTTAATTTTTCAAGTAAAAACTACCTGCACACAGAATCGGTATACCCATTTTTAGGCAGGGTATCTTAGCTTCAGCAAAGGGAGAAAAAGTTCGTTGTCAAACATTTGCATTTCGCTTGAAATTTGTGCAATTGCAGCATACGATGGGGAGTGATGGGGAGGAAGCAGCAATGGAACGGTGCAGGGGCACAGGTGGGTGAAGGGGGCCAGCCAGTACTGTGGCCAGTAGCAATTTGCAGACGGCAAATTAATGCAAGCGCATTTATTTTTGTCACAAATGCAAACAACAGCAACAACAGAAACAGCAGCAACAACGAATGCAACATCGTCTGGCGCTGCCAAAAACGAAAGCAGCGCCAAGAAATAAATAACGCAAATAAATAAGAAAAGTGCCCCAGGGAATTTTCTTACACGATAAATAGATAGAGAGAGAAAGAGAGCGAGAGAAGAGCTACAGCAAAAAGATAAGTAAAGACGGAAAGACAAAGAAAAAGCTAAAATTAAAGTGAGAAAAGTAAGAAAGAAAACATAGCTACATATAAGAAGGCAACAAAAAAATCCAATAGAACGTAATGATGTCCTAGGAAGCGATAGAATAATTTTGGGTATGGTAATCCACTTTTTCTTCCGTTTCCAAAAGTTGTCTGCTGCAACATTAAATAATGAAAAATGTTGGAAAATTGTAGCACCAACAGCAAAAACTAATGACAATTGCAGAGATGCCCTCTAACACCCTAATGACAATGAGATGTTGCACTGATGCTGATGCGGCTGCTCCTACAGTTTCTGCTTCACTGCTGATGTTGCACTGATGCTGCAACGTTGGCAATTAATTTTGCCCACTGGACCTTTTAAATGCCGATTAACTACAAAGTGGGGAATGCTTGGATGTAAAGATGCAGCAGCAGCAAAACTTCACGAATTTCAAACGTTTTCTTCAAAGATTTTTGGTTTAAGACCGTATGGAGTTATAAACTTAGAGGTCCCTTTTATATACTTAAATTATCAGATCTTGTTTGTTATTTCTATAATATTATGGAAGATACGAAAATCCGTACTCTTTTACTTCACAGAGATCTCCTAAAATGACAATGCCCAACTTTAGAGGGTATTTTAGACGGATGCGCAATATTTGATAAAGCAAATACAATGACAGACCCTAATTTGTTTGAATAAACCAAAAGCCACACCCTCGCAGACATAGTGATTCACAAAAAAAGCGCCTCCGAAAAATGGGGAGCACTATATTATATCATAGCCTCTTTCCACCCCTTCTCTTTCATGTACTTGCTCCCCTCTTGTACTCTTCTCTCCACCCTCTATCCCCTGTTCTTCCATCTACGTTCTGCTACGCTTCGAAAATTGCAATTCGTTTCCCTTTAGTTTTTGTTTTGTTTTTACAGACGTTTCATATTCATGTCGAGAGGACAGCAACGAAGCGAGTTCGTTGGCACGCCCCCACGTTGCAACACCCCTGCTGCCAGCCCCACTGCCACACGTCGATCAAACTATTTGCCACTGCAGCAGACATTGCGACGCGTCTCGTGTTAACAATTGGGGGCACAAAATGATTGTGTGTGGATCCAAAAGAGGGGAGAAAAACAGTCTTTGCGAATCTGTGAAAATCGAAGCTTAGATACCCTGGAAGATCGATCGTTAAGGAGAGAAGAAAATATTTAGAGCTTTATGTCAAAAATGTGAATCCAACAATAGGCATTGCAAACATTTGATCAAAATACCTGAAAATCGATATAGGATATTTTGAAAATTAGTCAAAATGTTTTCAGCCCCGGCACGTGCCCCGAAATACTAAAAATGAAGCAAACATTTTTTTTAATCTGTTGGATCTTTTTATGAGTTGGCGTCTATCATTCAAATTATGCATCCTACAAGATTTCGCGAAAAATACAAAAGTTTGAAAAACGTTTTCTTATGCTTTATATACTGTTTGAGTACCGAGGTATACAAACAAAAAATGAAAACTCTGCCTGTGCCTGTTGGAGGCCAATGCAATTTTTAAATTACAAAAACCAACGAAAATATCCAAAACATCCAACCACAGAGAAAAAAAACATCCCACAATCACAATGGGATTTTTAGGGGGTGGGGGGTAATCAAGCTGCTGACATCAATAAGCATACGAGTAGTCACACTCGTAGTATCTGTTGGATACACACTCGTCGTAGTAGCATCTCGTGGCATTAAGTCACAACAAAGTCTAGACAAAAAACAAAGCGACAGCCGCAACGACAGTCATAGCGCCACGAGCCAGGGGCCGGTCTTAGCAAAGTGCGAGACAATCAATCAGCAGCAGCAGCAAACGAAAGCAACGAAAATTGCAACAACAAAGATACATATAGACATCGGTCGGTCAGCAGGTCAAGCCAGCTAGGCGGCGCTATTTGCCATGTGGCATGCTACCCCCAACAAGGGGTTCGGAATGTGGGGAAATATAATTTGTGCTAAAAATACAAATATTTGCCCCACTGTGGTGCCACTGTGCTTCATTAAATCTTTCCTGTCCTGCGAGTGACTATCTCTTCACCTCTCTGGCTTTTTGCCCGTAGTGTTGCAGGGGTCTAGTTTCCCTGGCTCGCCTTTGCCCACTGGTCCCCATACCTCTCGCTCTACCTCCCCGGCGACGATCGAAGATCGCTGATCAGAGAGATCGTTTGTTGACGGCGCTCCACACAACAGATTCACACATAAACGAGCGGATATTCTGCCCACGACCTGATCACGCTGCCTGCTGCATGTCTGGGCAAGGCTTTGGCGTCTTTTGTTTTTGTCTTTGGCTTCGTAAACGTGGCTTTCATTAGCGACTTGGTTAGCACCTGGGACACCTCTTCTATGTCCGATCGGTGGGTGCTAATGTCGGAAAAGTACACCCGACCGACGCCATAAGATGATGGACAGCACGGCAGCAATGGGAATGCGAAATAACTACGAACTGACCTTGGACGTTGTCGTTTGTTCAGTTATCGGTCAATGAGTCCTATGAGCGATATTTATTATAGTCCACACTCTTTTCTTTTTTCTTTTCGGTGACATTTAATCAGCTCAAGGCAAATGCAAAGAAAGTGCAAAAGCAAAAAGACAAACAAGAACTAACGATACAGTGCGTTTTATACATACATATGTAGATATCGAGATAATTGAAAACTTTAAATAATTGATAATTGATTTGTAGAGTAAGCGATTGATTGTTCTGTGGAAATTACAATTAAAAGAACATTTTCAAATTATGAAGAGTGATGTTTATAAGTAGAGCTGATAATGATAAATAAGTAATGATACAATGCAACGACTAATTAGTAACTATTGAACTATTTAATGGAGTAATCAATATCGACTTTAATCGAATTCATTGTATATGCTGTCTAGTCCCCTTAAAAACTTCACGAAAGTTCGATATAAACAATAATACTATTCGACCGAATCGAACTATTTTTTCCTCAAGGATACAAACCGACTTTTCTGATAGAATAAGAACTATGGTTTATGGCAGAACTTTTTTTGAAGAATTTTTCAAGTCGTGTAATTAAACTTTTTTGGAATCAATCGTATCTTGGTATTTTTTTCATATTCCTCTATTATTTCTTTCTGTTAACATAACGATTGGAAGTCACTTGAAATTATGTCATACACTTTTGACACGCACTGTCTCTTGTGTGTGTGTGTGTGTGTGTGTGTGTGTTTGTCGGCGCTAGTTATATCCTCTTCTTTTTTTTTTTTGTCTGCCGCTTTACCCTTCCCCTCATCCGCAGACCATTTTTAAAGTCTTTTACTTTTTTTTTTCTTCGTCGTCGTCGTCGTGTCTTCTCTTTTCCGCTGTTTATTTTAAAAGCTCTACATCATATTCGAAAATAAATTAGCAAAGCAAACAAGCCGAAAGTCAGTGCGCATTTTATTTATTCAACAATTCCCATTCTCAGTTGTATCGTTCGGTCGTCTTCCATCTACATAGATGTGTATCTCTCGTTCTGCGAACCTCTCAGTCTCCTCTGATAAAAACTAAGATCACAGACAAGATCCACAATCTGTTGTTTATGTTTGCACTTTGATTCTCGAATCAAAAATCACGAAATTTAAAGGGAAGACAAGCAAGGGGTAGGCGGATGATGCGGCTGAGGCTGAGGCTGAGGGAACCATCAAAAATTGTATGATTTCTGATCAGACATTGAGGCAGGCAGACAGATGCTTTGCTATCCCCCAAAAAATGTTTACCCAAAGTTCCTTAATTTCTCTGCATATACTATTCGTATCGTATCACTTTGTTGAGTCTGCCCCATGGGGCGTCGGGGGCATTGCGAAAGTTCAGCAAACATTTAAGCATTTTCTCATGTCTGGCACTCGGTTTGGTGTTGCGGTGCTCTCCTCACAAAACTACAACAATTTATGGCCAATACGTGATTTGTGTTCCATTGGGGCCTTTGGAAATTGATTGATAATCTACGAGTAGTGTCCATAAATAAAAGAAGTCATGATCAATTGCTTATATTCTTACATACATATATACATATGTGAACAAATTTAGAATAAATTCGACTATGCAATAGATCTTTGTAGCTTTAAAATTTTGTTTGAAATACTTATATAATTGTTTATGATTTCATAACCTACCGACACTACAATTTATGGTATTGTTTTTTATCAAAATATCAAACTATTTTCGAAGGATAACCCAATTATATTCTTCAACGAGAAGGAACGTGAGTCGCTTCTAGTCGCGACTCTAATTTTATACCCGTACTCAGTCAGTATATAAATTTATGAGATTATGATTAAAATTTAAAAAACATTTTTTATTATACATGTTACATTTTTTTTGCTACATTTGTTAACTACATCTACATATAACATGTAGATAATACATCTAGAACAAATATTCTACATCTACCATTTAGATTCTACATCTCCTCCGCTAGGGGTTGCTCGCGCATTGCACAGGGCAGAGTGTGTGCGAGCGAGACAGAGAATGAATAACGTCAGCATCGCCAAAGGAGGTGGGGGAAGCAACTGAAAATTAATTTCTTTATTCTGGCTATAATAATGATCCGATCTAGTTCAGATTCGGCAATCTGATAGATATGGTCATTCCCTACGATACTGCGTTTTTAGTTTTATCGTATCTTCAAAATTATGGACGCCACAGATTTTCGTCTTTTGTGAAGGCGGAAGGGGGCGGGGCGAAATTTTGAAATACACTTGTAACAGTGTGATATCACATGAGTCTGGAAACAAAATTTGGTTGCTCTAGCTTTTATAGTCTCTGAGATCCAGGCGCTTATCGGGAAGGACAGACAGACAGACGGACAGACTTGGCTCTATCGACTCGGCTATTGATACTGATCAAGAATATATATACTTTATGGGGTCGGAAAATTTTCCTTCTCTGCGTTACACACATCCACTTTTACCACAAATACAGTATACCCCTTAACTCTTTTTGAGTACGGGTATAAAAACCAGATCCCATCCCATGAGACTTTCGCACAAACTAACCATCCCACTTTGCCATCCCAGACCAGAATCTCATTTTGTACCATTCTCCCAACTATTTGATCTGCATAGAATCAATCGAAAATTGATTATAGAGAGCGTATCCAAGAGAACAAAGTGAATTTTCTCGAATGCTCGTACTAGCACAGTTGTTGCTTGAGTTTGTCAGAACTTGATTGATGAAGAACTGAACTTGAAACTGTTGTTATTGCTGTTGCAAAAAAAAAATACAAAAATAAAGAAAATCAAAATGAGACAAACAGGCAACGGCGGAGTCAAGTCAAATCGCATTGCTAGATTCGAAATCGAAAGAGATCGCAAATGAAACTGTAGATTAGATGAATGTGTGATTGTGGAGAGACTTGAAGGCCATTTCACATCTGAACTGATTGAGTGAATGACTGACGGACTGAATTACTGCCTATCTGACGGAGTGAATGAATGAATGACTCGCGGACTTTTGTCTTAATGGCAGCTGGCTGTCTGTCGACTTGAAATTGTAACGCTAAATTTCGTATCCAACTTCGTATCTGTATCTAGCTATTTATCCATCTATCTGTTAATGTACATATCTCTATCTTTATAGACTCTATAACATAGAGGCCTGTGTGCATCGTGTGTCTTCCGCCTTTGATTTGTTAATTGCATTTTTTCTTGAACCCCATCCCCATCAACCTCCACATCCACCCCCCTTGTGATTGACACTTTCAATTGTAATTTGCAATTTGTGCAAGCACTAAAATATTTTTAATTAAGGCCGCGAATGAATTTTTTCTTTGGCGGAAATTCAAATCAATTGTCAGAGAGGGTAAGAAAAAAAACTTTGAATTTGGTTCGTATGTTGTTGGAAGACACACCTTCACCTAGTCCATCATTCCATTTGCAACACGTGGCAGGCATAATAAAATATACATATGTAAGTAGCAACTAATCAGATACATACATATATCTAAGGGAAGGTAAGGCCTACGTACAATGTACCCTCCCAACATCTTATTTTATATACTTATTTTGTACACTATCCCTCGTCACCTTCTTCTTCTTCTTATTGTGTGTGTGTGTGTGTGTGCAAAAAAAAACTTTAACGCTTCGCCGCGGCCAATGACCAGACAATGACCCACCAGCGAACGAACGCCATTAGCATTATCATCGTTCGCTTTGGGGCTCGGACACTCGGGCGCAAAGCAAAGCCCGAACCACAGACGAAACGACAAAAAGACAAATGGACAGCAGACGCGGCAACAAACGACGACAGCAGACGATGGCGACAAGCGGCAATAAAAATTATTAACATTTAAGCGCAAGTTTTGGCGTATGAGAGCCACACACAGAGACAGCGACGGAGAGGCAGAGAGATAGTGGATGGAGATAACGATGAAGGTAGCGAGGGGGACGGTGACAACGGCAGGGACAGCGACAGCGGCGAAACCCAGCCGACAAGCACCCGCTTGACCAAATACCAAAATAACCCCACCACCGCACAGTGGTTCCAAGTTATGGCAAAAGTGTTGAAAACATATGTATGTTAATATTTTCAAAATGAAAAGATGTACAGAAACGGGTTGGTTTTTCTCTTCATTTTATTAGTTGTGGAAAGTTTAATGACTCTAACTTCGTGAATTAGCTTTTAAGAGGATATATTTTTCTTTGATTTTGTAGATTTTCAGACCACTGTGACTGGCCACACGATTTATCATTCACACCGTCATCATCATCAACACTTTGGGACCACTTTGAGACACATGTAGCTAGCCAGGGGCCAAAAACTACAGATACATAGAGACAAATATTACGAATATCTGTCGGATACACACACTCTCAGGAAAGAATAAAGAGACGAAACAATTTGGGTTACTAAAACACACAGCAAAAGCGACATGGTCAAAACGAAATAGCCCAAAAGCGGAACTTGTAATTTCAATTCGTGAATTTCGCGTTTAGCGGGGAGCGTGGCTTTTTGAGCGTTGGGGTGTTTGCGTTAGTCGATGCTACCTACTACTTTTGTTAGTAATCAGCTGTCCAAAAGAGAGAGTGATACTTAATGAGCTATATTTTCCACATGCCGTCGCTGCTGCTTGTCTCACGGCCCAATTGCAAAAACTAATTGCAAACGCGCTTCAAGCCGGCATAGAGCCAGCGCCTGCTCTGGCATCTCAGAGAGTGAAGAGATGCACTCGAGTGCAAATAATGGCACACGACACATGGTCACCCAGTCATGCAGTGATCCAGGGAGGAAAGCAGGTAGGGGCTTTGCGTCGTATCTCTGTGCAACATGTTGCCAGAATGAATTAAATTATTCAAATCCACAAGCATCGAGAAACAACACAACAATGTTTGGCTTAATCCAAAGCATTTATCTTGTCCCAAAGCAATGTCAACATAACAATTTTCAGTACCCCTTTAAATGTGTGTGGGTATGATGTGCCAGACGGAGGGTTACGTGTAGAATCTTATATATTGGCAAAGACAATTTTGAGTTTTTAGGTTTCTTCACGCGCTTCGATATTTTTTCATTAAGATGGAATAGTAAAAAGTATTTTTCTCAGATTTTAGTAGAACAATAATTGACTTTAATTTAATTTAACCGTATGAGTATTGCAAGCAAAACAAAGTCAGAAATATTTCTGTGGATACACACGTGGTACTTTTAATTGTCCACTCAGTTTCAAAGTATTTCTTGAATATAAACTTGAATCAATCTCCACTTAATTTCTTTCATACGTGTACTATGTATGTATGTAATTCCTGTCTAATCCTTTCCTCAACAGGTATCCCAATAGTCTCTACACTAATCATAGCCTTTTCTGTTCTTGTTGCTTATCTAATTGCAACATTTTGCTGCAGCAACATTGCCGCAAGCGAGCAGGTGTTTTGCCAGATGAAGTCTCCTTTAGCGACGACTTTTATCTGGGTTCTGGCTTTGACTCTGGCTCTGCCTCTGACTCTGTCGCTGACTCTGGGGTTTTGCCTTAATTTGACTAGACTTACGCATTTAGAACCGGAAATGTAGCAGCCGAGTGTCATTTTGTGCAAATCACACACAAAAGACGACAGGCAAAAGGCCCACAGAGTGGAGGAAGGTAGAGAGAAATACTCGTACTTTTTCTCAGAGCTAGCTGAATAAATCCACACACGATCTGGCATAGATGAATGACTTGAGAAGACCCCTGCCTTCAGAGTCGGAGTGCAGTCCGTTGCATACCATACTTTAGTTTATTCCAGCAATTATTTTTCCATTGTACATACCTGCAATCGAGAGAGGGGAACGAGAATTAGTATACGGCTGATTTAGTACGAGTTTAATGTTCTGCTGGTGCTGCTGCTGCGTGTCTGTGTTTGTATCGTAACAAGTAAATAACAATTAACATTATAATGTCTGATATCTGATGTCTCGATGTAGCAGCTCTACAAATTATGGTGTTCAGGGCTATGAGCGAGACTTATACTTATTTCGGAGTGTGTGGATTAGCATATAACTTGAGTTAAGAGGGAGAACATCCTAAGATAAGTCTTAGTAGAATGAATCTTCGGGGGAATTTTCGGGGGATAACAGTCTGGGCCGTTCTTAGATAGAAATCTTAGATGCGATGAGTAAAAGATCCTCATATATGTATGTATCTTATACTCTAATTAAAAGGACCATAACTAACTCATACTTGTGGTATTGCCCTTTTAGAGACCCGCAAACAAAATCCTCAATAGCTCTATTTATCTATCACATTTAGTAGATACTGGAGTGCCATATTTACATCGATTGATTGATTGATATTAACCACGTTTTTTTTTAGTATTTACTACTCAACCCGTTTAACGAGCTCTTATCAAACTCTAATCGTAATTACGCATTGAAATAACAACCGATTATAATAGAAATTGAAAGAATTTGAGAAAATATGCTAATTTTTTTCATTTCCAAGCAACACTTTTTTTAAATACTTGTCCTTATATTTTCTCATATGTATATAGGTTTTCGATCTGCTCTTTTTTTCCAACCCACTTGTGTTTGGGTTTACTTCCACTTGTTGAAACAGTTACTGCGACTTCATCGAACTCTTTTTGATTCCCCTCCATTTCATACCTCATTGCAACAGTTGATCTTTGGCCTTTCCGCTACACTCCACCAAGCACATGCCCCACATCCCCATTCTACGTCTAATCATCCCCTCGCCCACGTAATGCACGCGCCCAAAAGTAGACACGCATAATTAGTTTTTAATGCGTTCGAGCTGCGAGAGTTGTCATCATCGGGGCATGGAGAACGAGAGAACGATGCCAGACGACGACAACGACCCATCGTAGTCCGCCTCATTTGAGAGGCTATACTGCACACACACACACGCACACCCTTCCCACCGCACCCTACTATAAATGAAATGGAGGAAGCTAACTTTGGCAGCAAGTGCTTTGAAAGTAGAGGGAGTGAACTCTGGCAGAAAATGCTGACATTTGGCGTTGACCTCAACGGCAGCCGTTCGTTTTGAGCAGGCGCTCGACATTTGTCAATGAGTGGTGCAATGAAATATGGATTAAAGTTTTTGTCCAAAGACCCCATACCGCCTCTATAAACAAACATACCATACCCCCCACAATTAGTTCTTGAAGAAGCCGACAACGAAGACTACGACGACGACGATGTCGAGTGCTATGCGAATGTCGTCAGCGCGAAGAGAGAGAGACGCAAACACAGCTGTTATCAGCGACCCCCAAACTAAAATAACAACAAAGGGGGGGGGGGGGGGGGGGCGGCAAGGGAGCCACAGTAGATATGGCGCTAATATTCTTAATATTCAACAAAACAACAGCAGCAGAATACAATTTAGTAAAATTCACAACTGGCGACAGACGAAGTTGCAGACGAAACTACAAAAAGGTTACGATTATAAATAAATATAAGAAACAAATCAAAAGAAAAATACAGAAAACAAGTAATAAGCAAAAGCAAAAGTCGGGAAAAAGAAAAACAAAAGAAAAGTAAAGTAAAGACAGAAACAAAACGCAAAGCTTAGGCGATAAGCAGCAAAGTCAATAAAAAGGAACAAACAGAGAAATAAAAAAGCACTTGAAAGTAAATAAAAATTAAAACCTAAAACAATACTAGCTTAGCGAAATGAAAAATAAAAAGAGTGATAGAACAGTGCGAGACCAGACCTGGGGCAAATAATTAAGCAGCCGAGTATATAATACAGTTATCTCATTCGTTGAATGATATGCAAAACTCAAGGTCTTATCGACAAAACGAAAGTTGAAATGTTTTTTAAATTCCAGACCGCTTTTAGACTTTTTGACAGCGATTCTACTTTTACAATCCTATGGTTTGAGGTTGTTGCAGCTGCTAATGAGCAATTGAATTCAATAAAATTATATGAACGAAATTTTTGTATCCTAAACACCAATAGATTATTGATTTTTTTGATAGCAGAACACATTCTAGAGGGTCGTAACTAACAAACTACTGAATTTGATGTGGAATCATCAATCATCAGCGAAAATGTAACTGGGATAAATTAAAGAATTTTTCATTATGTATCGGAGTGTTAGATACCCGATGATTTAAGAATCATTTGTTATTGGTAGTAAAATTCACAACTGGCGACAGACAAAGTTGCAGACGAAACTACAAAAATGTTCCGAATATAAATAAATATTTAAGGTAGTTTTCTTAATATTTTGATTTTCTCTTTGAACTATTTCTGAGATAGTGCGATGATTTCTCAGGCGGATACTTCTTTTTCATTTGAGGAATTACAGATTCTGTGGCTGTCCATTCAAGCGGGCCTTCACTGTATCTGAATACTAATACCCATACCCATATTAATTTTCATACATATCTAAATATATATTTTTTTAAAGAATTTACAAAAACACACACACAGAGATGGAGACGAAGAGATGGAAAGTTACATAGAAATTTCTGACTAGAGGACTGAAACAACAGGAGAGGCAGAGAGAGAGAGGACAGAATGAGAGGTAGAGATACGACAGAAGTGCAAATCAAATAAAAACCAAAGCAATGACAGTATAAAAATGTATAAAAATTATTGGCGCCTCGCCAATTGTCAGCCACAACAAAAAAGAACCAACAGCAGCCAAAAACAACTAAAAAAAAACAAAAACAATATGCGAGGCTTCAACGAGAAGTAGTCGTCGTGAATTAAACGAATGGTAAACGAGCAAAGTGTATGCAAATGCCAGAAGCAGAAACAACGACAAAAATTTCAATCCAAAGCAAATGAAACGCAAAGGAGAAGAACAATAAAAGAGCAGCAACAAAAGGACTAGAAGTAGAGAGTTTACATCAGAGATCAGGCATAGGTGACCAGAAGTAAGGACGAGATGAGGCATAAAGATCTTAGGGACTTAAGAATAAAAGTTATAATAGGTCTTAGGTAGGAGAGGTAGGAAATTCTCCTGCCAGAGGCAGGAAAGAGAACCATCGCAACCAGGGCTAAAATATAAGAGACCCACCCAGACACTCAGCAGACAGCAGACAGAGGCAGGCAGACAGCGTTAGATATCCACACAGCGTCAGAGGCATTGCCTAAGCAGAGAGCAAAGAAAACATCATGGTATGACTACGAATCTGAGTGAAAAACCCGAGAATAAAATGCTTTAATTAAAATTGTCTTTAATTATTATTTATGTCGGCGGCATTAATTCGCAGGCGTCGTAGTCGTCGCTGTCTTTGTGCTGTTCCAACTAATTCACAACTTTGACACATTCAAAGTTTTTCACAGATACAATAATACAAAATATTCATACATGCATACATAGATACAGATACATACATATGAAACGTTCGGTATATGTATGTATGTACATATGTATCTACGCAGCAAAATGTATTCAGATCGATGTGGGAATAATGAAATGTTATAAAAAATATTTGAAAAATTCTACTAATTAAAATTTATTAGAAAACAAAATGTTCTAAAACCAATTGGGAATTTATAAATAAGTGAGTCAGCACTGGTATCAAGTGGTCTCAAATGTTTCCACCCGTGTTTCCAGTTGTGAATGGCAACAAATATAAACTTATTTTTTTGTATTTTTTTCCTCCATTTTGGCAGCTCAAAATTGGAATACCTATGTCAAAGGTATCGGAATCCAATTGTAAATATTCTCTACTGTCCAGTTTTATATTTGAATGTCCTCACAATCCGTCTTGCTGTAATATAATGCCTGGAAGCCCTGATGTTAACCTCAAACAGATAAAAAACGGCTTTACTCTTAAAGAAGGGTGATGCCAGGAGGAAGAGGGATGGTACCCCAGAGTACAACGCACTGATGACGACTACGAAACGCATTGTCATTGAAAGGAACTTGAGGCAGGGCGCAGCAGCAGCACAACAATAGCCCCCGACCCCTGACTGGAAAGAGGATGGTGATGGAGGGTCACACACACACACAACACGAAGGAGCACAACAAAAGGAAGCAGCAGAAGGCACCAGAAGCACGGTGGACACAGAGGAACAGCAGCGGTATTGAAGGCGGCAAGGGGCAGCGACCTCCGCATGGCCTGTTGAAAAACGAGTTCAACGAAGACCGAGAACACACACAAGAGAGCGGAATGTGGGGAGAGGAGACAAAGACTCACAACAATGGTGTCGACGACGACGATGTCCTGTATTGGTAATGTCTTTAACCTTTCAAGGATATTTCTGGCATTGCCACATGCCCAATGCGCGCTCTCCTACTACCACTACCATTTTTACCCCTCTAATATCAAAGCAGATTGGCTTAAAGAAGCCCCCAAACTATGGGGGAAAACCCTGCCCGAAAGCGAGGAGCAGGAAGAGCACAACAGTTATTTACAGATCTTATGAGGATAGCCAGAGCCACAGGGAAAATCTAATAAATTACACGAGAGAGATGGGAGAGAAAAGTTGATGAACTCTAAAGGAAAACGACAGAAAATGGGGGAAGGGCTGCGCCCCAGTTTGGGGTAGGTTTGTAGAGGTTCAAATACAGGGGTTACGCACATGTCCTCCTCAAAAAAAAAGTAGCAGCAGAAGCTCTCTGTCTATTAGAAAAATTATATAATGGCAACATTAAGTACATACAGAAAAAACTTTCATAGCACAGCCCCCCCTCTATAGAAAAACTGTTCCAAGGTGTTGCTTTGTCTTCGGACCATCCCATACTCACTTTCATACGCAATTTACTTTACTTTTGTTCGTCCTTGTGTTCCTTTGGGGTTGGATTTTGCGGTCAAAGGATTGTAAGATATCTGTAAGGGTTAATCAGGGTTGATGGTAACGCGCCTCATTAAAAATTAGCTTAAGATCTTTACATACGCTTTCTTTCAGACCGTACACAAACACTAATCTTCCTATATCTATGCAGATTGTTTTCTTTGGCATAAATTTGATTTATGATTTTCCTTGTGTATTTTTAAACGATGAGACTAGAGACGACGATTATGTCGGCTTATTGTCGCTGACAGAAAAACAGAACAGAAGAGAAGAGAAGATAAACGAACGAATACCAAAAAGGCAACTCTTGCGACAGACTGTACTTGTATGATGTGCTTGATATGGGAAATACAGGGAATGATGACTGAAGAGATGCCCTGGAATTGGTGGATTTGTTTTTCATTACTTGGGTGCAAAATAAATTTTCAAAACAATCTGCACTTGAATTCCCCTTTTTACTGAATGTTTTAGTGTAGCCTCTGGGTAAAACAACATCTCAATTAATCTATCTTCTATCATCTATCTACAACATCTTAGTTATGTTACCTTGTCCTTCTTCTTTAACTAAAATACATTTCCTATAAGCCTCAACTTGTTTTCACTTTCATTTATTTACTTTTGCTATATTTTTTATAAACTTATTTTTGGAGAAACTACAAAAAAAAAAACTGTGTGCGTACCCCCGACACTTGTTTGTCGATTGTCGTCGAAAATAAATTTTGTTAATTCAAGAAATTGTGAAAAAAGAAAATGAACTTACAAAAAAATTAAAGAATTCTTTCGGCCATAAATTTCAAGAGAATTTCGCATGAGTCGTGAAACGGATTTCAATTGCACAGAGGAGAGGGGTATGGGAGGGGCGATTTGTTTTTCTCTGGCAAGGTGACTGACTCATCTGTCCTCTCTACACCTTCTACCACCCCTTACTGTGTGTGTGGAAAACTCTTATGAATGACAACAATTTGCGGCGTAATTAACTTGAAAATGCGAAAAACGGAATGGAAAATTGCTTGGCCACGGGTCCCTCTCGCACTTTTTGTTCCCCTTGGCCAACATTTTTCCTCTATTGGCCATTGGCTGTCACCTCCCCTCCCATACCCCTGTCTAACACACTGCCACTTCTACCGCACTGATGTTGTGCCTCTTATTCTTAGTGGGTCAAATGCGTTAAGTTTTGAGAGTCAACCTTAGAGCAAGAATTGGCGGCGCGCATGGCCAGAACCACTTAAAATATTTAACCAAAAATTCATTGGCCTACGCTCTCGCTCTTTCTCCCTCTCTTTCTCTCACTGACTGTCTCCCTGTCTCTCTCTCTCTCTCCTTTGTTGGCCAAAATGCTTGCATAACTCGCGTTGCAGACACAAATGGCCCGAAACAGACGACAGCAAAAGACAGCTGACCAGACAGCAACGCACATCAAACAGCTGCAACATTCTGCAAAAAGGGGTGGCAAGAGGAGCAGAGTAGAGGGGCTTCCACTGCGAAGGCGTTGACTGAAATCCGCGGCAGATAATTTCCATGCCATTCCGCCTTTTTAAGGTCATGGCGCACAAAGAGACTAGACGACGACTCAACGGCGGCTCTCGGCATTGCTGCCACGCTACTGTTGCTCCTGCCGCAATTGGCATAATTGAGGCGCACAGAAGGTGGGCGATTGTCTGGGCGTGACAGCAGCAAAAATAAAAGAAACGTAGCGTTGTAGCAATACCTGCAAGTTTCAATTTCCGAAGTTTACACGAAGTTTACTGGGCTGCCTGCCACATCAAAATTTAGCTTGTTGCAGATAATATTTATTGTTTTGTTTTGTTTTGGGCAGTGTCAGTGTGGCAGCATTAATACCTTTTGTAGAAATTATAAGCAAACAATGAACGATGGAAATAATGTAGGCGAATGGAAGGAACAGCAAAAGGAGGAGGCAGCAGCTTTAAATGGCAGCAATATTTACAAAAAGAAGACTCCATTGATTTGTTGGTCCAATAGCTCCTCCGTCCACTGCATCATTCCCCTTAATCTTCATCCACTCTTAAAATTAATTTCGAATGAAAGCTGTTCCCATCGAAATCAAACATTATCATCAGTAATCAGTTTCGACACTTATCAAAAGATGTAAAAAACTTATTGAAAATTATCTTTAAATTTGGCTCAAATTATCGATAAATGATCAACTATTCGATCGAAGTATTGTTAATGTTGAATCATCACGTTTTACCAACACTACGTCAAACTCGCAATTGAACGTAACTCTAAATGACGATTTGGTAAAACGTGGCATTTAATAATTCTCAGTACTATTTATCCTAATTAGTACATCAACAATACAGTTCCCTTTTCCGCTTCTAGACTGCCAAAATACAAAATAGTATAGCGCAAAATGAGATGCACATCATTAGGAGCAAATCAATCTACATTAAACACATAGAACAATCAAGCGTTTAAATACCCAAAATACACATCAAAATCCCTTCGCAAAATTTGATATCTGCTCATACCTGCAATTTTGTGGAACCCAACGATTGAATCTTTCGTTTTCGGTGTCTTCAACTTTGAATCAATTTTCGTAATTATTCATTATTCATTTTCAGGCCAGTAGCCAGACAGTAGAGGCAGAGGCGACTCTAGCAGGCACACGACACTAGGCAGTCGCAAAGGCAGAGGCAGAAGCAGTGGCAATTAGATGTCCGTTGGCCCCAGACACAAGCCGGTAATAACACAAGCAACAACAACTGAACACTCAACATAACAACAACAACAACTACAATGGCAGCTCGTCAATTGCCTGCCTGTCACGTGTAAAAAGTCAATATATTGCACAATGCGGCGTCAAGTGCGGCATAGAAGCAGACACATGGGTGGAGTAGGAGAGTGTTGAGGGGGGGGGGGGGTGGGGGAGGGGGCCAAAAAGGCAGAGGAAAGAGTCGAAAGAGTAGGAGTTAGACTGGAGAAAGGGGGAGGGGAGGAGAGGTTAGAAGGAAAAGTGCAGAAGAGGAAGTGCAGATAAAAAGCGGGGGAGGGAAGGCGAGTGCTGCAGTATCAGGGGCAATAAAGAGGTCGCCCGACGACGGCGCTGCTGTCTGCTGTCTCAACATTTCCGTAAACAACAGTTAAAACCAAACACAAGAAACCGAAGCGAAGAAGAAACGAAGGGCATTATATCCTAGACTTTGATTACTATATAAAAAATATATGAACTTTACTTTTGGATTGGAAAATCTTAAGAAACTTAAAGGCTTGTAACCACAAAAAATATTTAGTTCGATCTATTTCTTTGATATACATAATAGTTCGATTTTAACCATATAATATAAATTTAGCAAAACTGTTATTGATTTATGATCGCATCTATTCCAGCATGAAACCATTAAGAGCATTAAGCATCTATTTTGATTTGTATAGGAAATGCATTTGTAATTGTAATTTTAATGCTTGGCCTGCAGCAAAGGGTATACAATAGTGCAAAAGATCTCTTTTTGATGGTGATAGAGAGTGCGAAAATGTGGAAAATAGAAAGAGAAAGAGAGCGCCACAGCAGACGTTTTGTTAAATTTACAGCTACACCACAGCACACACACACTGTATGCACTCTTACGTGTATTCCCCTGCACCTTACGTTATAATTATATGTGATGCAGCTACGTGTTTGGCTCTACCTCTCTCTCACTTGCCCATGTCCCTTCTCGCACCTATACAGTAAGGGTGTCGTCTTCGTCGCCCTGTCTCGGGTGGCTTCTCATATTTCATTAAGCTGCGGCCGGCGTGTCGTCTCGTCGCAAGTCGCGTGCCCGTTCCAAAAGAAAGAGAGACCTCCCCAAAAGAGGGAGAGCGGGAAAGGGGGTCGAGTCAGCGTTAATGTCTACGTCATTCCCATCATCACCATTATTTAGTGCAACTTTGTGGAGAGAAAAGAGAGGAGGTGACGAACTACAGTGGGAGGTGGGATTTTTGTAGGGTTCTTAGAGCTTCGTTGCCACTTTTGAGTTTATGCGCACAATTTGCGTGCGCGCCAATTAAAACAAGAAAAATAAGCAAAACACAATAACAGTAACACAGGTGGGGTGAGATAACAGAGAGAGAGAGAAAGACAACAGACAGAGCGTAGAGCGTAGAGAGAGGACCATCCATCCCCATGGCTTAAGGCGCAACAATGTAAGCTTTTTATAGTTCGATGTCTGCGACAACAACAGCAAATGCAGCAGAGAGTGAGAGAGAGAGAGAGGGAGAAGATAAGATAAGAAAGAGGTAGGTGATAGAGAAAAAGAGGAAGAATAGGGTAATAGATGGAAAAGAGGAGGATGAGAGTGTGTCTCAGGTCAGGTCAGTGTGTCTGATAAGTGAATAAAAGAAACAAAATTCAAAATGAATGGTACTAATATCAACCATATGAGCACTAATAAATAAATTTACAGACTTTGACAAGTCTTTAATACAAATTTAATGTCTATTCATTTAGTTGAACAGACACAAATTAAAGGTGAGTCCAATGGTTCCCAAACTTTCATCAAAATAAAGATTCGTGAACAATTCGATAAGAAATATAAACAAGGCTTTAAACTTGACTTTTAAAATTAACTTTCTGTTCTACAAGTTCATTATATGTAAATTACGAAAATTCTCGTTCAAATGTATCTTATATACAGTCTCAAGACTGTAGTCATATACTCCGTCGCGATTGATCCCAGATCACCAAATTTCTTGTTCCATTTTCTCTTTCACATTTTCTAGTCTTCATTCAGAACCCAATTTCCGATTCGTGCTTCAAAAGTGTATTAGCAAGCGTCATCGCTGTTACTGTTGTTGCGGCTTCTGTTGTTGTTGTTACGCGCATTGCATTTTGTGGCAAATCGAACACGTGGCAAGAGGGATGTGTATGGTGGTGGTAAGTACACATGAAGGCAGTGGCAGCGGTAACGGAGGCAGCATAACATTGTGGCAGTCACTATGCAAATGTTGCTGCTGTCTTGTATTTGCATTCGCGTGCCTTCCTGTGCTTCTCTCTCGCTCTCTCTCTCTCTCACTCTTAAGTATTAGTGTGACGACAATATCATTTACAACAACAGGCTGGAAACAGCTGAAAATGTGTTATGGTAGGGGGAGAATGGGTGGATATGGGTGGATATGGGTGGAATAGACCGTGGGGCACTATCAAAATGCCCCATAAAACGAATGTCAAGTTTCGAATTACAGAAACTGTCAATCACTTTAGTGCCGCGAGCATTACGCCGTATACGATTACGAGTAAATGTGGCATAGTCTCGCCTCGATGGAGGCCAGACCGAATAGACAGCCCACCGCCAGACCCCCAGGGGTAGGTCATTCTAATGATATCGTATTGATTATTTGGCCAATCACCACAATATGCCTTGGATCTTGATTTGATTGGATTTAAGATCAATTTTTGAAAGAGAAATTCAAAAGCGTTGTAAACTCATTCCGTAGAACAATAGAATGTCCAAGAATTTGTGAATATTTGAGAAACTGGTTGAGACCCTTCTAAAAATTGCAGAACTAGACCGAGGAACGCTTCGCACGACTCGCAAAACGTGAAATGTTATTTATTATTATCGAGGAAAAGGTACTTCAAGATTTAAAATCTTTTATTCTTTCTTTTTGATACTAAACACATACACAATTTATACAAAAATTTTGGAATTTACTCACTAGAATCTTTCCAATATTATAAATATTTTTTTGAATATTTATAAACAGTTTTTTCATATACCTAAATATGTTTTACTCCACTTAATTAATAAATTTTCAATGCAAATTGAGTTTCTTTCTATGAAGACCCTCTTTACCATCTTTTATCTCTTAAAAACATCAACTTTCATTTCCATGAAAAGTTGTCTCGTTTTGCGAAAAGTTTGACGAAAATTGAAGCAGTCATCAACAATTATCAATGAAATTTTTAATGGTTATTACATTCAATTAGCAATGATTGTTAGTGAACCAAAAGGCTTTGGGGCAGGGTTTTGAATAAGCGTAGAAAAAGATACCAGAGACTAGAAAGAGATAGACATCATAGTGGAACCCCCGTTAAGCAAATAGGGTGGAAATAAACAAAAACCAGAAACCAGACTATGGAGTAAAACCTTCACAGAACCCCTCCCCGTCGAACCACTGAGGGGAGTCTTCGTTGCTCCGTCACCTGTCCGCCAGGTGTAAACTACATAGCCAAGCCACCCTCCCCCCCACCCCACAGCCAACGACCCCCTTCTTTATTCTGCAACGGAAATGCTGGACAAGATATAGAGACAGAGAAAGGTAGACAGAGAGAGAGAGAGAGAGAAAGATAGAATCTGGGGAAATGACACTAGGAAATCGCTGGTAAACAATGCGCAAAACACTGAAGAAAATGCTCGAGCACCAAAGCTCACACACATTTCAGATAAGGCAATGTACAGACAGAGAGAGGGGAAGAGAGGTATAGATAGAGACTCTGACTAGAGATTTAATCGCCATGCAAATTTTGTCACGTCTGCCGCGGCACCACGGAAGACGATGCTTATAATTATGTTAATGCTGAGAGACTTTGTTCTAAATAAATGGATTAGAGAGGAAAATAGAGAGACAGAGAGAATTGAAGAAAGAGTCTCTCTGTAAGAGAGAGAGAGAGTGAGAGAGAGAGCGATAATAAAAAAATAAACGGTCACAGTGTCCAAGAGAGCCGAAGAGGCAGAGAGAGAACCACATTGATAAGGTGACGACCTCGTTTTTTATTATGATCAACTCAGATTCCCCGATTTCGATTCCAATGGTACGGAATATACATACATCTGTACATCAAAATAAAATATTGAGTATACGTATTATTTACATAGTAGGCTTATGCGCCCAATCGTAATTATGCAGTTGTTATTTTGTTGCTTAGGAATTTCATTTGCCTTTACAATTGGAAATGAGAATGAGATGAGAAACAAGGTCAATGGCTGATCACGCAAAATGCGTAAAAGGAGGGAGAATAAAGTTAAATAGCTGCGACTTTTAATTAAAATAAACTTAAGAATTATTTGCTATGAGCTGCAACAGCAGATCCCAAAGCAGCAAAGAATCATACTAGTTAGTTATAAGATTTGCGGATAGATACAAATCATAGAAAAAAGAATGTTGGATACAAAACAAAAGAGAGGAAGAGAGTTTAGAGGAAGCAAGGCAGAAGACGATGAGCAAGATACGATGGCGCACACCTGTCTCCAACACGGCAACAACAACTAAAACAATCTCTACAACAATTACAACAAATTCAACAACACTTGCAACAAACAACAACTATAAAGCGCAGGAGAACTGCTACAAGAAGAAGGAACAACCAGAGGAAAGAAGCCGCCGCTCATGTACTGTACGACGTATGCAAAAAAAAGCACGTACACCTTACCTATAGATCCCCTTGCCCAGAGGTCCCCCTCTTCGCGCTACATCTCTCGTCGAGGCCGCACCTTTCGCAAAAAAAAAGCATATTTTTTGCCCCTCCTCCTCCCGCCGCCTTTTGTCTTGTGTCTTGTCGTGTGTCTTAACTTTTTTGCTAATGATAATATAAAAAAATATAGCAAAACGACAGAGAGGGAGGTATAACTAGAAAAGCAGGGGAGATTCAGCGAAGAAAGAAAAACGGGATGGACATCACATGACATGTTAGGTGGGACCCGTGGGGGCGGGCAGGCACAAGGGCGCTAGAGATCGGTCTCGAGACTTGTCCACAGGCCAATTGAATGAGTGAGGGAGATAGGTGTACCGAAGAGAGAGAGAGGGAGTAGAGGGATGGAAGGCCCACTGGACTGAGATCGCTCTTTTGCTTATCGTGCTTATCAAATCGCCAACAGACAGAAAAACACGGACAGAAGAAGGAGGGGCAGAAGCAGACGAAGAGAATAAGTAGTAGGATAAGCAGAACTAGATGAACAGGGGGGAGGAGCTAACGTAGAAAAGACTGAAATATACAACAAAAAAATTTGTTTTTTTCCTCTGAGGGTGAATATTTGGATATGTAGAAAGATAACACAGATCCATCAGGGTTAAAGACTTCGTGTTTTTCTGCTCATTTAAGATACAATTACTTAAGATGATCTGTCGGGGCTAAGAGGGGCTATAAGGGATATGCAAATTGTAGAGCAATAAACCTATAAGAATAAAACTGTTCTAAATAAATTGGAAACATATGTACATATGTAGAAAAACTAGAAGATATATGCTAAAAATTTGATTAAACGATGAGTCTTTGGAAAGGGATTTTGTGAACAAATATAGAAATCGAGAATAACAATAAAATTATATAAACTGCAGATTACATAAAAACATAAAAATCTATAGATATAGCAGAAAATATATCAATATAGTTTCGGGAATGCAAAATTTAGTCTAGATTCTAATACCTATCGGAAATCAATATGAAAACCGAAAAAATATGGTAGGGTAACCTCTCTATAGAGTTATGTAATTCGTCATAATACAGAAAACTCCCATTTTATAATAACAATATTACGAATGCGTAAGCGTATAACATTATCAGAGACCGTGTCCTCCGTCTTATTGATTCCAGATATTTCCATTTCTCAGCTAATTAATCATGAAACATCAATTAGCAGATGACCTAGGAGACGAGAGAGATCTGTCTGGAATCTAAATTCCATTCTTAATTCGAAATCAGCCATTAAATTGGTTAATAATTTCCCAATACTCTATATAAAAAGTCCCCCCACATGGCGTATGAGAGATCATAAAATATTACAATCCCCCCCACATGTACGAGTACAATCGTTTCTTATCAATGCTGAACTTTTTCTTTATCATATCACAGATTAGAAGAACCGAAAAAACCAAAAAGAGAAAAATAATCACATAGCCCTGACTCGATTTGATGGTTGATTTTCGGTAGATTATTGCCTTTTTGGCAAACCCCAAAACGTGGCCAACAGAGCAGAAAGCTTATCAGCGAGAGCCGAAAATTTGTTCATACCCGAGCACCCGAGACTTAAGAGTATTACTTTTTACTAGGAGGAAGCTTTTTATCGGAGTCTATCGGAGAGAGATCTGAGAGGCAGAAACGTGCTGTGCAATGGATTCCGAACCAGAAAAACACGATGAGTGGCAGCAGCAGCACCACCAGCCACAAAAGCCAGTGGCCAAAGTATATTGAAAGAGATTAGCATAAATTTGGAAATTTTATGAGCGATAAGCGAGTCGAAAGACCAAAAATCAAATCGGAAAATATATCACTCAAATTTTACGAAGTTTTGATACTCTTTCAATTTTGGAGAGAGGAAAGCTTCGAGTGTACGATATGTGTATGTACATAAGTAAGCAGTTACATATGTACATATGTATGAGATACGGCATCTACATATCTATGGCTGAGTGAAGGAACTACGGTACTGGGTATAAAGCTTTGAGACTCAGAAATAATATATCAATAATCGAGAGCTTCTTCTTCTTCGCAGATCTTTCTTCCTACCTCCTAACAAAAACAACAGCACCCTCTTTATCAAGAGTATACCCATAACAGATCCAATCAAAAAACAAAACAACAAAAACCTGTTGATGCCAAAACAAAGTTAACCACAAAAAGAAAAAACAACGAAACGAAAAAACTAAAATTTTAAAACATGAAATTCCAAAAACTTTGAATTCTGGAATGGAGTGACAAAGTCCATTTTGGGAGGACTTCAAAAGTGATTATGTAAGGGATAGATCCCCAGAGGGGGGACAGACAGAGTAGACCATCATGGCACGAGTCAGTGGCAGAGGGGAAAACAGTGAAAGTGAGCAGCGCAGCTGCCGTTCTGATTAGTCACTCGCTCTGCCAAGGGCAGTAGCAGAGATCAATTTTCCCATTTGTCTTTTTAACTTTACCTTTAGCTTTACCATAGGAGATGATACAAATATATATTATATTTTATCAAATTTCAAAATCTTGAGAGCATTCAAGGGTTTCAGAATATTTGAATTAGTTAATGAATTTAAAAGCACTAGAGGGAACCAATTTCCCATTTCTTAGGGTAGGCAATATTATCCTATAAGATACTCTACAGGTCGTCAAAAATAGGGTTTGCGTGCTTCGTTTCGATTCGCTTCGATCGAAACTAATTGTGAGTCGCATTCATTCCGGCACTGGCCCACTTATAGATCTGACTTTCCCTCTCTTTAATTTTCTATGATTATATTTGTTGTTTCTTCTTCTTTATATAATATTGTTTGTTAGTTTAACCCCACCCATCATATCATCCTCCTCCTTCTATAATTCCTCTTCTTGTTCTACTGTTTTCTTCTTTTGCGCAACAAAAAGGCCGCAAGACGTTTGTTTTGTTATTTTTTTCTGCGACTGCGCAACGACTTTGATACGATTCCCCCATCCCAACCTTCAATCCACCTTTCAGGTATGATGTGGAGGGGGATGGAATGGCAATGGAGTGGACTTTGGGACGCCGCGTCCCAGCGTCGCAGCGCCAGACAGAAGTACATCCCATAACAAGACAAGGCAGGGCCCCAGACCCCAGTCAGAGTCCCCGACAAAGTACAGCAGCAGTAGACGGCAGACAATGTTGGCAACCGGTTTGCGATTTATTTTTGTTGCTGAGTGCCGCCGCCTTTCCCCTTCCCTGCCCTACCCAACCCTACATCGTCGTATCCCTCCTCTCGTTTTGGCTCATTATTATTATTTGCTGAATATTTTTGTTACCCTTTTTAAAGAGAGGTATTTTTACTCTGATAATAGTTTTGGCATGCATTGAAGGAAGAACAACGTCTTCTTCTCAATTTATGTACGCAAAACATTTGTGACATCAGTTGATGTATGCAAAACATTTGTCACATCAGTTGAGGAACTAATACAACTTATATGTACAGATGTACATATGTATAATAAATTATTCTCTCTATTAAGCTCTCATATGTAGGTGCAATGACTCTTTCAAGGGTATTTAAATCGTCGATTCCCTGAGGCTTCTATGTCCCTTCATTCTTGTTTAACATTAAAGCTTTTTGAAGCGGATTTTCAACGAACACATGCACACACTCTCGCATGCACACAAAACACGGAAAAAATCGAAAGGCTTCAAAAACAGTGGCCTGCTGGGTGGAGAAGGGCGGGGGGATGGGTGGTTTGCACTGCAATAAATTGAGCGAAGAGCTAAAAATAAGCTCCAATTGTCGTTGCGTTGCGCCAACGCTGACTACGCTGCTGCAAACAGACGTCGGCAGAGACAACTTGTCGTCGGCGTTTTTGGCCAGGCCGCCACGGTCGCCAAAGCCACTGCCAGCAGACGCTTTGGCAGCAACAAAAAAGAGTAAAAGAATTTCAGAAATTGTATTATTTATTGTTTTTTTGTATGGAAATATTTTGCGAGCGCTGTTTAAGCAGAAAATTAAGTAGTTTAAATAAATAATCCAACCAACAAAAAAAACGACAAAAAATTTAAAAAAAAACGCCATCATTGGCCTACCAAAGAAAAGCAGCAAAAAATTGTATAACAAGATGGGGGAGGAAGGGGACCAGAGAGAGAGAGAGAGAGAATGTGCTATAAAATGCAGCTGCATTTAAATAATAATTATTATTCCTTTTTCAATAAATTTATAAAAAATTCTAAAATGTTGCCCCAATGCTCTCAGTGAGCATTTCTTTTGTAAGAGGGTATTACGAATTTGGTAATCAATTTACTCACAGCAGAAACACCGGATGAACGATTTAATACAAGGGAGAGTGCTGTTTGAATATTTTCCACCTTTTTGAATACGAATAAACGCATATACTACGTTGTGCACACACAATTCCCGCACTTCGTATCTTTTTTGCGGGTATCTATCCATCCCATAGTCGAAATATCGCCTAAAGAGCTTCTATTATAAATTTTATGAGCTTTCAACGATCAGGCGGCAACAGAACGTCGTTAAAAAAGATTGAATTGAATGAGAATCGAGAATGCGAAATGGAGGAATGGCAGAATTACGAGTATCTATCGCTGTCAGCAGCGGCAGAAGCAGAAGCAGCAACAGGGACAGAAGCAACAATGCCAAATATGGGGACACAGTGGGCCACAGTGGCCAAAGGTGTGAAGCGACTTTTGACGGCGCCTGTCTCTCGCCTCACGAGTATTGTTGTTGCTGCTCTTGTGTTTCCGATCGCGTTTGAGAGTGAGCTTCCATATGGGAAATGGGAGTGGAGTGGGATTGGGTTTGGTTTTGGGATGAGACATTCTCATACGCATTTTTGTTACAGAAATTGTGCAGGGGTAGAGAACTAGAGGGATAAAAAGAGAGAGGTATAGAGAGCACCATGCAAGAGTAATGATAAAATATGATTCTTCGAGTGATATTAAGGGATATTTAAAGATTAAATTCAATCGTGATTAATGAGTCATTTGGGAAATTCTCTCTCTCTTTAATAATTCAATTCATTTCAGGAAATTTCACAAATTTAGGGAATTTCTTGGATTCTGATGTTTTTCCTAAGGAAATGTTAGCCAATCAAAGAGAATCGCTCTAGTTCACAAAAATGTGGATTGTAACTTTTTTTTTACAACGAATTTCAAACTTTCAGTAGATTAAAGATCATTGAAAGACAAATTCCCCTAAATTATGAATGGAACCCACAAATTCTACGATCCATTGTAGATCTTTTGAGTGTTTTATTTGATAAAGAAAACTTTTATCGAAACGGAAATTCTGACTTCTTTGCGATTTTTCTTTTCCCGAAATCCCCACCAAAATAATTCAAAAACCTTACCTTTCGTTTCTTGTGATCCATTTCGAGTTGTGCCTTGTGCATTTCCTTGAGCTCCACTTCCTTGAGCTGGTCGAGGATTATCTGGTACTTTTCGCGGTTCTCCACATCGAGCGCAACGTGGAGGTAGTCGTGCCAGTTGCGGGAATCGAAGCCCCAGTGGCAGGTCTGATTCTCGAACTTCCGATGCACATGCCCCACAAACTTCTGGGGCGAGAACCACCCGTCGCACTCGAGGCACTTGATGCATGTGGGTTTCTGGTAGGAGTACATCTCCGGGGTGCAGATCCCCTCGCACTTGCCAAAACATTTGTGGTACACGTGGAAGCTGAGGGCGCCCTTGGCAAGGCTCTCGATGGGGATGTAGCTGTTGCGATCGGAGCGGTGCAGCAATGCGGCACAGAGGCGCTCCGCATCGGTTCGGGTAATCAATCCGCTGGCCTTCACATCGGAGGGCAGAATCTTGGCGGCCTTGAACTCCACGAGCTGGTCGGGGGTGCACTGAGAGCAGTAGATACCCAGTTCGTCGAAGATCCGATTGATCTGTTCCAGCGAGAAGTCGTTTAGCACATTGTTGAGGAACTGCGGCAGACACAGCCGCATTTCTCCGCCCACCGAGAAGCATCCAATGGTCTTGCCCTCCAGCCGCGTCTCGTACAGCTCCCCACAGCCGGCATCTGCCACAGAGAGGATAGGTTGCGAGAGCTCCCTCGGGGGTGTGGCAGGCGTGGCATAAATCGGTGGCGATGCTGCCTCCCGATGGTGGTGCTGCAGCTCGTGCGGCTCCGGGGAGCTGAGAATCTCCTTCTTGATGAGTGGAATTCCGGGCGAAGACGGCTGCTGCACCTTGCCCCCGCAGTTTGGACTCTCGCTGCGGTTTCCACCTCCACCGTTGGTGGACGCCACCTCCAGTGAAGAACAGCCGCCCCCGACCCCTGCTGCTGCTACCGCGGCGGCTGCAGCCACGGCAAGGGCATGGCCGGGTCCTTGGAGACTCTTTGTGGCACTCGTCTGGTATTTCTTCAGCACGCTGCTGATATTCGGCGTCACGTATTCGGTCATGTTCTGGATCCTTAATGGGGGTGATCTCTTCACGGGCTTGAGGGCCGGCCTCAGTGGGACCACATTTTCGTGCACTCTCTCTTTAAACTTGAATATTTGTTAACTATTTGGCACATTTGTTGATTGGTTTTGGGATTAACTTTACTTTGTTGCAACTTTTTTGCATTCATCATTTTGCCGACAGCATTTCGAAAGGCGGGAAAAAACGTATGTCCGCCTTTTTTTTTGTTGGTAGGCAAAATATTTCTACCCCTTTGGGTATTTTCTCTTATTTATTTGATATTTTTCGGTAAATTAAATTTTCGGCGCAATTTCTTAACTATTAAATTTTCATATTTTTGCACACACGGACGCACATACAATCACAGTCGGCCACACACACACACACACAAACGCACGGTTTGGGCGGTGGGAGGGGATGTGGCGGTGACCCCAGACGGCGGGCGACGCGACAAATTCCTATTGTGCCGCCGAATTTCCGTGGCCGCTTTGTTTTTGTGCACTATTTATAAACCTTTTGCTTTTCTCCCGCTTTGCTTTTTGTTGCAGCAGCTGATTTTTGCATTCCTCGTTATTAAATATTTATTTTGCATGCGGCGCCTTTGTTGTTTTACTTTAATTTCTTTCCTCTCTTTTTCGCACGTGCGATCTTTTTTACATTTGCTTCGCACACGAACACTCACACACACACACACTGACACTGAGAGGCGAACGCGCGCGCAACACGTCCGAACCAAACGACAAAATTTTCCGAAAGTTTCAGAACCGAAAGTTGTACGTTAAAAAACAGGTATGGACAACAGGCAAAACGGCCAAGAAAATACAAGTCATGCAAGGTAACATCCACCCCAATTTGTCATTTTTTTCCCACCAATGAAATTGAGGGACCTAACGTGGCTTTTCTTTCGATTCGACTCATTTTTGCATTTCATGTACGAGTTTCATATCGATAGTTGAAACGATTTGGCGGTAACATACTGTTATTTTGAAAATATCCCATTTTCTTTACCATACCATAAAAAATGCTATATTCAGTCGTCACTTTCGCAAAAATTTTACTTTTTTTTACTTTTGAAAGCGGAAGGTTTAGGCACTTCGGATAACGCAAAATTTTTTCTGTTTTTTCGGGAATAAATTCACCGCCGAAATGAAAGGTAAACTGATTTATTACGACAAAGCGAATCTTAATTGCAAGAGGAAAAATAAAAAATAGATAGTCAAATTTTTAAGTTTTTTCACGGATTTTCCAACACATTTTTATTTTATATCGATATTTGGCAACTTACGATGTGGGGCCAGTTGATTTGGTATTTTTCGTTTTGTTCATCTGCGGTCATACTTGAAGCGAAATTTGGAATATTTTTATTGAAAATAAGGTTTTTAAGCAAATTTAATAAAACAAAGCATCAATAAAGGATAACAGACAATCTAATAAAATTTTCCTGCCCTTGCAGAATAATCAGAAGCTAGAAAATGCCGGAGCCGCGCAGCCCCATGGCCAGCTTCGCCCAATCGGTGCAGAATATCATCGATGGACCCATTACATGGTTCCGTGGTAAGTCCAGGACTAGGAAGACACTTTGTTGGCATCTAATGCAACCGCAAATAGAGCTACTGCACGACAGATAATGTGTGTCCCTAATGAAAGAACTGGGAAAACGCAATTTTCCATTACATAATGACATAACCTCAAAGGCGGCAAGTCAATGTTTTTGTTTACACGGCCTAAAACTGTCGGAATTGTTGCAGAAACCATCGTGGAACCAAACCAGGAGAAGTACAACTGGTACCACCAGCGCTTCCAACGCGTGCCGACCATCGATCAGTGCTACACGGACGATGCCGTCTGCCGCTTCGAGGCGGACCAGCAGTTCCGACGGGATCGCATGGTGGACAATGAAATTGTGAATATATTGCGCCAGCGATTCGAGGATTGCACTCTGTACGAGGCCCCCGATCACATGATCAAGTGCAAGCCCATTCTCGAGCAGTACGAGAAGGCAACCGAGAATTGGTTCATCAAATGTGAGGGGAACTGAACTATTGGCAATCTGTGTGTATTTATATCTCAAAAATCCCTGTTTTCCTTTAGATGGCGACTTGGGTGGCTATGCCAATGCCAAGACGGCCTACATGAAGCAGAAGCATCGTTTGATCTGGGAGCGCCGCCACGGACCAGTGGGCAGCGGTATGAAGAGCGAAGAGCAGGCCGCTCATTGAGTTTTCCTTTATTATCAGCCTCCTACTTCTGCATGTTCAGACCGTGCCGAGACGGAACTGAGGTTTTTTTAGTTCAATTTTCCGTGATTACAAAATATACACACCCTGAAATGGTAACCAAAGGTTGTCTGTCTGTGGTTGGAGTCTATTAATTGTGGAAATATCTTAAATCCAAGAATTTGATGTCGCCCATTATGTTGAGTTGATCATCCTGCTAAGAAGACTAGTCGGCTCATCTTCCCTTCACTCTAGCTCAAAAGCTGGCAATTCTTGGCGGTATCTTTGGTTTAGGCCACAAAGTTTTAAAAATAGTTAATTTTTTTAAATTTTTATTCGATGATTATTTTGATGCATAAAAGATAATTATTGTAAAATGTTTCTCTGACCTTTGTTCAGTCTGGAGTTAAATTTTCAAATTTGTTAAAATTTCATTAATAACGAAATAGTTACTATTTTATTCCACTGCCTAAATTCCACACAAAGAGAAGCCGGTCCTGAATGTTGGCCCAACTTAATCCGTGGTTCCATAATTGCTATAACTTCAAGCAGAGCAGATAGTTTTCCGAAATATCTGTAGATAGTAAGCAGCCTTAAAGGTTCCCTTGGTTTAATTAGCAAAACCAAAAATACTCCCAATTCAGTCTTAGAACACCACTGCCTCTTAAGATATCCTCCCATTGTTTCGGAAGAGCTATTCTTGTACTAAATTCTTTATTATTCATAGTCATAGGAATGAATGTATCATAATAATATCCTATACATACAGACCATAAAGTTTCTGTGGCCACACCACAGCTCTTCTCTTATCTGGATTCGAGGATTATTTACGAATTGAATAATTTCTATTTAGTGTAGAGTAAAATCTTTGTGTCCGGCTTCTGCTAATTGATTGTATGTGTGCCTACTCTCTTATTCTCTTCGCTGAACATATGTATTTGTCCTGTACGATGCCACACAGCAACTCAAAATCTGTTACCTTTTGATTTACATGCGCTTTCCATGTATTCTAAATTCATTGATCGTACTTTTTCATAGTTAAAAGTTGATAAATTGAATTAATTTCTTCGTTTTTCGACTAGTTTGGGGTACCACAATCGCTCTTAAAAGAGTATCCGTTCTTTAAGGTTCTGCTAGGAGTAATTAATCATAGAACATGAGCTACCTGATGGAATTCTCTGGGTTGCTAAGTCAATTAAGCAGTCTTAAGGTTCTAATAAAAATCCAAACTAAGTTCATGTCAAAGTTGAGTGCCATCCTCCTATCAGCTAACGGAAACCATTTCATCGCATTTCATCGGAAATGCCAGAAATCATAAAACGCATACACCGTACATGCATACAAATACGCTGGAACCACAAAACAAAAACGAAATCTCAAGCGCAAAAAAATTAAAATTCTCATACCATCGTCTATTGTGAGAATTTAGTGGGTGTGAGAACCGGTTTAAACGCATCGTTAGAATGCGCTTCTGCTTTGGCTTTTCTTCCCTCGGGAGAGTTCCCAGACCCGAAATGGAAAAATTCTGTTGGAACTTTTCGCTTGCATAAGGAATGATTGATCTATATACTGTATAATTTACATTTTAGTAGGCCGAGAAACAAAAATTGTACGAAACACACAGAATTCAAAGTTTTTGTAATCAAAAAAAAAGTTGTGCATCCTCTGCTAAAGTAAAAAAAAATTTTTACTCTATTTTCGTACATACATATAAATATATTGATATACCATATTGATATACGACCATTCGAAATTCGCGATTGCTCTCGCTTAGTAACACAAACACACAAGCGAGTGCGCTAGCAATGAAGATCAATTTGGATTTGAAAAAGTTGGTGGCCATGCTCCTGGCCATAATTACGGTCTCGCTGATATCCACCATACTGTTGGGCAAGAGTATACACACACAAAACTTTGACACAACCGTCGCCGACGAGGAAACAGAAACATTTGTGATGGGCCAAACGGATCTGGATGTGCTCAAGGTGGAACGAAGATATGATTTCGGTTTACCCATGCAGGGCGGTCCGCGCAGGGACTGGCTCGATCGGGTGGGCATGGAGGCGGATAATGTAAGAACTGGGCTGGGCGAGCAAGGATTATCCGCATCCATCGAAGACACCAAAGAGAACGAAGCGGCGGATACGATGAGCATTAAGTATGGCTTCAATGCCCTGCTTTCCGATAAGATATCAGTGAATCGCTCAATCGCGGACACACGACCGTTTCAGTAAGTAGCAACAAATCGGTGGGGCCCATTCGAAGAGCTTTGTATACTAACAACCCGCTACAGATGCTATTCCCGCAAGTACTTGGTAAACTTGCCTAATGTATCCGTCATCATGGTGTTCTACAATACGCACTTGAGTGTCCTGCTGCGGTCGATCCACAGCATCATCAATCGCACTCCACACGAACTACTGCATGAGATTATTCTCGTAGATGATGGGAGTACCGATCACGATTTAAAACAGAAGCTGGATGAGTACGTACACCTGCACATGTCGAAGAAAGTCTCCATTAAAAGACAACCAGTGCGGACTGGCGTGGCTGCAGCACGCGTGGCGGGAGTCAATTCAGCCACTGGCACCGTCGTCGTCTTCTGTGACGCCCTCATTGAGGTCGTCTACAATTGGGTATGTTCTAATCCGGTTACTTCAGGCAGGTTCTATAACATATTCACCCCTCGTTTAGCTCCCTCCCTTGATCGAACCCATTGCCATCCATTACAAGATCGTCACCAGTCCCATTCTGGATAAAATCGATAGCATGAACTTTTCCTTCAAAAGGAGCGATCGAATGCTATGGCGTGGGGGCTTCAATTGGCACTTGGCCTTCAATCAGCTGCCTGTGCTGCCCGAGGACAACAAGGGCGAGTCACAGCCCTATCGCAATCCTGTGATGGAGGGCACGGTCTTTGCCATCTCCAGGAATTACTTCCAGGAGCTTGGCGGCTACGATGAGGGGCTGGACGCAAGTGGCGGGGAGCAGTACGAGATGAGCTTCAAGATCTGGATGTGCGGTGGCATGTTGCTGAAAGTACCCTGTTCCCGAGTGGCACACATAGTCATAGCGCACAAAGAGGCAACAGATACGCTACAACGTCAACCCGTTAAATCCATAAAACAAGAACTCGATAATTTGGCGCGGGTAAGAAACCGCATCTTTTTTTCATCACTTTATATACATAGTAGATGATCTTTAAATGTTTATAGAACCACAAGCGAGTGGCTGAGGTCTGGATGGATGGGTACAGGCACTACTTGTATTCGCGTGATCCCAACAGGTACCACATCAGTGCAGGCAATGTGACGCATCAGAAGGAGATTCGCGAGAAGCTCGAGTGCAAGAGTTTCGACTGGTACATGCACGTAGTGGCCCCGGACTTTCTGGAGCGGTTCCCGCTGGTGGAGCCACGCGGCTATGGGTCGGGAGCAATACAGAGTTTGGCCTTCCCCGGCTTCTGCGTCGACGCCTTGGCCGAGGGCAGCCGAATGCCGGTGGGCATGCGGCAGTGTAGTGCAAATCTTACCCATCCACAGCCCACCCAGTTCTGGAGACTCACAAGTGAACTGAAGATTGTTTGCGTGGATAATTTGAGCTGCCTGCAGGTCCGTGGCGTGGTGCCCAACGCCACAGTGTGGCTGGAGCACTGCCACAAGGGGGACAACCAGGTCTGGTATTACAGCAGTCACAGCAAGTGGCTTCAGCAGAGCAGCAGGATGAATCGCTGCCTGGAGGCATTTATGCATGGAGGCAAGGCGTACGTTCGCGTCAATCACTGCTTTGCCGAGAGTAACAGCCAGCGTTGGCAGATCGGTTGGACTAATCGGTATATGGATACTATGTATCGTACCCATAATAGTACCATTAAAAAGCGAAAGATAATCGATTTTCTAATTTAAAATTTCAAAAATGATAGCAAATAAACTAACTGCCTATCGATAGCAAAATTAAGTTACAGTTGTTGATCTTACTTATACTTATCGCCAGCAGATGGCGGCAGCATGACGCGCGCTTTATTTGTTTTTGTCTTTATCTTGACTTCAGGTGAGTGAAAACGTCTTACACGTCAGCCAGCCAGCCAGCGTCTCCAGTCAAACGACGGCAGGGCCGTTTGCAATTATTGCTGATTGATAGTGCAGACGCATGTTGCCTTAAATGTTGACTAAAATCGAATTTGCCTCTCGTCTTATCACACGATATCTGCACTACCTACCCATGTCGCCATGTCACAATTTCCCTAATGGGCCCGCTTTGCCACGCACTACTACCAGGCTGCCGCTCCGCACGACGTGCCATCTGCAACAATCATGCCAGCAGTCTCCAAAAAAGACTTCCAACTGCACGACGTCGTTGCATCGATGGCCATGAAGAAGCGCTACATGAAGCGCCTGGTGCGCAAAGTGATATTCTGGCTGCTGTCGATCGCTGCCGTCTCGCTGGTCACCACGCTGATTGTGGAGAAGCGTATGGGTCCCGGCACTGGGGGGGACTCGGAGGGGAATCTAGATCCCAATGGGGATCCAATCACACCCGTCTTCCGGGGAGTCGACCTTCAACCCACGCGTCGGGCTGCTCGACCGCCCTTCCAGGATCGCAGCCTGGCCAGAGAGCAACCACCAGGGGAGAAACCACAGCCCACAGGCTTCCGGCTGCCCGATGTGGAGGGTGAGCGACGGGACTGGCACGAATATGCCGCCATGGAAGCGGACAAGTTGCGATCGGGTCTCGGGGAGCATGGTCTGCCCGCGGAGATTGAGAACCCTGATGAAAAAGAGCTGGAACAGGAGATGTACAGGAAGAATGGGTTCAATGGCCTGCTCTCTGATAGGATTTCCGTCAATAGATCCGTGCCGGATGTGCGATTGGAGCAGTAAGTAGAGCAGTATACGGGTTGACATCCAAATAGATGATCACTTTTTTCTTCACAGATGCAAGACCCGCAAATACCTGTCCAAGCTCCCGAATATCAGTGTGGTGTTTATCTTTTACAACGAGCACTTCAGTGCTCTGCTGCGATCCATCTATAGCGTCATAAATCGCACTCCAGCGGAGCTACTGAAGCAAATTATCCTCGTGGATGATGGCAGTGACTGGGACACGCTGAAGCAGCAGCTGGATGACTTTGTCTCCCTGCACTTTCCCCATCTGGTTCAGGTAGTAAGGAATGTGGAGCGAAAGGGTCTGATTGGAGCACGCATCGAAGGAGCCAAAGCGGCCACCGGAGAGGTTATGGTTTTCTTCGACTCCCACATTGAAGTGAACTACAATTGGGTATGTTTTGACAAAGGAAGGATCTGCATAGTGACTCCTATAACATCCACTTGGCCTGCAGCTTCCTCCATTGATCGAACCGATAGCCATCAATCCCAAGATCTCTACATGTCCCATTGTGGACATTATCGATCACAGCAACTTTGCATACAATGGTGGCTATCAGGAGGGATCCCGCGGTGGCTTCGATTGGCGTTTCTTTTACAAGCAGCTGCCCGTGCTGCCCGAGGACAGTGTGGACAAGTCACTGCCCTATCGTGATCCCGTAATGATGGGCGGCCTGTTTGCTATCAGAACAGATTTCTTCTGGGATCTGGGTGGCTACGATGATGAGCTCGATATCTGGGGCGGGGAGCAGTATGAGCTGAGCTTCAAGATCTGGATGTGCGGTGGCATGTTGCTGGATGTGCCCTGCTCCCGAGTGGCTCACATATTCCGTGGTCCCATGGACCCAAGACCAAATCCAAGGAACTACAATTTTGTGGGGAGGGTGCGTCTTTCTTGCTTTGATCTGAATCTTTTCAAATTGATCATTGATCTCCCCCCTAAAATTTAGAACCACAAACGAGTGGCAGAGGTCTGGATGGATGAGTATAAGGAATATGTCTACACCCGCGATCCACAGACCTATGACAAGATCGATGCTGGTAATCTCACTCGTCAACGGGCCATACGCGAAAGACTTCAGTGCAAATCCTTTGACTGGTACATGAAGGAGGTGGCCCCGGACTTCCTCAAGAAGTTCCCGCCCGTGGAGCCGCCCAACTACGCCTCGGGGACCATTCAGAATGTGGCATTTGCTTCGCACTGTCTCGACACCATGAATATGGGTGCCCACAATGCCGTGGGGCTGTACAGCTGTGCGGAGAATCGCACCTATCCGCAGTTCAATCAGTTTTGGGTGCTTACACCGGACCGAGAGCTGCGCCACAATGGGGCTTCCAACTGTCTGGATGTGCAGGATCAGCATGCGAATGCCACTGTCTGGATGTGGAGCTGCCACAACCAGGGAGGAAATCAGTTCTGGTACTACGATCGCTCGCACAAATGGCTGGTGCATGCCCCAAACGGACACCGCTGCATGGAGGGCATTGTGGAGGAGGGAAAGGCTGCGGTTTACACCAATGAGTGCGATCCCGAGAACGATCGCCAGAAATGGGAGATCGGCTATGTCAACAGCGAACTGCTGGACAAGTTCTTTGAGGGAGTATAGAGTTCAGACCAGACCAGACCCATCCTCTAGACTTTCAGCCATTGTCACAGCCACACACAGATGTGTCGTACGCATACATACGTATTTTATGCCGCGATCGTTCACAAGTTCGTGGAACTCGTGCACGAGGAGCCTAGCCTAGTTCATTGATCGTTGCGAAGGTTTTCTCCTCCAGTCTGTTAAATAAATTTCATTTATCCATTATTTTAGTCTGTTGCCAACTCTTTACCCCATGCATTATTGATATATGGGCGGAGGAAAGTGAAAGATTTTAATGGAGAGATCTGAGATCTTCCTCCCAATCGGATCGGATCGGAAATGATCGGCAGTATACACACACAATTTTTTCATTTTATGAGCTGCATACATTTTGTTGGATACCCTTGCGAAAGTGCAAGGTTTTCCAAGCACAAAATAAGATCATATACAAAAGTATTTCCTTTTTCTTTTAGAAATCCGAAGCGACATTATCGTATCACTTCACTATGATATTGACTTAACATTTAGCATTTAAGGAGTTTTACAAGAGGAAATCTGTTCTTCATTTTAGATTCACTAATGGCCAGTTCTACTCCTATACCCGAATCTACATATAATATACAGTATTTGTTCGGATCATTATTGCTTTTCCGTCTCTCTCCAGATTGGCTGCCACAAGGGTATTGTCTATGTGCGACTTGCTCCTTTATCGCACATTTCTCTGTCAGTGTCTCTGTCCAAACCTTATCACAGGCTATTGAACTTTTTTTTTTTTTTGACACTAAAGTAAAATCGATGATGAAGGGAGGGCTGGAGGACACCCCACAACGCAATGGAAGATCCCAGCAGTAAGCGGGTGTTGTTTAGCTGATGTAATGTAAAACGAAAATTACGCGATGCGATCTGCGATCCGTTTCGATTCGATTCCAAGAGGACAAGGATGAACCACCTCCCTTAATGCCGACTGGCAATGACTTCAAGCGTCAAGCAGTCTCGATTCGATCTTCTGTGGGTTTATCCTTATCGCTGCAGTCTGTGGATTTGTACCATTATCTCGAACGCAGACCATGTGCTCGGGGCACATGCTAATTTATAGACTTAATGGGCGATTATTTTTCTGTTTTGGTGTACTATTCCCTCCTCCTGTCCTGTGTGTATTTTTCATATTTTGCATAAACAAAGTCAAATGAATGATTTGATTTTTTTTGGCCAACGGCTCGGACAGCGGTGTCGACGGCGCCTTAATGTGTATTTCACAGAATGTGGGTCATCGACGTCAACAAAATTGGGGGATGTGATGCTTGTTGTTGTTTGTATTAACACTACATATATACTCTTTCTTATCGAAGCTTATGGGCTAAAGAAAGTATTTGATGGAGGGATATCTAATGGGAATAATTTAAATAATGGGGAATTATTTAAAGAAAACATTTGATAGATGGAAAAAATTGAGAATATCTTCCGGAGCTGATATAAAATTCTATAGACATTCCAAGAGAGACATTCTCCGGCCTAATCAAATCATCTAATCGTAACTTTGTTTCCCATTAAATAAATTTCTCAGAGTAACCACGATTCGCCTTAAGGCGAGGGACACTTTCGGAAGCTAATGATATTTTCATTCGGTTTCGTTTTTCTTGGTGTTCGCATTGAATTAATTTTGGGTCTCGTCTCTCATTCACAACTATCTTCGACTCGTTTAGAAATAGATCCGAGAGCCCACGTAACAGCATGGTGCAATTTCATCAGCAATTTCCACCCCGAGAACAATCCCCATAGCCGTAAACAACAATACAAAATTTCGATGTTGGCGGGTATACCGGTCGGTCCGCACCTCTCGCAAGTCTCGACCAAACCAACAGAAAATTTCTTAAAGACGCATTTTCACTTGGCTGCAACGCAATAGGAAAAACTTCCTATCAGCAAAGTTTTCTCTCTCACTCTCTCGCTCTCTTTTGGATGCGCAGGTACTACTGAAACCGAAAGCGAAATCAAATCCAAGAACCGGTTGTCAACAGTACATTAGGGGGGGTTGATAAGAGAGTAGAGTGGAGTGCCTTCCTCTCTATAGGTTCTCTATACTATCTCTATTTTCACTCTTTGGAAACAAAAATATTTAGACCGGCACCCGCACGTAGGGCAGGTTTTATGCTGTGGACTACGTGCGGGATGACACATCATAATCCCATCAGACTCCGTGAGTTCTGTTTCCATGTGCGTAATGTTGTTTACGGTTAGGTTCTTTGGGGGTCAGTCAGCACTTAGCTTAGGTATGTAGATATAGGGGCCTCCCTCATTGCCGCCCACTACCTAGGCGCTATGCTATTGCCAGAACTGAATGAATGTGGGTCATGATACAATCCCACTGAAAGTGGACTACACTTGGCACTTGTTTGTAAACGATTTACCGATCAAACATCTAATGAATTATCCCATATACTTGATATTCTAGGTACTATTTCTAGGAGTGGACCTGAATGCAATATTCCTCCTCCATTCCGCTCTAATGAGCCCTAAATAATTGCACTGTCCTTCTATCTTTATGGTTATATTCTTCCAGTTCGTCTCCATTAAAATCTGCCTCAACTTTCATTAGAACAGAAACCAAAAAGGCCACCACTTGATCGAATGATGGCAGAAACCACAACCTTAATAATGATCACAGTTCTCCTAGTGTTTTTATATTACAAGGTGCTTCTCAAATTTAAGCAGAATTCTTTGGGAGATCATAAATTTCCGCACGCTTCAGTGCTGACCTTGAATCTATTGTCCCATATTGTGGGGTAGATCCAATACACGTGGCAACCTTTACATTGCCCCTGACATGGACGTTAGCCAAAAATTCGAATTACGTCCAATCGTGGGCGCCTACGTAAGCAGTGAGTTCCTTTGACTTTATTTTACATGCGTCCAGTCCAACATTTCAAATTTGTCAATATCCCCAACGCCCCCGCGAATATGTGTCGAACGCCGCTCGTGCCACTAAGTAATTAAATTTATTGATATGCTCTACACGTCAGAGTCATCGCCGGCAACGTGTCATTATGCTAATTAGTTATAGATTGTCAGAGCGACTGAAAAAACAGACGAAATAGAATATTACTTCCTGAAATTCCTGATTCTGAGGAATCACTCACCTACTAACAAACCATCTTTGTGGGGTGTGCATCACCTAGTCGCATGGGTGATGAAATCTGAGTCACAGTCCGTCCATGCAAAAGTTCTGATTATAGATAATAGGAGTTTTTGGGAACCCATATGCATCGAATCGATTCGATTCAAATCTGCTGTTTGTTCATTTAAGTATTTCTTACTAACTTGTTTACCAATAATATTGCCGTGCATTAAACAATAACAAATGGCTAAAGATAAACAAAAGCCCATGGCAAAAGGCAGAGGGGAGGAAACCACCGTAGCAGACCCACCACTTTATCGGTCTGTGTATATTGCTCTTTCTCTCTCTCTCTCTCTCACTATTGGGTCTTTATATCACCATCTCTATCTTTCTTTTGCCAGAACCAAGAAAGGCACTAAAATATTTACGGTTCCGAAGCCTTAGATACCCTTTGTGGATCGAACTTCCCTATGCTATGAAATCTACAATTTATCTTCACATTTATCAAAAATCAGTTCATTTGCATAACTATTATTATTATTTACAAATGTACCAAAACATCCTTTTCTTTATGCTGCTTATTCCATTCCCTGTTAATCACAGTCACAGTCACCTTTAATTAAATTGCAGGTGATATCTGAAAGCATTTTTGAAATTGCTTGCATTATAATCATAAACAATAAGATTCTTCCAACAAAGAGTTGCTTTATTGAAAAAGGTTTGTTCCTACTTTTTTTTCCGGCAGATGGTTCCTATAAATGTTTTTGTTATAGAGTGAAACCATAGCTAGGCAGAAAAAGATGAGTACATATATACAATTTTTTAGCCATTCCTACTTTAGGTACATATGCTTCCTCATCTGGATGGCGAATGTCTACTCCAAATCTAGGGACCCCTTTATGCCCAGGGTATCGAAACCGTTCATTAGAATAAGCAGCAATAACAGCAACAAGAAGCAATATACAGAACCGACTCGGAATATTGTCATAATACGCAGAAATGCGGCGGCAGACAAAAACAAAGCAGCAAAAACATTACGCGAGTGAGAGAGGAGAGTGCTAGCAGGGTGTGTAGAAGAGAGCCGTAGTATATATAGCGTCCCATCAGCGGTGGGACAAGCATTCGGCCCCAACAACCCAACCAAGCAACCGGACGAGTAGCAGCAGAGTGGGAGAAACATCTGATAAGCACCTCAAAACAAAACAAAACAAAACAAACAAAAAAGCGCCATACAACGCAATTTGTGTAAGCAATAATCAAGAGTCGTAGAAGAGACGACGATAAAAACAATAATCAAAAGTGGTTACAAGCCAAGCGGAAAATTTTTCAAACACCAAAAAAAAACAACACAATATAAAAAAGTCAATCAAGGATGTCTGCATCGCCGACCGCCCGTCAAGCCGTTTCCACGCCCTACCCATGATGGCCATTAAGACCAAGAAGATCGTCATAACGGATCCCATCCAGATGCCGGAGTGTTACTCCTCGACGCCCGGCGGTACCCTGTACTCCACCACGCCTGGAGGTGAGTCTCTCACCGTTATTTAATTTCGGGGTTTCGGCTGATGAAACTTTGGGTCGAACAGAATCAGTCAGGCAGGCAGATAAGACGCAGAAGAGTCGGCACGCACATGTGCTGCGGGAATTGCGACTGACTCACTATCATTGCTCGCCAGAAATGTTTGCTCAGCCGTAGCCGTTGTTATCGTTCGGAACTTTGAAACCCAAATGCATACTATACGTAGACAAGTATGCTGATGCAATGACACTTGATTAATCAATGGATTTCCACCATCCATCTATTTATTTCCAGGCACTAAACTGATCTATGAGCGCGTTTTCATGAAGAATCTGCGTGCCTCCCCTCTGAGCCAGACACCGCCCAGCAATATACCTAGCTGCCTTATGCGTGGAACACCGCGGACTCCCTTTAGAAAGTGTGTGCCAGTGCCCACGGAGCTTGTGAAGAAGACTCAATCGCTGAAGATTGAGGATCAGGAGCAGTTCCAGCTGGAGCTGTAACCGATGTCTAACCGGTGTCTAGCCTTTAGCCTCTAGCCAACCAAGCAGCAACTGCCAAAATCATCTAGTTTTTATGTTTGCACAGACACTGATCTTATAATCTTAGAGCGCCTCATTTGTTAACAATTATTGAACCTGAATCCAATATCCATCCCATATCCATTATTAGTCCTTAAGCTAGCAGCACTTTGCGATTCAGTTTTGTTCAGTTCAGTTTCGTTTTGTTCAGTCATATTGACTTTTTATCTTGTAAATCTCTAGCTCATAAGTGATATGATATGCAATGCAATAATAAAATCAAATCGAAAATCATATAAGCAAAATAAAATTACTTTCTTTATCAGCGAATGAACCTTGAGAGGGTGTAACGCGTGTGTGTGTTTGCCACTTTCCACTTCACCTTGGAGGGCTATTCCAGATATGTATGTATGTATGTTCTTTTCGATTGATTCACCTTGAGTCTGCGTTATAATTTTGGCAGTTTATTGAACTGAATTTTAGAGAAAGAGCAAAAGATAGAGCAACAGGCCATAGTGAAAAAAAACTCGCACGGAAAAACCGGCCGGCATTTTGGCCTCCATCTGGGCAACGCGTGGTCCATTTCTAGACTATTCAACCAACAGAGATCAACTTGAATGTGAATATAGTAGTATGTATGTACATATGTATGTATGTATGAATATGTAGGTGGGGCAAAGGGAAAGACAACTGGCAAACAATCGCACAAAAAATAGATCTTGTAGAACTGCGCATTTAGCAAGCACAGACGTTGGAGCCCTGCCTTGCCGGTCGCACATGTTTCGACCCCCCACACTACATACAGAACAGAACCGATCCGTAGATCTCGCAAAGCTTCCCAAACTAGCCGGCACGTTCCAATCGCATTATAGAATTGCGCATGAATAATTATGAAGCCACCAACACAAATTGTTTGGTTTTTAAATTAAGCAAACAAATGCATATCTATTGAAATAACATAATGAAATATTTGCTATAATAAATGATAAATTAAATTCTGGAAATTTTAGTTTATAATGTTTGAAATTAAAATTAATTATTAATTGGTACTCCATTAATACTCAAAAACCAAAAATAATACTGAGTATAATTTTATGTAATAAAATAAAATAAACATATATAAAATAATTTTAATATATTTTTATCGGTTCGAAATTAGTGGCGCCCCCACAGTCAAAAGCGGCAAAATTTTGAACTTACGATATTTACACTCACTAAAAGGGTGGCTGCTATGAAATTTTTTGAAAAAGAGAGCTTTTAGAGCTTTAACGTAATTCTACAGATTTTTACTTACCAATTTTTAAGTTTTGTACTCTCTACCTTCCAAGACAAAAATAATGTATGTAGTACATCCTGTAACTGTTTATTAATCATAGATGTGTATTTATTTGATTAAGTTTCGATGTTTTGCATAGGAAAAATGTACAGGAATCTCAAATAACTTCGGCAAACTTATAAACTAAACAAAGGAGGAGGAGAACTTTTAGATCATATTTACAATAAAATATATATAATTATACATGTGCGCGTGTGTGTGTGTGTGTTTTATTGTACAGCGAATAAGGGGAATAAGGAAGCGAGTCCTTGGACCCGCAGCAGCCTCTACTTGAACCTCAGAAAGTTATCCGCTCCCCCCAATGGACCATGGCCAAAGTGAAGGGCATCTGGCGTGGAATCGGATCGAGTGCGGGCATCCAGAACAGAGGCCACACGCTGCTGGCCGCTGATGTAACCCAAGGAGCCAGATCCCAGGTAGACATTGCCGTTGGGCAGGCGCACGAAGCCAAGACCTCCGGATCCCAATGCGATAGCATCTCCCTGACCCTGACCCTGGCCCTGGCCCTGTGAACGGGGCTGGATAGAGAGGGACTGCTGCTCCAGGAGCAAGGAATTAGCCCGCGAATCCAGTTGAATGCCATTGCTGGAACCAGAGGATGCCCCCAAATGTGCTCCATAGCGATCAAAGAAGCTGGAGCTCGATAGGAACGGAGACGGTGACTCGTCGATGTCGTTGTCGATGATCTCGATGACGGCGTACTGCTTGAGCTGCCTGCCATTCGTCACGTAGGATTCTCCGGGCGAAATCAATGCCTGCTTGCCGAAAGGTATGCGCAGAGGTCCTCCTGCAGACACTGGCCCGGGTCCACTGGGCACCACAATGGGAGTGGAAGCAGTGGGTGCTAGAGGCTGCGCGAAACCGAATCCGGGCGGACCGTATACGGGCCTCAGAGTGGGTGCCTGGCCATGGAAGCTGATAGAGGATATAGGCGATACAACATGCGGAGGCAGGTAGGTGGACACAATGGGTCCCGATGGCTTCGGTGACAGATAGTGGCTCACAATGTTGGCAGCGGGCGCAGTGGGTCGAATTCTGGGTATCGGCACTCGAGCGGTGGGCAGTGGCGGCAGCGCCGGAATCGGTGGCAGCGGATGGATTGTGGGCAGGGCACTAAACTGGTGGCTCGAGTAGATGGAGGCAGGTGCCGATGGAGCCGACGGCCGTGACGGTCTGTCGTAGTGGTAGCCGACATCTGCTCGAATCGATTGCAGCTTCAGAACGAGGGAGAGCAGCAACAGGCCCAGGATAGACAGTCGATGGTGTGGCATCTGGAATGGAGCGAATGAACGGAGGGGGATTTTTTGGTTATTGCTCATGTGACATCATCATACAACAGCTCAATCAATTCGATAAATGTTTAATGAGAAGCAAAAGTCGTAAATATAATTGACCAAAAATCACTCAACGTAAGCGGTTGTCTACTCTTTTCTCTCTACAGATTTGATGGGATATTTATATCTTTATGGTTTAGTTGGATTTTGTGGGATTTTTTTTTAATGAGAATGGAAATTAAAGCCCTTGTTTTGGCAGCTCTATAAGTACTCCCAGAGCGCTCCCTTCAAATATCTTCCCTTAAGCATTCAATCTCTTCTAAAAGAGTATCCATAAGTCAGGCTTTCATCAAACTTTCGTTCACTGCTGTTTCTTATTTAATTGATTTAATTTGCGGTGCAACAACTGGTAACTGGTTACTGGTTGTTGGTTGTTGGTTGCTGTTTATTGGTGGATCGCTGGAGCTGCAGCTACTGTAATTGGCGTGATATTTCATGCATCGATCATTGCCCAAGGCGGTGGTCATAATGTTAGGTAGAGTCACAACCTAATTAGCCGATCCAAAAGCAAACATCTCCAGCAACAGGAGGTCTATCTATGTATACTCCCTCTACAATCGTTAAGCCAATTAAATTATATCGTTCCGTTTAATTGGACATTTATATTCATTCGTCCCATTAACACTTCGGTACGACCCTCCTCCATCGGGCATTATCAATCTTCTTGGGCCGCACTCGCACCCGCACTAAACAAAAGCTAGACCCAAGCGGGCGGCCTAATGATACTTATCAACTGTGGAGTCGCCATCAGCACAGTGCCACAACAGCAGTAAAAGCCACCGCCAAGCGTAAAAATATCTCTAGCTTCTGTGGTGGAATTTTTACATACACTGCATTTGATCATTTTTCTTAGCCATTAAGTAGTAAAGCAAACGGAATCATTTTCTACATAGTGATTTAGTAGTACGATCCAGCAGACCCTGACAGATATGCAGTATAGAATATTATATAATTATTATTTATAGGGCTCTATTGGATTTCTTATGGTGTCATAAACATAACACTCTCTTGAAGGGTATCCAACAAAATTCACAACAGGCAGTAGGTTCAAGCAAGGTGCAAGCATGGCTAAAACGGAGTATGGGATGTAGTTGGTGGCCAAGTGGCGTGTGGTCATTGTTGGGGCTGTATAGCTGTTGCTACTGTGGTTGTTGTTGGCACTGAGCGTGGGCGTCGTTGCATTGGTGGAAGTTGTGGTTCCCAGTTCATACTCAGACTTGTTGTGGATGTTTTGTATGTTGGTTCCACTTGCCTTTGTTGTTTACATAAAAGGCGTTTAATTAAGTTATTAACAACGGCAGATAAGAATAATACATGTTTTACAATAAATTGTAATCAGATTTGGGCTAAGGATTTTTCGGGGAGAGGTTAAAGTATTAATAGAGGGAGAAATATCGTATGTGTATCGCAAATAGAGTAGAATAAAGAATGAATCATCTGCTCTCCATTAAAAGTTCTGTTGTCTTATGTTTCCCATTTTATTTTTGTCTTACGCTGCTCTGATCAACCCCATTTCATTTTCTCTTCTAGTCTGTTGCCTAAGTCTTTTGTGTGTCTTTTTAGTGTCCACCCAACACATAAATCTGTTGGTCGCATATTCCTCCCCTCGTGAATCTAGGTCCACAAACACAAATAGATTTGTAATAAATTATGCGCTATATGCTGCATAATAAATCAATAAACTCTAGGGGTATACGCAATTTTTTTTTGGGTCTAACATTTTGTTTGCGTATTTTTTTGCATACAGGAAAAACGCATTTTAGCAGTGTTGTGTTGGCAGCGTGTGCCAAGCAGGGGGTTTTTTTCGTTGGGTAAATGGAAAAACACATGCCCCAAATCAAATTGTAGGGAGGCAGAGAGCCAGAGGTCTTTGAGGTGACAGTTGGCACAGACAGAACAGGTAAGGGGCTGAAGTTGCATTTGGGCTTTTCTTTTAGTTGATCCCCTTTCGGAGTATGACTATGCCACTGGGTGGAGGAAAGGCCAGCGGCAGGCAACCGTCAACTGTTTCTGTTGCGTGCTTTGGGCCACTTCGGACTCAATGAATGAATTGCATTGATTGAACGACTCACGCACCTCGCTTTGGGCCTTGTCCACATCCACTTCTAGCTACGCGCTCAATAAATTTTCTTTTGGAAAGGTGCGAGTAGATGTGAGAGAGGGCGGTGCAGGCGGTGCAGGGAAAACTGTGTCAATGCATTTTGGCCAGGCTCAAAGTCTGACTCGACTTGGGCTATGATTGCATCAGAGACCGCGCCGAAATCGAATTAAATGGAAAGATTGTTTCTGTTTTGGAGGAACGGAAATTAGATTTTGAGTTTTCCTTTTGCTTAATTAAAATCTTTTGTGGAACATTATTTTCCCACTGACCACTCACTTTTTTGGACTGAAAGCCAAAGGCTAGGGAGTTACAGGCTCATAAAACGCAATCACTTGGCTGAATATTAAGTTACTCCATTCCATTCGAATCGCATTGCCAGAAGCCAGTGCCAGGATGTCACGTCATAGCCTCCTCACTGAGAGTTGGAGTCGGGGATAGTCGGGGAGCTACATAGATGTTGTGCAATCTGTTTCCAATCTTCAAAGTGCGTTCGCTTTTGGGCCCAGACTCTTAAATTTGTGTGTGTGTGTGTGTGTATTTTGGATTACTTAGAGCCGCAGTCGTGGGTTAGCCAAGGGGCGTTTTGCTTTTTTGCATTTAAACCAGTTAAATAAACTGGTATCATTTGCCATCACAATTTGAAATCTCCATCGAATCGATGATGGGGGAACAGGGCCCGGAATGCGGAGCTAACAGAGTTGCTAAGCTGCTGAATGCTGTATGCTGAATGCATTACCCTCACATTAATCACTCAGCTGCACATCCTCCTCATGCCACGCGATAGATATGTACTCCAACTCGTACTCGTACTCGTACTCGGAAAATGAGGTTGCCTCCATCTTCCCCCGGAAATTTCGTGACAAATGTTGCGTATGCGCCGCGTTGACCGACTAAGAAACGCAATGTGAAAGGAATGGTGTTTGGACTCGATTGAAGGTGGAATACTCTTGCAAGTTGGCGATGTTAGCGATTCCTGATTGATTGATTGATAGCTTATTGATGACTTTCGGAGGTAAACACTTATATCAAGCTTAAAGAAATTATGAAACTATGGAAAAAACTATTTTCAGTTTGTATTTGATAAAGTTCAAAAAATAAAAAATTTACTCTTTAAGGTACGCAACATAAAACTTGAGGGAAAGTGCAACACAAAATATAAAATATAGTACAAGAAATTGTAAGTCAAATGTTCATTAAAAAAATATACGATTTAATTTTGCTTTAAGTTTATAAATTAACATCTTCAAATTGATTAATTAGCGAGTTCTCAATTAACCTAAAAGAATAAACCCTATAAATTGAGTCAGAGTCATTTAGCATGTACCTACATCAAATTTATATCAGCAGTGCAATGCCCTCAAAATATCACAGTTTTCCAAATTATTGGAAAGATTATTTAAAGTATGAATAACAAAAGGTAAAAGATAACTAAAGGTAGATACTTTAGTCAATAAACAAATATATGGAAAAGAATGTGTTAGTCTACATGAAATTTCTACTACTAATAAATCGAATGTACATTGTATTAATCTTATTAAAAAACCATTATTTTCAAACATAAAATAATACTTTATAGACCACTAAAAATAATCGTTTCCCTTTCTATCTTACTAAAGTCATCATACTCTCTATACTCGCATGTTGCTAGAGAATTCGATGGAAAAAGTTATCAAATCGAACGACAAGTTTTTAATTACCAGACAAAAAGACAGTGCAGAGCCCCACGCGGACAACGCAGCACCAGCAGCACTTTCAAATGCGTAAACTAGTTGGCAGCCAAAGAGTCAGAGTCAGACCATTGCAGATTTCAATTAAAAATCTTGGAAACTGCAGACATCAGACTCGAATCGAAGTCGCAGTCGCAGTCGTACTCGTAGTCGCAGTTTTAGAGCCAAGTCCGAGTTGCAGTCCGAGGCAGAGCCAAATTAGGGTGTGTCGCTGGGTATCTCCCTCTGATGAGGCAGCGGTTAGTGTCTTGAACATTCAAGCCTTAGGGGAGAGCTGCGGGATCTGCAGCTAACAAAATTTGCGTAAGTTTCCTTTACGCTGCCTCGATCTGCGGCCTTTCCCAATGGCTTCCAATCTGGCCACGCAATCTGGAGTGGAGTTTTTCTCGAGATCGAGTCCAGGCCAGGCCTCCCTGTTGCCTTGTAATACTCGTACACACAGAGCAAAATTGATTGACTCGAGGCGTTTCGCGACGCATTTTCCTTTGCTCTTTTCAGCTTTTTTCACGCCAAATGTGGAACGCACTTAAAATGCCGCTAATTGATGTCGTTCGCATGCCGCCTCGCCACGCCACGACGTTGCAGGTTTCTCTATCTACCACGTTGCAACATCTATCCCCCCAGATCTGCTTTTGCTGCTTTTCTCAGATCTGATATGTGTGTGTGTGTGTGTGTGGTGGAGGGTGGGTGGTTGGGGGGTTGGGTCTTGGGCTCTATCTTGTTGTGTCCACTGATAATTTACTTAATCACCTGCTGTGTTCGCCTTAAAATTTTATTTGGAAATTAAGGCGGGTGTTCAAGTGGTCTTAATTATTAACACAAAATATTTTTGCAACTGCAAAAGTGTCAAATGCGACAGGTGGCTGTATAAATATATACGGGACTGAGAGAGCAAATACATAAAGTATTTTATTGAGTTTTTTTAATGGAACAGAGAATTTTGATAGTTACTCACAAGAAATGGATACTCGAATAGGGTATAATCTTCACATAACAAATGATCTTTGAAATACATGATATTGAAGTTTAAAGCGGTTCGAACGCTCTTAAGATTGATATGTTATTGAAGGCATTCATCAATAAATAAATGAATCTAACCTGTAAAAAGATCGAAGATTTTTTGAGCTTCGAACGAGGTTCTTTACAAAATTTTAAAATAAATAAAAAAAAGTCAAACAAAAATGCTTTCGAGTAGGTTAATCTTATAAATAAGTTAGTTCACATTTTTATATGTTAAAATATTCAATTTAATCTGCTAGCCGATTTTAATCGGCTAGTTACATTTCAATGTTTTAGTTACATTTTTGGCATTTTATTTAATTATCCGATTTCATTTATTTAATGAATGAAAAATTGTTAATTTAGATGCTATTTATGTTTCACTTTAATTTTTTCTTGTCTTCATAGCTGACTAAAATATCTCTCCGTTATATTATATTATTCCTTCAATTTTGAGCGACGGTTTAATTTGCGTATAGGAAACCCACTTCTCCGTCTTAACGAAAAGTGAGCATCCGGGTCAAGGAAAACTCCATTACGCAGTCGAACAATTTTCCAACATTATTTTGTAGAATAGAAAAATTCTAATCAAAAGCAACGACCACTCCCACATGTGCGTTAACTTAAACTAAATTGAAAGCAAAACGCAATTTGTAGCTGAAAGAGCTGAAAGAGTGGAGCGAGACTTGGTGGAGACATGGAAGGGAACCACTGTGGGCCAATAAACTCGTAATTTGCTATAAATGACTGCAGCCGACTTGACCTGAATACCAAAAGAAGTCCGAGGAAAAATACGAAAACAAGAAGAAACATGTGTATGCCATGAAAATGTTTCCATACTTCAGACAGGCGCTAAAAAGACACTAACCGAATCCGCTATGCAAATGCAAGAGCAACAGCAACAAAAGGAGCAGCACATCGATGCACACACAAAAAATCAAATAACAACAAATAAGATTCGCAGCTTCGTAGATACCCGTACAACATTTATTTAAGCAGTGTGCAAAGACTGAAAACTATCTATGTGAGTTAGGTGAGGATTTTGCGCTGAAAGGCAGATTCAACAAGATTCAACTTGTTTTAAAATCAAGTTCGTTGCCAAATCATTCGTTTTCTATGTGTTGGAAGCTGAGCATTAACATCGCATGGCATTTGATAAAAGCAATTAAAAGAATTAAACAGAGGAACAAAAACAGAAGGAAAATAAATTTGATTGTTTTAATCGATGTTGAGACTAGGGAATACCTAATACCTGGATATAATTGTACTATGAAAGGTAGCAAGCAATCGAATAGGAACTAAAAGGAAAAGGAGTATCCAAAGAACTTTGTACAATTACAGCATTTCAGAAGTCTACAGAATCGCTTTCGCAAGAAGTAAATGGCTACAATGATATTGCTGTCAATTCAGAACAAGAATATACATATTTTATGGAACCATATATGTATGCTTTCCTCCATCTGCTACATACATACATAATCCCAAACAGAAAATACCCGCCCATTCTATGTTTAATAGGTACAAAAAAAAACAGCCCAAAATCGATCAGAAATGTCACCGCTAACCGTTGGTCGTTTGACGATTACTTTTTGGCAGTTTTCGGCCAATTGTCAAGTTTTTACATAAAGTGTCAACTGCAAAGACCTAAAATAAGCACACACACACCCACGTAGGAGAGAGGGGGCCCATGACGACCTCCAAAGGAAGGTGCTGCCCCGACAAGCACATTCTAACGCCTGTTGACATATCACGAACTTTGCCTGAGAAATGCAAATTCAATTTCAGTTTGCGATCAATTTACATAGCAGAATTACTCGCAGTACTCGAATTGAGTAATCGAACTGAGGAAAGAGATTCGAATGAAATGAAAATGTGGAATATGCGTGACGTGCCCCAGTGCCACAGTGCCCCACAGCTTGACCGACTTGAACTCGCCCCACAGTACATAATTTTTGGAATTTTTTCGGCAGTGACCAACAATGGAAGTCTTGGCTCCAGGGCGAAAGTGGAAGAATAACAAAAGGTTGCATCGGATTGAGGTCTCCTTGGAAATTGTTGGAATTTTACACAATTTATTGTAGTTTTTTGGGTATTATTGAAAGGCCACTTTAGGTTTCGAAATTTTGGGATTTTAAACGCATTGTTGGAAAAAATGTTACGAAACTACTAAGCTTACTTTCTGTGGGAGTAAAAAGCTATGAAACGGAAATTAACATAAATTGCAATACAACAAAATGTGTTCTAAAGAGCTGTTTTATAGCTCTTTAACGCATCCTTCAATTCACGAAAGTGAGTTGCTCTAACTTTAAAGACCCCCCTAAACCTCATTAGTATTACAAGCTATTGATGAGTTAATAAGAAAATGTTTCCATTCAGATCATCAATGAAATTATAATACAAATTTTCATCAAATGCAAAATCACTATGAGAAAACATTCAATCGAATTCTCAATCAATCAATTCTTTAATCAAATGAACAGCCTTTCAGCAGCCTGAAGATCGCCACAGTCTCCGAGCTCCAGTCACCCGCTGGGGCTCCACAGATTTTGGGATAAAACTATTCGAGGGGAAGGCAGAAGGCAGGTTGCCTTTCGTCTTCAGTTTTTCCTTTCGGTGGTCTTCAATGCAGTTTGATTTTTTCGATTGTTGGCTACTTTTAAATGCTAGCCAGTTAAAAATACTTTCAATTAATTCGTTGTGCTGCCCTTGTTATTGTTTATTTGGGTTTTAGATTCCGATTTCGATATTGAATTCACTTACAGGGGGATTTCACAACTCTGTGACTGCCGCTGCCGCTGCTGTTGCAATTGAACTTTTGAACTGAAATGTTTGCTTTGGTTAATTTGTAAATTGAACATTTAGCTAGCGAAGATTCGGCTCAAGCCATTTGCTTACACAACCCAGAGCAGAGGTGGGTCTTGTCTTGGGTCTGGTACCGCCCTACCGAATCTTTTCTCTTAATGAACTTTAAAGTTAGATCTTGCGGCCACTCAATAGCTACTTCCATAGCTACAACTACAGCCACACTCGGGAGTAATTAATGGAACCTCTGGGCAGGGGAAACTCAATTAGTACTTGTCTGTCCCAGGGCCTGTCCCGTGTCCCGTGTCTCCGTTTCTGGGGTGTCTTGTAATGTTGGTGTCTGGCAAAATGTCAACGGATTTGTACGCATTTCTGGGTGCAGCCCCAGACTTTGGCTTGTGCCTCACCCTGGTTCTGGTCTCTGTCTCCTATCCCCGGGGCTCCACACAACCACTCAAACTTTTTATTTCATTTCATTAGAGCCACATACCATTTGTTCACCTGCTTCGTTTACCCCGAGGGTAGTGTCAGGGTTCTGATATAATTATGACAGAACTTACAACAGTTTTTATATTGAATTCGCATAAAATTCGCATTCGACGAATGTCAATTTAATTCGCTTCATTAATTAGCCAAAGTCTAATGGCTTTGTATCGCCAATAGTGTTAATAAAAACGACTCAAAGATCTGCAAAAAGTAGAAACTATAAAAATACGTTGAATTCAGATTAGACGAAGTAAGAATACTCTTTAAAAAGCAGGTGATTAAATTAAAAACCATTTCTTAGAGAAGGAAAGAGCGTATACGGCATAATTATTTGATAAACGATGAAAAGTTTATAAACTGGCTTCAAAATCTATACTCTATTTCAATATATTACTTCATATATGTAGTTTTAGCATTTCAAACAGTCTTCAAAGTTAGAGGATACCTCAGGGGGAATAGGAAATGAATACGAATCTTCATATTAGCATCAGCAAAACCATTACCAATTAGACCATGTGGAGAGGGCTCGTACCCATCTTAAATCACCTTAAATAAGCCTTGATCAGTGATAAATTTTCAGCTGATATCATCACGCACTCGACCCTGGCCTTGGCGGCCTTCCAAAGGTAATCCACAATTCAGAATTATATCATTCGACTGTCTTCTTCGAGCATTTCCATTTCCTTTGCTTGTTCAGAGTTTTTGTTTCGAATTAAAAAACGTGGGAATGAAATTTGCATATGCAAAATTTTTGATGATGGAATAAAGTTAAAGATTTTGCGAATTTTATCGTTGAGGGTTGTGCCTTGGTTTTTTTTTTGCCAATGACAATGACTCGGATGTGTTTGTAACAATATGCCAAGCTTGTCACTAGCCAGGCGGAAACTTGTGATATGTGGTGATAGGATGGTTAATGGCTCCAAAAAGTGGATGGTATAAATTTATAATTTTATGGTCCAGTCATCGTAAAACGAGAGACTTGGGCAACAAACGTGCTTTCAGAGCGAATAAACACTTTCCTGTAACCACATTTGTTTCAACAAAACTGTTGCCGAATTTTATTTAAATTTATTCTGTTGGACCTTTTCTTTTTGTCGCTTGTGCCTCTTGTGTGGACCCACCACGTAGTCGGAGCCTGCTGTAATGCCAATGGCTTTATTTCGGATTTGAATTCGATTTCGATTTGCAGCCTGACATTTTCCATTTCAATTGCAAGTGAACTTTTATCGATTGATGTCTCCTGGGGGCCCCGCTGCTCACTCAATTAAAATTAATATGCAAATTAGTCTCTCTGCCACCGTCTGACGTCTGTCAGACTCATTAAAGTGCAATTTTAATATCCCATTCAATTCAAATCGAATGAGAGCAATCCATAATAATCTTACAGTAGCCATTTGTAATTGTCAAACGATGTCAACAATGAATGTATCTATCTATTTTCCATTTTTTACGGTTCCAGAATTCTCCTTGGATTTTGCTTATTATTTCACACAATTTATGATCGGATATTTAGCATATTTCCGCAAAAAAAACTTGGCTAACTGGCTAACAAAATGTTCATAAATATCCAATGATTCAACACTGCTTTAATAAACGATAGACAACCTTTTTCCAAAAAAATATTCTCGTACCATTTTATGCAATTCTTGACATTTGACTTATAGAATTTTATATTAGAACAAAAACATAATTATTGTCGTTCTTTGCTTTGCCAATAATATTCAATAATATGTTTTATTTATTGCACATTTTTGTGAGGTTCCTTTCGTTTAAGAGATTAATTTAATGTATGCCACAAACTGGCTCTGACAAACCCTCGTACGGGTGCCGCTTCTTACCTTCACTTTTATTTTGAATTGAATTTTTTGTGATGTATCCAAATGAAATCTGGTATTCCAAATATTAAGTATACGCCTACAGCTGAAATTACATACATACATATATTTATATATATATTTTTTTGTTTGTTATGAACTTTATATCTTTTGAATAGCTAACGTAACACAACAAAATATCACGCACCATGTAAAGGATAAAATTGTATGAGTATGGATGGATGATCCTTTCTCTAATAGCACTTCCGCGCGTTGATCGTTGAAGATATTGTCTTTTTTGGTGGGTCGCGCTCGCGACGCTTGCGGTTTGAAGCGGCTTGCTCCACTGAACCACTTTTTATGCAACGCCAAGTAGAAGTAGCCACCTTCTCCGATGAATGCACGAAGCCACAACCGAAGCCAAAGTCGATTACAGACTGCCTGCGCTTCACTTCGGCTTTTGGCTCAAGTTTTCGCTGAGGCCAGACTTTGATTCAATTCGACGCTGATGATATGGTTCAAATCGACTAAAAAAATAATTTAAAATCGTATGCAAATAGCCCATGAGATTATCATCTTGAAGCACTTGCCCATGGCCTTTGTTTCAGGCTAATTAAATTTCGGCCAGCAATCAATTAAATTCTTGCCTTGCCAGTCGTTCCCCTGTGGTTGGCCACTCCCCCCGGCCACCTAATCATGGTTATTATTTATGGGCATTTGGATAAATCATGATTAAATTGCACTATAAATCTGTTGGCCACTAAACTAAACCGATACCTGAAAATCTGAAAATTGTGTGTTGCCAGTGGCACTTTTGAATTGGTCCAACATTTTATGTTTCAAATCATACTCGAACGCAATCCATACAAATCGTAAATTCAAATTTAGTCTTTGGCTTTCTTGTTTGTATCTTTATTTGGACAATGGGTTTGGCGGTACTCGATGCGCGGGTCTATCATGTCATAAACTATATTAAGTGTCAGCCGTGTGCATGTACACTGTTTCATAATCATCAGGCTCTGCCTTTGCCTTAGGCTCAGTCTCCTCCTCAGCATCAGCCTCCGACTTGGTGCTGCTTGAATTGGAGCCTCAAGAGTGGGGGGGGCATGTCCATGCGGAAACTTTTTTGGGCTGTTGTTTCCACCTCTAAGCCGTCAAATAACTTCGACAACAAACCCCCAAAAGTGAGTGTGAATTATTGCACTTTGTCTTGACACGACTTTTTCGACTTCTGCTCCTGTCTCTCCCTCTGTCCCAAGACTCCATTCCTCAAGTCTCTCTCTGGTGTCTAGTCTCAAGTACTCGCCATATCTATTCCACGTCATTCCACGCCAAATGTTATCTAAATGTCTTACATTTCCCTATTACATAAATTTTGGCTCTGCTCTTGTGTTTTTTTTTATATTTTGTACGCCTAAGCCAAACAAAAATATTGCGATATGTAGGTTGGGTTGTCTCAATGCCTAAAGATCAAAGTTATTATTGACTGGGCATTGAGGATGGCCGATTGTTTTGGCATAAAGCGAGGTAGGGTAGGGCATGTGGTAGGGGCATGATGAATATGTGATGAAGTTGTACACAGAAAAGACGAAAAGGCTGAAGGAATCTAATAAAATGTGTGTATATTCTTAGTTAATTTTATTGCTTCTAAAGTGGCATAATATTGAATGAATAAATTAAGCAATGAAAGAGATATACATATGTACATAAGTTCAGTTAAGTAGCAACGTTCCAGATGACCAGCAACTTCCAGACTGCGATCGCGCAATAGAATAGAGTATCTGGAGTTCTTAAAGATCCGTTTCCGCTACCTAAAGACTCTCTTTCCCTTCTTTCTCATTGGACCTCTGTGTTGACAACTATTTGTGGGATTTGCACATGCGGAATAATAGCACAGTATACGTATGATATATAAATTATAGCAACCTCTTGCCTGTTGTTGACAAAGTAGTTTCTGTTGTCGTGGCCATTTCTGAACTTGAACTCAACTTTCAAATTAACAAGTTTTTGCGATTCGCGGACGAACTCATTGTGCTATTTGAGCTTGTAGCTTCTTTGTATTTTTTTCTTTACTTTCAAATCGGAGACACATTGATTTCCTGTTCGATTTGCATTTCAGCAAACTAATTTCGGCTGCTTTTGATTCGGATTCGCACCTATTAGCACCCTGGGGTTTTTTCAGAGACAGCCACCCTGAGTAATGTGTTTTGTCACTTCTGACTTCTGGCTCTGACAACTCAATTGACGAGTAGCGTCGGCGGCCTGTCAAAGGTGCCTAGTCTAATGCCCCTCAGACACGCAATCTCGCAGAGTCCGACTGTCTCCGCAAAGTCATCGAGCAATTCCCACACAGAGCATTCGAGTACCACAGCAACGGCTACGTATACGTATACACCAATAATAGATCTAAAGACGGAGGCGCACGTTTACAGCAAATAAAATTAGCTGCTTGTCTTAGTAATTGCGCTGAGGCTGGCGAGCGGGGTAGAGTAGCCTACAGGCGAAGTTTGGGCTCAAACATGGAGTTTGGCCCGTCACCATCGGCGAACGGCCAACGGCAAGATACCAACAACAACAATGGGAGAATCCAGTCAACTGCAGTATTTGATCTTAAAAAGAAGCAATAGAGACCAGGGCTGGGCGATGGTAGAAACTTTTTGAATCAGAACAAAATTAGAACAATTAGAATTTGGATATAGATATGCAGCAGATTCATCCTGCAGATGTGTTAGGAAAAAGCTAACGATTGGGTAAATCGCGGACTAAAGAGCTCTAAGGAAACTTTAATTATAGTTTTATTTTTAAAACTTTAAACTGAATTGAATGTTGATAATACATATTTTACTGATGATCGATCAATAATCCATTGATTTTTATATGTGTACTAATTTATAAAAACTATTGTATAGAATCGACTATGAGGAAATAAATGAAGTAAAACGGAACTCAAACACAGCCCAAATTAGACTTTGATATCCGAACTGGTTCCGATCCGTGAATCACCTACCTTCCAAAATATAAAAACCACTCTACAAGCATACGATAGAGCTAAGAACTGCAGTGATCGTGGTGGCCATCGAGAGTCTAAGACGGAATGGGGCTGGGGCAGGGACTGTCGTCTCGGCTGTGTTGCAATTAACTGGCCAACTAAGCAGCAATTGGCCACAATTATTATTATTATTTCTTGTACGACTACGTCTACGAGTATGCTTATGCTTATGCCTTATGCTTAAGTCGATTGTTGTGGCCCGCGCATTTCGGTAATTGTTTTAGCCATGTTTTGCCATTTATGTATGTGTGGCCTGAAAGACCGAATATGTGACTGGTACGTACTGGGGACTGGCACTGTGTCCGCTGAGTAGTAGATTTTTATTTATAATATTTTTTCCGTTTTCCGTTTTGTCTGCTACCGTTTTTTGTGATCGCCATGCGTGGAGTCTCCTCGGCCCAACCTCCACACAATCAGACAATCCTTACTGAAAAGTCAACCAATGACCTTAATTCGCTTTGCTGGACACAGCTCGTTTATCTTTTGGCTCCGCCAATTTGCTGCACATTATTCATATTTGGCTTGGGATTTGGATTTAGAGTCCAAGTCACAGACGAAGACAGAGATTTGTAGCTTTTACTACATACATAAAAAGCTTTATTAGAAGAACAACATCTCTAAGCATAACTTATGGTTTAACATCTACGTATAAACATGGTTAGGTTACAATATTTTCATGTTGGTTACAATATATTTATGTATGTATGTATGTATGTAAGGGGTGCAATTCTACAAGCTAACTTTAGGATTTTTGTTGTAAATAGATTTATCTGTTATATATATATATTTGCACTAATTAACCAGGAACTGCCCGTTAACATAGGTATGGTATGGGTATATGTATATGTAGGTTTACGCTTACGGAATACAATACGGAACTAAGAACTAATATTAAAATTTAAATTAAATATAATTTATGATGAAAAATAATCTTTAGGGCCTCACCACCATCATTTCAATTTTTAGACTTAACTTTGTCATTTTTATAATGCACTTTGTGTCATACCTGATGAATGATTAATCAGGTATAATCATTATTTGCATATGTATTTCTCTACAAATCTGATTGTTCAGGTATTTCTGTTCCCATAAGTGTTTAGCGTTGTCTGTCTGTAAATATCTTTCTGTGTACGAGTATATGTGTAGATTTGTTTTTAAGGTTAAAGATTGGCCCGATATTTAGGTACATTTCATTCCAGCTTTGTGGGCACTCAATTTTCTTTCTACTCTCTCTCTCTCCTTTTGCCTTCCTTTATCTCCTTTCGCTCTCCTGATTTTCAATGATAGCGGGGCACATCCTCATCGCTCACATACATTCGCGTCAGATCGGAAGCCACCGAAACATTGTCGCTGCAATAATCATGAGAACATCATGAGAAACAATCTTCACAAGACCCCAACGATAACAAACAAAAAAGCACAATTTGCATCCAAAAATAATTCAAACGAAATCTAGAAAATAAATCTTAAGAAACAAAAAAAAGAGCTTAGATAAATCTTTTTTGGAGTTGCCTCCCATTTTGGTTGCAAATGGCTGAAATTGAATAATTGGTTGCCATAAATTTATGTGAGACACTGTTCAGATATGTGTGTCTGGCATCCCAGACATTTAAGTATTGACAGTCCCGACAGTTCGACAGTCGGACATTCTGTCAATGGGGGCCTAGGGGGCCTGCCATTTTTGCGCAATCTGTCCAATTGTCAATTAGCTGATCGAGAAACTCCTGGGCCCGGCCTCTCGGGCTCTATGGGTTGTGTTGTTGATTGGGTGGCTCTGTTTTGGTTTTTGACTTTCGGTTCGCTTTCGTAGTGGAACTCACTTGATGATCTCGTTCTTGTAGACAGCCGCCACCATGGCGCTGTATTCTTCCTCCAAATGACTGGCACGTGCAAAGTGCGTGCCCGTGACCTCCAGTTTCTCGAACGATGATTTTATTGCCGCATCCTCCTCCACATCGCCCCGCATTATGGCACCACCCACCGCGGAGGTGGTCATCAAGACACCCATCGACTGGGAGTAGACTGTGCCGCCGCAGCCAGAGCTGCTGCTGTTCTCGTTATGCTGTCCCATGATGCTGTGCAAACGGGGCATTGTGGTCCTGGGATTGATGGGATTTATGGGAATATTCATGGGAGGCATGGGTGTCATTGCCATCATCTGTCCTGTCTGATACATGGACACACGGTCAGGACACACGGTCCTGCTTCCCATGCTTTCGTCATCAGCAGTTATGGTTGCTGTACTTGAAATACTGGAAATTTGTAGAAGAAAACGTTAGTCGATTAGTGGGGAATGCAGTTGGCTTATATGCACATATATGATTATAATATTTAGTATGTTTTCCCTTCCAAAAGCCATCGCAGATCGTTGCTCAATTAACCCTTTGGTACTCCATCCCATATATTCTCACACTTTCAACTTCAAGGGGCAGTCCCAGTCCCCGCAAAGTGGTGTCAAGACTCCAGTGACTCAGCGCATGGCTCTACTGGTGCTGAAGGAACTTTAGGAACTTGTTTATTTAATAATTAAACTGATTTATGAGACTGATTGATGGAGCTGCAGTGCCACTCCAAACAGAAAATCCACAGCACACAACACACAACACTCGACTATGTAGAGACAAGAGAGCAATAGGTGTCCATGTTGCACTTATTACTTTGTAGCTGCCATAACCACAGCAACAGCGGCCATGGCAATAATGCAAAATGTTAGCATTATTCACCAGAAGCCAAACCCAAGATCGGTGGCCACAATCCAAAGAAGGTCGAGAACTCAAGCTGGGAAAACCAAAGCAAAACATGCCTCTCGCAAGTAGTCTTCTGCCTCACTTGGTGTTACCCCCGACTAGCAGACAGAGTCCAGTACACAGCCCACGGGGCCACTGAAAAGTGCAACCCAACGCTGAAGTTTTGACTTTGGCTTCCTTGTGGGTTGAACAACAAACGAAAGAGAAGAAAAAAAAACCAGAAAAGAGCATGCAACAAAAAAATGAGAAAAATGTCAAATTCAATTTTGGCCAGGCGTCAGAGTAAATTACTTAGCAAAATTGCCTTTTTTCAACGCCCACGCCCCTAGGGCAACAGGCAGAAATAAAAATACAAAAATTTAACTGCCTCGTGCCCACTTGCGTGTTAATTTGCCTAAGCTTTTGAAAAGAGTTGTGCAATTGCATAAATGGAGTGTTTGATTGAGATACTTTTACTCTTCTAAGAAAAGGTTTCGTATGATGAAGGAGGATGGAAAAAATTTTCCATACAAATAATTATTTATTTTAAGATATTTGCAGATGGAGATGATGGATATCCCAAGCTGTTCTTTGTTCGGTTAAGTTGTGCCAAGAATAACTCCTCCTCCTGGCCAACACCAAGGAATTCCACACTGATTTTCGCTCATTCTCTAACTAATGCCCAATGATCTAACCAAACTATTGAGTCAGCTTTCCAGTTAAGTGGTTTTTTATATATATCGCTGAAACTAATAAAAGCAACTTGTTTGCCTCATTTTCCCATATCAACTGGGGGAACTCACGCACTGCCTACCTGCCATTGCGGGGCTCCCTGTGGAGGCCCCTGACCGTAGTTGGGGATGACTTTTACTTTCCATATAAAAAGCAGTTACAAAACTGTAGTAGGAACAAGAAACTCGTTTGACAGTGGCAAAGAGGCTGCTGCGTCTTAGAGGCACAGAATGCACTACCAGACAACAAAATAAAATATCACCAGAAATATTTCTCAGAACTCAGAGCCAGAGACGCGCACATAAAAAATGTCTTAAACTGGTTCAGATTGTTTGTAATTCGTAATTCTCACGGGGGTCAAAGAACCAAAACCGGCTGTTGAAGTATGAAATCGTCATGAGAGATGAGAGTGTAGCCACCGCTAAATGTCAATTTCAGAAAATTTTGTTTTTCGGCTCGGTCTTCTTGGTGGTGGGTGATTAATGGGGGGAGGTGACTCTGGCTAAGCTCAAATTTCTAATTAGTGCCCCAACAATGGACCATTTTTGGGTCGATTATTCGTTCAGATTTTTTAAGTTATTGTGCCCTATAAGCTTAATGAATTGATTGATTTACACTCGCTCGGAGTTCGAGTAGCTGCAGCAGCTCTGGAGATTATCATGCAGACAATTTATGCATGTAGGGTGCGAGCTACAACCGACTCTATATGTGGTATCTATCAGATACAACAGCTATAGCTATAACTGTGAATGTGTGTCTGGGTCTCTGTGGCTGCGCGTGCTAATCGCGATGACTTCATTTCGTGTTGCTGCTGCTGCTGTTGGGTGCGCTGACAGAGGTCAGTCCCATGTATCTCATGGACAGCATTGATTGTTGGATAGCTGTTCGCCGGTTATGTTTTTGTGCATACCCCGGACACACCACAAAATATATCCGAGGTGTAAATGATTCTTGCCGAAACATAGATTACTTTGAGGCTGAGTCGGGAGTTCGGACATACCCAGCGGTAAGAAAACAGTAATAAGTTCTTAGATGATTATTCAGATTAAAAGATTCTTGACAGACATCTTCGTTGAAGATCTGACTACTAAATGATAAGAAATAGAAATCGCATGCGATGAGTTATCTTATGAGTACTTTGAAAGTGTCTAACAAACTATATCCCTTTTCTAAATAGAGTTATTTTGTGTATTAAAGAAAAAAAAAATCAAGTAAATTTCAGTAGAGGGTTCTTATATGACATAAAGTTAATGTTTTACCCAGAATTTCGTTTACCCCTTTTATTATTTCCGAACTCTCCTTAAATCGATCCTAACACGCTTTGAACTCCTGCTCAGGCCTCAAATACAATATCCCTTTCATCTCTATCCTGTAATCGGTATGTCCGGCTATTTATCGGCAATCTAAAATCTTGGTGTAACAACTAAAGGCCATACAAAAAAAAGTCATAAAACCAAATGTAAAATGCTGTTCAACATGAGCGGCAGCAGCCGTGGCAGGAGCAGCGGGTGCCCGTGTGGGGTCCACCAAAGCGGATGAGGTATATGCATAAATGTATGACCACATACATATATCTAGATAGATGCCTGGCCAGGCCATGGCAGGGAAGGGGGTGTTCTAAGAGGCAGACAATGGCCAAAACGGAGCTGACATTTAGTGCGCAACTGGCGACAACAACTGTCAACACACGAAAGTAAATGTACGAGTGGATTTAGGAGACCAGACAGACCTCAAACGGGGCTTAAAGTTCATAAATTTGCGATAAGTTTTGGCCAGAGACAGACAGACAGACTCAGAGAGAGAGAAAGAGAGAGAGCATGAGGCTCATGTTAACAATATGTTTTTGAGAGCTTTAGAGCAGCTGCCGTGTGCCATAAATCTGAAGATTTTTCCAGCATTGTTGTTGTTTTTTTGTTTAAGTTAGGTGGGGTTATGGGGTGCTTGTTCTTCCACTCACCAATCACTGATCTCTGCAAGGGGACCGGAGCGTGGATTCCGTTTGCTGCGCATGACCAACTGCAGCCAATTGGGAACCGGAGGCGTGGGATCGGGTGTATATCTTCAAAGGAAACGAATAAAAATAACACATAAAAAAGATTAAGTAAAAGTTGAAGGATATATTCAGATATATATATTCTTACCTAATCACTGAATTGGCTCTCTTGACTCGAGGCACTGCAAAAAACTCATTGTTCGAGCTGGAGCTGAAGTCCATGGCATGGGCCTTCTCCACGGCCGTATCCACTTCGGGAATTAGGGATAGTTCACCCTCTGCATCATCCAGATCCACCTCCAGGCTGCTCTGGGAGCTGAGCGAATTTCGGGGTCCCGTGTTTTGATGGCATCGATGCATCGAGGCAGCATTGGCCGCCGCACTGGCCGTGGCCGCTGCGGCTTCTTCCATTTCGGTGGCATCGAACTTGAGGGCGTCTATAAGATCGAGATGGAGAGAGAGGAGAGAGGCACAGAGCATATCGAGATACACACACAAACCACAGAGACACAATGAGAGAGTGAGGCAGGTAGGTGGGCGGACAGGTAGGGACGGATTTTAGAGGGGTGGAGGGGTGGTCTCAGGCGGATTCCCATGATCAAAATTTTGGAGCATGAACAAAATGTATTTGATAACACGGTCTATACATCACCCCAACATTTTCAGCAAGAAGTGGGATGGGACGTTTGGCGGGCTATGCGGGAAGTGGAGTCTGTGGGATCGAAACTCACGTTTGTTTACGGCTCCCAGCTTCATGGCCAGCCCGTACATCTTCTCCGGGGACCAGTAGTCTGGTATCCGGGCAAAGATCGAGCCCGCATCCACAGGCAGCTGGATGCCCAGCTTATGCAGCAGCAGCACAAATGGCTGATACAGCAGCGTGGCCGACTGCTCATTGTTCCACTGCACCACAGGTATGGACTTTTGCTTGACGATGTAGTGATAGGCCACGGGTTCCATAATGTGTGGCATCTTTCTGCCCGACTTAAGATTCAGTTTGATGTAGCAGCATTCTAAGAGCACATTTTGCACCCATTCCAAGTGCTGGCTCTTCTTATCTTTAATGATTAGATCCAGAAGAATCTAAATAAAGAGAGAGATTTGCATTAGATAAGCCGCCTCCCTTTTGGGGGAAATCTTTCTTTATTACCTGTATATCATCAGATGGCCTGCCAAAGCCGCCATCCTTCATCTCTATTCCCGATTCGGTGGTCACCGATGTGGGTGTGGTCAATAAAGTTCTCTGATATTCAGCATCCTCGTACCTCATCAGGTCATCGTACTCCAGTAGAGTTATGATATCCTTTAAGTAGAAATTAGTAGTCCATGAAGAAAACTCTCTTTTGAATTTTTAGTTTGGGGATTTTCTTACCTGTTGCAGCAGCTGCTGAATGATTGAAATGCGAGATTTGATTTTATTGCCATTGTTGTTAAAGAGTCTGACGATTTTGCCAACCAAATCATTGGTGCTCTTGCTCTGTACATAATACCAATACAGGGTATCCATCTCATCGGCATTCCAGGAGCTGAAAGAGCAATTATTAGAAAAAATATATAAAAGGAAAGTCTCACTCAAACCCTACCATATAGTATGCTCCAGATTATGCTCTTTGGTCATTTCTGTCAGCGATGTTGTGGGTATAGTCATGGGTGTTTTTGGTGGAGTATTCATAAATTTGTGTATGACGTATTCGATAAGATCAGACCAGTCCTGTCGAAGAAAATTAATTGCTTAATAAGTAAACACTTTCCAGGGTATAAATATTCATTTGAAACTCACATCACACAGACCGAAGTCTGTCTCCCAAATGCGTGAATATGTCTTCAAAATGATCGGTTGAAATAGGACACCAATCTGTCCTAAGTCTCCACACACGTGATGCATCATGGTAAAGATGCAATCGTTGACAAACTCCCCATTGTTGGTAAAGTCCTCCAGAAGGATGCCATAGTAATGCATTACCTCCAGAGTGGCAAATCTATAGATTGTGACTTATTGAGTGATCTTCCAGGAATTAAAAGGGGTCTCTAAACTTACTGTGCAATGTGCTGTATTAGATTTTCGGTCTTTTTACCATCCAGCATTGGTCTCTCGTCCAGTACAAGGATAATTATGTGATTGGTTACGATCAGATCCTGCAGATACTGCTTCGAATGGATGGTGGGATTGAAGCGTCGCAGCAACAGCACAAACAGACAATGCAGGTCGGACGTGTCCGCAATTTGGATTTTCAGCTGTCGCAGATGATCGCGATCATCGTCCGAGAGGTGCGTTACCTTGTTGTACGTCTCGATGGCCTGCAGGAACTCCCTGATAGCTGTCACCAGTAGGTGCATGCGTCGCAGATGGGGCTTCAAGTCACTGTCCCGCTGCCGCGCACTCTGCTCCAATTGCTCGCACTGCATGACACCCTCGTAGGTGAGGTAGCTAAGCACATCGTAGGTGAGTATCGTGTCAATGTGCTCCATGTCTAGCTCCAGTTGGGCAGAAAACTTCAGGAAGTACGTGACCAGCCAGAAAAAGTGCGACGTATCAATGGGTAGCTATTGGAAATATCAATGGAAATTAGTGGATAGGTTTTGGGAAGGGCTTTGAGTTGTCACTGACCGTATTGGCGAGCAATTGAGTATGCAGCTCCTCCACCAAATAATTGTAGCCTTTGAGCAGAAAGTCCACAGTGAACTCTTTCAGCAGATTGGCAATATCATCTTCAGTGGGTGTATGCTGCACGAGTCCTTTCATGTTGATGCTGCAAAAGGTTGTTGGTTGTTGGACAAAAGTTAGATGATTCATTCCGATTATGATTTCAATAATCGATGAATCGATGAATACTCACAGATTACTCTTGCTGCGCTTCACCAGCTTCTTGCGTCGTAGCTCCTTCTTATCCAGAGGACTGAGGATGGGACGCTGTTTATTCCTGGGCTTCGTGTTGCATGGCGGCTTCTGGTGAAGTGGCTTGCCCTGCGGCATGTCATCATCATTGCTGGAGGTTGACACGGATTCCTGGTTCTCCACCTGCGTGGCATAGCCACAGTCGGAGAGCTCCGACTGCGAGGAGGGGCACTCTCGCTTCTGGGGACAGCATTTGCCTTTCGTCAGCTGCAGTTTGCCGGCATGTGGGGACTTTTGGCTTAGCTTGATGGCTGCCACATAGGCAGCATAGCTCTGGTGCTGCGGCGGGGCATGTGAGTAGGATGGGCGACTGCCCACGGGCAGCGGTGCCCGGAACGGCATGATACTGGTCGATAGTGATGTGGTTGTGGTAGTGTCGTTGACATTGTCAGCTGGTTGTGTTTTCAGATTTAAGGGTTCCGAGGCCACGGCCGCTACCTCGTTGTCACACTCCTCGTCCTCCTCGTCCTCCTCCTCCTCTGCTTGCCTGGCTCGCTGAAGCTGCCTGTGTATGAAGTCTGATTCCTCATAGTCCTCCACATCATCCATGGGAGATCCCATACGCTCTTTAGCTTCGATGGCATCCTGATACTCCTGACCCTTGCGGCTCACCTCCTGAAGTGTGGCTTCAGTGCCATCCCTTAAGGCCTGCTGCCGCTCCTCTGGTGTCTCCTTCTTGCCACAGAGACTGCTCATGCTGAGGCTCATGCTGATGCTCATGCTCCGTCCCTGACTCCCATTGTCCGAGGAATCCGATCCAGTGGGATCCGAGGTCAGCATGGGACTGGACTCGCCGCTGCCCTGTTTGGGGGGCGTGGTGTTGCTCTCATTGTCCTCGGAGCTCTCCGACAACGAAGCCTCAAACCAGAGATTGAGCAGCTTCTGGAGCGTACTCACGTGCTGGTCCTTGTAGATCAAAGCGATCAGCTGCACCATGGTGACGCCCCAGAAGGAGCGCTGCGGGCAGGTCATCAGGTAGATGAGCAGCTTGTCAATGCTTTGGATGAAGAGATTCCACAGAATGGTGTTCTGCATGGTGATGCCATGCGGATTGCTCGACTGCATCATAGGCATTACACAGATGCCGTGCGTCTCCGGTATGTGGAGTATGTTGCGCAGCAGCAGCAGACAATTGTTGATCTGGTCGCACTTCTGCGGCGACAGCTTTGCATCGGACTCGAGAATGTGCTTCATGTACTCCACAACGCTTTTGGTGCTCTTGGCTTCGGTGAAGGCCTCCTTGCTGGTGTACAGCAACTTGTTCAGCTCGAAGATGGTGTGACGACCCACATCCGTGCGATACATCACATCGACGGAGAACAGACACTCCACCGGCACTGTGAGGTTCACCAGTATGCGGATGACAGACTCCAGCACCGCATCATCCTTGGCGTTCTCCAGCAATGGAATCAAATCGGATCGCACATTCTGGCCAAAGCAAATGGCGCGCCGAAAGGTGCGCAGCGTTTGATCCTCATACGTGAGCTTGTAGTTGATCTCCTCTAGAATGGCTAAAGAAGGGATATCCATCTTATACATAATCGTTCGATGGCATGTCCTTCGCTTACTTACACAATGCATTCGGGCTGACCACGTAGGTGTCGCCCTCCAGGGACCCCAACGAAGCGAAGGCGCTGTGCAACTGCGGAGTTGCAAGTAACCAATCCATAACCTTTCTTCTATATTCTCTATATAAAATTGTAGTCGTGTTTAATCTTGAGCTGATCTTGAATGATTCCTGTGCTCATTGTCAGCCTTGAGCATGAAAGATTCTTGTACCCCTGTGAGTTTTTAACTGCAACTAAAAAGAGGAGAAATTGACTATGTTTTAAATAAGTTTTCATTTTATTTTATTTTATTTGTTTTATGTGTGTTGGATAAAGTATTAACTCAATTAATGTTGAAATTGTTGAAATTGAAAATCTTTCTTCAGTTTTATTAGAATTTAGATTTATTTAAAAAAAATATTCTCACTTTAAGGCACTTAAAATTCAAATTCAAATTATTACCAGAAAAAAAGATTTGTTGAATAATTTAATTAAATCAAAAGTATGCTTTCAAAATCAGCTAATTACAATCAAAAAACACATTAAAACACAAGCCTTTCATTTGTATTCTTATTCAAGAAATTAGCTCGAATAAATAGCTGGCGTCTGATAATAAAACCAGAAGGTCAAGCTCCTCTTCACTGAAACCCAAGCACAAAGCCAAATACCCTTAAGAGTCGACAGCATGTGACAATCGAATACTCGTTGTAGGATTTTCATATTAATCGAGATATGAATCCCATACACGTGCCCAGGTGCGTGCTGCCCATTTACCACCCGTCGTGCTGGGCTAAATGAAGTTCCCAGAAACAACACTTTCCCAGCTAGAGAATTCCCGAAGCCAACCTTCACCCAGTCAAAGTCGAAGTAGAAGTCGGAGGCTGAGGCTGGTGCTGGTACTGTTGCTGAGGCAAAGCAGGCGATGCACACATAACCAAGGAAAAGCTACGAGAGGAGAGGCATGTAGTCGCATGTGACTCACACAGACATTCATATTGATTGTGTAAACAATTTTCAGCTGAATGGTAGGGGCAACTGTGGCACCACTGTGGCACAGTAAAATAAGACAGAAAACAATTGAGGCGCTATCGAGACCCCCCATTGAGATATTTTTAGCGCCTGAATTGGCAGCAGGAAAATGTCACCAGCTCATGTGGCTGCTCAGTTTCATCCCGTTTTTGTGGCTTCAGTCGATTTCCCTGGCTAATAGGCACTGCTATATTTGCAGCAAAGTTCTGAGTGGCATGGCAATTGTGTGGCAAGCAAGGCGAGCACGTTAAATGGCACGCATCTGAAAATCAATTAAGTAAATGAAGGCAATAATTCCCTTCTTTAAAAGATAAATTCAATTAAAAAGTAATAGATATTTAATTAAGAGAATTAAAAGGTAACATTCACAAATAAGGAAAATATATATCGATCGATATATATGTATGATAGATCTTGTTCTAGTTAAAGCTTTTTCCAAGATAGAATTTATCTTCAATGACTAATTTTCAAGCCCTTCAGAATAGACCAGACTATTATTTTTAAATCAATACTCAAAAAGTTAAGGGGTATATTGTATTTTTGGTAAAAGTGGATGAGCGTTTCCGACCCCATAAAGTATATATATTCTTGATCAGCATCAATAGCTGGAAAAGACGATATTACAACTTGAGTTTTATTTTTGATCGAAAAATAAAACTCAAAAATTAATGATTATTTTCTGAGTTATAAAGTATAACTCAAAATGAATAATTATGTTGTGAGTGAGTCAATAAACTGTGAAAATTTTCAAATCATGGTGGCAATGCATAGATTATCATTTAAGATGAATCCCCGGTACTGGCATCACCGGAAGATGCCTCCAAGACGACACCAGGGGAACTGTTAGCCTTTGTCACAAATACTTCGATCCTCAAGGACTTCAAAACCTAATAAATATACTCGAGAAGGTTCATACAACCCCATCCGGACAACTTAGGGCCATATTGGCCTATGCGCGGCGCCGTGAGGCCCATCCGGGTTAACCTAACCTAACCTATTTAAGATGAATATTGGCATATTTCTCGCTGTCTTAAAGTTTCTTTAAGAAAATGATTTTTTTACTAATACAAAACAAATAATCATTATTGGCAGTCCCTGCTATAGAGAGAGAGTTCCAAACCACCCGAATACCATTTCCGCCGATTGGTTACGAAATCATAGAATGAAACTTACATAAAACTCGTATCGAAACTAAGAAGAAAAAAAACTACAAATGATATGCGCATTGGCTTCATGACTGAACTTCTGACTGAGAAAAAGGTTGCAAATGGAATAATTTCATTCAAGCAATTCCACGCAAGACCTACCTACCTCGTATTTAGCATTTTAAACGGAAATCGAAGATAGAAAAATAAATAAATATTTTTAAAATCAAATGAGCCGTAGTGAAGAAAGATGCTTAAAACCCAGGGGGAAATGGAGGGGCCCCAGCTAGAGCGACAGACAAGGTACCAGTTCCCCCAATTTGTTTGATGTTTGTGGAAATGCTTTTGACAGCCAGTCAATTGAAGGCCAAGCCTCCAATTCTGTCAACTGCAGGCAGTTCAATGAATGCCACTTACATAAGATATTGGGTTTCGGGCTTAGAATTTTACAGTGAATTTCCCAATTTCTTGGAAAGAATGGGAAAGAATGTGGAACATGTCTGTACATAAAACTTCCTATAATATTATTCAATTTCACACTAAAGCTTTTTTCTCTCAGCTTTTCTGTGCTTTCGGGGGCTACGCTACGTGAGTGCCGACTGTGATAGGTCGTGTATGCCCCAGTATCCCCGCCCCGTCCTACTGCTGTCAGTATTCTCTATGAGGTCTCTGTCTCTTACCGGATTGTATTCTCTTCTGCCTCTGTCTGGGTATATGTTTGGTTTTCCACCGTGGTTTGAGAGTGATTTGAATTCTGCGAGATATGTCTGGTAGATTTTGTTGAGCGTTTCCATGCGCTTGGTCGATTTCTCTGGTTGTAATTGTTCTAGTATCTGTTTTTTGTGTATTTTTGTGGCAGTAAAAATCACAATAAATATTTTGAAAATTCGGTTTTTTTTTGTAGCTCTGAAAATACTTTGTAAATAATTGAAATTTCGGTTAGATTTACTAGAAGTAGGTCATAATATTTGTTTCACTTTTATATTTTATACATATCTCATGTCTAATCATTCCTCACTTATTTTAGTTATCTTTCTTTGCATGTTCTATTTTAAAGTTTGTCTTATATACAATCCAACAACTGCGTATTTACAATTCCACTCTTCTCGATTACTGTCTTTTTCAGAAAGGGACAGAGACGTAGTCATTCACTTGCACCAATACCAAGCCAAAACATGAATATATTCACACACTTTTACAAGATTTAAATTGTTTAGCTATGCATTAAACGAATGCATTTGAAATGATTGTACTTTTGCGAATAAAATAATGTTTAACAAACTTTTATAATTCATAATGTGAAACTTACAATCAGGATAGGCCCAATAAATATAATATCTCAAATACTTTGTGGAATATTATGAATATTTGCTATTATATTTCTGGGTGTATGTTTTCTGTTGCGAATCGAACCGCTTTGATGGAACTCTGAGAGTTACTGCTACTTATATTCAGCGGGTCGCATATAGTAGCCTCTGCTGCAGCCGCAGCGCCACAGCACTCGTCGAGCAGCCCGAGCACGGTAGATACACCCACACGAACAGCCAATATTCTCCATTCACATTGCAACCACATGAGACGCCAGAGCCGAAGTCTCCCTCCTGAGCCACAAGTTGTCGCCGGGCCCCACATTTCGTGTGGCGCTGTGTACTTCTGCTCTGTGTGCGAGAGAGCGACGCAAAGTTCTGCTTTAGCCCTCTCGCTCTAACTCAGCGAGACAGTGCCCACACTCACGTGTAGCGACAACGTGCGGCACGTTTGTTTGTCTAGTGGATGAGAGTGTTCGATAACCATGAATAACAAGGCAGCAACAGCTATGCCAGCAACAAATTCAAATACACTGTCGAAAATATAATACTATTGGATCAATAAATAAGTACATATCTAGCTTAAAGTGGGGAATGAAAAAGATTGAAGTTAAGCATATACATAGATCATGAACTCGGAAATTTATTCTAGAATTAACTTATAATATTAATTTACTAAATTCCTTATTAAAGGTGTCTACCAATATTAACTTTCAGAATTGTACATATGTATGCTTAAATTCTTTAAAATAATAAGCTAATTTCTGGTTATAATTCTTGTTTTAAGTTCAATATTATTGAGAGCACTTTATTTGAGGAATACCATATAAATTCACAATTTAAAATTTGTTGACCCAATAAATTATTATTTTAATACAATTTTTAAACTCAAAAAAATTATGGTTAAAAACACGGTGTGTTTTTTGTTACTTTAGCAACTCTTAGTAAGCCATATTAACTCAAGATAATATAAGCACTTAATCCAATGGAAAAAACCTCCTTGAAATTCAATTTTAAGCATCAATCCTTAAAGCTTTTAGAATTCCTCTAATCTAGCTCCATTAAGAACATTTTCTCTCAGTGTTCTCTCTTGGCTAGCTCTCGACGCAACGGGAGGCGATTAGACAGTGTTCGGGGGGTTCGGTTTTGGCTGAATGATTATGACGTTGCTGAATGATGATTGCCGACTGCTGACTTCTGTTGCCTAATCCTCTGGCAGGAAGTCAACAGTTGGTTCTCGAACAAGAACACGAGGGGGGAGAAGGTGGTTTACGCACTGCGACAGAATGGGTTCAATACCTTGGACATCGCTCCACGGAGCGAGAGACCCCAGAACGCGACGCGTCGTCACCAATTCGCGGCTGCAAATTAACTATGGGGATCAATGAAATGGGAATGTGGGGTAGCGCACTTCTTCTGTCGCCGTCTGTCTGTCCCACCTTGGGCTCTCCAATTTCCATTTACACATAAATACTACACATCAACAGGCAGGCACTTGACAGCGACTTGGTCCGAATATGTTATTCAATCACGTGAATGCATATCTGTGTGAGAGTGCTGTTGCGCGAAGCGCTTCGAGATCATTTTATGGGGCATTCAAACACAAATAGTGTTTAAACAATATTCAGTACGGTAGGAGAACTGAGGGTACTATCACTACTCCAACTAATCAGTAAAAGCATTCCATTGAGAATTATATTTTTTGTTGATTATGTCTTATGTAATTATGTCTCGTGTATTGCTTAATAACAACGCCAGGATCGATCCCTGCTATTCAAATGAGACTACAAATGGATTTAAAGAGCTCCTGGAAACCTAGGAAATCTAAGATCTACAGAAGATCAAAACAAATTTTGTTCCCACCGAAGTGATCTGTTGGTACGTTCCTTTGATAATATTTCTTCCACTCAGAGTAGTCAATAGTTCTCATTAATCTTCAATCTTCAGGATTATAAATATAAAATAATAAAAAGCGAATAAAGTGATTTAAAACGATTTAAAGAAAGCAAAAGAAAAGTTAAATAAATTTTATATATACAGATATTAGCCTCTAGAAGCGCAGAACAGAGATATCAATCGCATAGAAACTTTCCGCTTGGAATCATGTTTGGCCATTCCCCTCGTGTGTTACTGCCAAGGGCGGACTCGTATAAGTACGTAAGTATATCTATCAACAATACATCTGAATTATGCAACAGATAATGTTAATTCGTCAAACTAAATTATCACTAAACAAACAGAATGCAGTGAGGGGAAAATAAAGCAATAATAAATGCATTCCAAAATGTTCATGCTGCAAACAGAGTACTCGTCTCCTCGTACTCCTTTTGTATACGTAACGCGAATAATGCGCATATGCCAAATGTAGCACACATGACAACAAGAAAGAACGAGAGCTGAGCTCCAGAACGTGAGCATCCCCTTCCAAAAGCCAAAATCCAAGACGCGAACTATAAAGATGCATCGCAGTTATATGTCATGCGCCAAAGCTCACGCAGCAGTCGTGGAACCGCAACGACCTCCGCTGCCAGCGAAATGTGCAGAGGGTGGAAAGACATTCGCATGTCTGGCAAGTACATTGCGTGCTGGCAACGTGTGCATGAAATCCTCTTGAAGGAAAACGGATTATGAAACGCCACTCCATTAAATCGATTATCATGCCTTTTATTGAAGAACTTTCATGCTAGATGCCACTGTGCTCCTTCACCCACTCTCGGGCAAATGCCACGCGAGAGTAAACGCCTGGATAGTCAGGTTTGGCACAGCCATAGCCCCAGCTGACAACCCCCACCAGCACACCCGACTCACTGACCATTGGGCCGCCAGAATCGCCCTGGCAAGCATCCTTGCCACCCTCCATGAACCCTGCACAGATCATGCGCTCGGTCACTCCGCCATATTGCTTGTATTTTTCGCTGCACACCTTCTGGTTGACCAGCGGCACCTCCACCTGCCGCAGCCACTCACGCGACTCCAGAAGGTTCTGGGTATTCCCCCAGCCACTCACAAAGCAGGTCTCTCCGTCCATGAGCGTCTGATACGGCTCCGGTAGCTTGATGGCCCTCTTGGTGTCATCGAATTCAATGGGATGCTGCAGCTGCAGCAGCGAGAAGTCATAGTCCACATTCGAAAAGTTGAATTGGGCATGCTGGACAATTTGCTTGACACGGAGTAGCTCTCCACTGCGAGCGAACTCCGAGGTGCCCAAGCGAACCTTCAGACGATCCGCAGACTTCCCACTGAAACAGAAATAAGAGTTAAGCCCTTGAAGAAACGAGTGGTGTGGCATCCTCACTCACTATGTGCAATGGGCAGCGGTCAATATCCACTCCTCGGATATCAAGGATCCTCCACAAATATGACTGGAAGTCTGTAGTGACACCTGATGTGGCGCATCTGTGATGTTGATGCGATGTCCTCCCACAATCCGACCATCCAAGCGGGGTTGAGTCTTCAAAAGCGTATCCTTTAGTGAACGCTGTCGCATAATCGGCTGTGGTATAAGGCAAACGCCTCCAAACACCATAAAGCTGCACTGCAGCAAGAGAAACACTCGAAGACTCAACATGTTTGCTCTATGCTGAAACAAAACAAAACTTAGCTTTGGATTCGTTTGGTGTTAAAGCCTTATATATGCTATGGGCTATGGGCTCTTAGCTAAAGATAGCCACCCACTGAGCCCAATAAAACCTGCTGAGAAACCGCTGAAGCGCTTATCTGATGAATGACCCACAAAACCAAAAAAGAATAGAAGTGGAGGGGTCGAAGTCGAAAGTTTCGACACTCTTTTAGATCCGTAGAATGAGACTAACCTTAATTTTGCTGCTATAAAGCTATAAGATGTAATAATTGGATTTTGTTTATTTCTGGGTAATTGATGTACATATGTGAAAATATATATAACACTTTATTTTCCAATGTTTTTTTGAATTATCTTTAGAAACAGAAAAGGTTTTCTCGCAAAGAATTGTTTTCAGACCGATTTTTGCTATGGCAGCTATTTATATTTTAAAATAGTAGTCCGACCCTGACAAGCCTCTTTTTAAAGAAATAAGTCTCAAATGTCATGGCTTAAAATATGATTAAAATGTTGGTTTTGTCTGATTGTTCCTATGTCATTTATTTTACACATATAGTGATATAGATGGTCATAGAAGCTCATAGATGCTTGCTTTTATTCATTGCAAAAATCTGCTCAAAAACAACATACCCACTTTAAGGCAAAGAAAGCAACGTACTTTGGGTGTGGCTTATAGGATGTTCTCTCTGAAAATTAAAATACAATTTCTGGGCCTCGGCGGTGCTCGTAATCAAGTCTATGTCTAATTGGGTTAAATGCTTTTGGCAGTATATTAAGGTAGTTTTTTAATAGCCATCAAACTTGTTTACAAGGTTACAAATTCCCTTTGTGAATAAATTAGTTCAGTACGCCCTCAACCGCGCATCCATCTACTCCGCCACATATATCAGATTACGACCCACTTCGGTTAGTTTGCCTCCCTGCTCCACGCTCACTCGCTTGGTAGCCACATCCAGGATGAAATTTCCCTCGCTGAGCAACGTTTTGCCTGTCTTGTAATCTTCAAAGTTGGGTATCTTTCGGGGACCCAGCCGGGGATCATCGAAGCGCCAGATTTTCAGATTAGACTGATCCATTTTGAGCCCAATCAATTTGGTGATCTTCTCACGCAGCGACTGTACTGTGTCACCCTCGGAGATAATGGTGTTGACTTGGAAGAGCGAGGAACGCTCTGTAGGATTCACCAGCTCAACACTGACATTGGGGGCCGCACTGAAGCTGATAAAAGGCGAGCCAGGACGCACTTCTTCGCGAGTTTTCTCTGGTGCGGAGGGATCATCGGTATACTTGACTTCCAGAGAATCCAGCTATGAAAAGAGAAAGCGTGAATGTAGGTGGGCAGTTACATTAACTGTGGGCATAATCTTACATCCAGGGTGTTCTTAAGGTAGTCCAGATTGCTGATCAGTACTAGTCGCTCATCGAACTCCAGGTTTACAGCCATAGCCGCCACTCCCTTGCCCGACTCCACCTTTTCGCGTATCATTTGAGCGAACGGCATCACTCGCTTCATAAACTTCTTGAGTTCCGCCTTCTGCTGGAGTGTGGAAGCAATCACCTTGTTGTCCGGCAAGGCCTTGGACTTGTTGAACAGCTCCCTCATGGTGTCCAGGACACAGCACTGCCAGGGCGGATAGGTTTTGGCCACCCAAATTAGGCCACGATTGGGTTTCGCTGTCTGCGGATCCAGTGCCTTCTCTTTGCCGCCCTTGGCCTTCAGCTGCAGCAGGTTTTTCAGGTTGAGCCGGAAGGCGTGAGCCGACTCCATGAGATACTCGGAGCACATAATGTCGAGCTCATTGATGGCCCCTACCTCGGGCCAGCGAGCGTGGACAATGGATTCCTTATTGCCCAACAGTCCCCAAACGTGCTCCGCCATGTGGGGGCAGATGGGAGCCACCAGCAGAGCCTGACGACGTATGAAATCTAGCACCAGCTCCACGTGCATGCCCTGGGTGCCGCACAGCTCGCGGTACTTGTCGCGAGCCAGCTGCAACTCATAGAAACCGCTCCTCAGGGCCTCCTTGAAGAGCATCTTCCGGTAGTTGTCGTCCGTCTGATGCGTCTTGAGGTTCAGCTCGCTGAGGAATACCTGATCATTAAACGTCCTGGCCGCGCCCTTTCTGAGGGTGCTCTTCGTTTCTAGCATCTCCTTGACCCACTCGATGAATGTGAACAGGCGCAGGATGCCCGCATCCGCTGTGCTCTCCACAAAGTTGGCATCCTCAATGCTGTCACCGGCATCGGCCAGACACAGACGCATGCCATCGGCTGAGAACTTGTCCACGGCATCGGTTAGGGTCAGGAAGTTGCCATCCGACTTGGACATCTTGGAAGAGTTGAGCAGTAAATGGCCATTCACGCGCATTCCCTTGGGCCACTTTGTGTCATCTTTGGGCCAAATGGCCGCATGATTATAAAGAGTGAAGGTCAGATGGTTATTGATGAGATCCTTGCCAGAAACACGCAGATCCATTGGATACCAATACTCGAACTCGCGCCGCAGCACAGCCAAATGCTCCAGCTTAATGTTTGACTTCTTTGGTGGTGGTGTTTCCTTGAAAAATATGTAGTCCCAGATCTCTGAAGTCATGTCAGCCGGTGTGATTCCTACAACAAAGATATTAACCCACTAACAGATTAAATGGACCGAAATCGGACATACCAAAGGGACCGGGTTTATCGCCACGAAGGCTGCCGCCCTGTAACAGATGCACCACTGTATAGTATGCCATGTAGATGGTGGAGTCCGATAGGGACTCAATCAGCCACTGCTCGTCCCACGGCAACTTGGTGCCCAGGCCGTAGGTGCGTGAACAGGCGTACTCGTGCAGCCAGTTCAGACACGCCTCGAAATTGTTGCGTGCCTCCTCGTGGAAGGTCTCCATATCTTGCAGTATCTTGACGGCCTGCGTCTTCCAGGCGAGCTCACCGTAGGTGATGTACCACTGATTGCACAGCGCCACCACACACTCATCGGACGACCGCGATATGATGGTCTTCTCGGGCTCATAGTATACCTCCGCCTCGTTGGCATCCACCATCTTCTTTTGCAGATTCTTCTTGACATCCTGGACTTTGCAGCCGGCATATTCCCCAACCAACATGATTCCATCATAGAAGCCTAAGGAAAGTACACCAAATTTAATATGGAATTTGAAACTTTATAAGGTGTGGGTGTGTGCTTACTCTTCAGGTAGCACATTTCCTTGGCTTCGGCCAGCTTTTCCTTGTCGTTTTGTGACTGAATCTTGAGCGTCTCGTATGCATGAACGGCACAAAGCTTGCCAAGCGTAGGCACCTCAATGATAGGGAAGGGTGCGTAGGGCAGAACCATTTCATCCTTGAGTCCGTACTTCTGGCGGAACGCCTCCTTCTTTTGCAAATCCACTAGAGCAGCGTAATCGTCGGGAGAATCGGAGGGCACTGAGGTTACAACACCCGTACCCTTGTCTGCTTTGATGCTCAGCATGGGTAGCGTGTAGATGATCTTGTGAGACGTTAAGGGAGCCGACAGTGGAGTACCCAACAGTTCTTGGCCCGTGACCTCGGCTAGGACCACAATGTTGCCCTCCTCGGCGGTGAAACCCTGGTATGTCATATTGCGCGCAGCACGACGAGTGCTAATCCAGACTTCATCCCGGGAGCTCTGCCACGCAATGTACTTGATGTCCGGATGCAGCCAGCAGTTGGTCTGGCCGTACATCGTCTCCGGCCGCAGTGTGGCGGCCACCATGTAAATGGGTTGTCTGACAGCGCTGCAGAAGAAACACCACTTAAATCACGATTGAAGCAGGGAAACAAATGTCTATTTCAAACCTCAATACTTTGGGTGCCTGCAGCACCTTCATTTTGATCAGAGTGTACTCCTGGGGTCCCACGCCCTCGCCAGAGGAACGGTCGTGGTCCATGCACGGCTGTCCATCCTTGGGCGAGAAGATTGTGTATCGCTTGCCGTACATAATCTTGCCGCGCTCCTTTAGATGGTTGAACTGCCAGCGGACGAACGAATCAAAGAAGGGATTGGCATCCGTTGTGATGAAGTTGCGCCGCCAATCGATGTGGGCACCAATGCTCTTTAGGTCCTTTATCGCCAGCGGTGGGAAGTAGTTCAGCCAATGTTGGGGGTCGGAAAACTCTTTGATTTCCTCATCCTTGAGGCCCAGACTCTGCATGATCTGCCACTGGTACTTGGCGCCACCCGTCTTGGCCACAGCCTTGCTCTTCTTGCCCTTCGACTTATCCTTGGGTATCTCCGACTTGGTCTCTTCAACGGGCGCCTCCTCCACCGCTTCTGGAAACTGGGGGGGGTAACCAAAAAGTTCCACTTCACGCGTCAACTTGTCGGCACAGGCCTTGATCGGCATTCCAGTGCAATGGAAGCCAAAGGGCCACAGAACGCGACGTCCCTTGAGGCGATGATAGCGCACGGCAAACTCTGCCTTGGATAGACTGAACGTATGACCCAGATGCAGACGTCCATTCATATAAGGAAAAGGAAACGTGACGAAGAATTTCTCCGACTGTTGCTTCTTTGGCGACGCTGGGGCATCCGTCTGATGGACGCGCTCCTTTTCCCAGCGCTCCTGGACTTCGCGCTCGATCTTCTGCAGGTATTCCACCTTGAAGGTGCCTTTTCGTTCGATGTTCGCCTGGTGAATTAACGGAAATTTGCATTTTTAAAAACGTCCGTGCATATGGAATGAAGAATTCCGGGAAATATTGCATCAGCCGGCATGCTTTCGTGGCAGTTTGATGGATTTCAGCATCCAAAGATAAGATGGATTTTTGCGGATTCACCGCCAGCAAGTATTACTCACCATTTAGACTAGTGCACGTCGCAATTGTTTACAACAATTGTTTTATACAGATTTCCGCACTTTAAGCAAAATTTGCCAGTGCAACGTGTTTACAAAAAAGAAAATCGATAGTCGATAGTCGATAGACAACAAGGCTATGGAAAAGACTGATAAAGGTGACGCAGGGCTGGTTCAACATAACAACTGAAAAATAATATATTATATTTATTTATTACATACCTAGCACTTTTTATCATTAAGCATGATTCTAATTGGACATTTCTGTAATTTATTACTTCTTGTATTGCACTAAACTGCGTCCCCATGATGAACCTTTCGTATGGATATGCTGATAAAAATAAATTCAATTTGGGGAATTATTTATTTATACCATTTTTTATGTGGTGTGGTTCAAGGTGTCTAGTTGGCAAATAAATTATCCATCTTACTTTTTCTCTCAAACGATATATCGATAGTCGAAGAAAAACCATCCCATCGATGGTTTCGCAGCCCTAGCCCAAATTTAACCTAGATTTTTTTTTCTTAATTAGGGTGAAAATATAGCACATTTAGAGAAATTGTAAATTAGTTAAGCACACAAAACGTAACAATTGTGAAAAGTATTTGTTAACAATGCGGCCAGTATTTGCCTTCCTGCTGCTGGCACTCATTTGTGCGTGCCAGGCGCAGTCCGACTTTGAGGATAATGACAATGATTTTGCAGAGTTCGATGATGAGCTTGGCTCCAACTATTACACGGAGCCAGCGGCCAAGAATGCAGAGTCAAATTCGGGTGGTGAAGCTGCTGGCGGGGGCAGTGGATCCAGGGAGGAGCAAGTGCCGACACGCAAGCAGCCCCAAATCGTCGACGACGATTTGGAGGACGGCCTAGTGGAGGATGAGGAGTTTGAGCACTTCCAGGACGAGGAGGAGTTCGAGGGCTATGATGGCGGTGACGCCAAAGACCCGCCAATTGACGAGCAGGCCGAGCCCAAGCTGAACATACCCAACATCCCGCTGCACTTCCGTACCCACTGGGACTCCTATTGGATGGAGATGCTGATGGTCGCTGGTCTGCTGGCGTACTTTGCCAATTTCTTTGCGGGAAAGGCGAAAAACGCACGACTGGCGCAGCTCTGGTTTAGCACGCACAAGGCCCTTCTGGACGAAAACTTTGCTTTGGTTGGGGATGACGGCAAGGCGGATAACGAGAATCCCGGTCTGATCAAGGAGAGTGAGAGCCTGTACACGCTCTGGTGCTCGGGACGCACCTGCTGCGAGGGCATGCTCGTCGAGCTGAAGATGATCAAGCGCCAGGACTTGGTGTCCCTGGTGGCGGGACTGATGCGCCCCCAGCTGGATCAGGTCCATATCAAAATCGAACTGACACGTGGCTTGATGGATTCATTTGTATTTTCAGTCGGCACTAAGAAGACCATCACCAAGGTCTTTAAGGAATATACAGATCTGGTAAGCAACATATATACATAGATCCCCAATTTGAGTTCGATTTCAAACACTTGTTGCCATTGCAGAGCAAATTCTGTAGTCTAGTCGGGAAGCCGGAGGATCGCTACAATGTGCCCAACGGCTTCGCAGTGCTCTCGGAGGTGCCAGAGGCCACATCTGCCATACTGGAAACACGCATTATTACCGCACTTAACAAATACCAAAGCTATATCGATTACCTGCATATTTCGGACCAGTTCAGTGGCCCAATCCAGCAGGAGGAGGGCAATGCACTGAAGCAGCTGGAGACCAAGCCGGTGCTCCTTGCCGGCTTTAATCTGCCCAAGCATGCCGAAATGGAAACCATTAAGCCGTTGTTATTGTTGATCTTTTACTTAATGGAACGTTTGAAGACTTATCGCATGTCCAAGGAGGTACTTAATTCATCCATCAGAAATATCTTCTAGATAATCCCCTTAAATACTATGTACTATTGGATTTACAGGGCAAGTCCAAATCTGACAAGAATCGCCAGCGCGTTGAGGAGGAGTTCTTGAAGAGCACACATGCTGCACGTGCTGAGGCAGCTGCTCAGCGTCGCGAGGACAAGCGCAAGCAGGAGAAGGAGCGCATCCTGGCCGACGAGGATCCAGAGAAGCAGCGCCGCTGGGAGGCTAAAGAGCAGAAGCGTCAAGCCAAAAAGAATGCCCCCAAAATGAAGCGGCTGGCTGTCAAATCATTGTAGAATTTTTTTCTACTCGCAGTTTGCCATTAGTAGCTCTCAGAAGCGCTCCTCCTCAAAGTGCATACTTTGACCATTTGTAGTTGTTCCTCAAATGCCACAGAATAAAGCAATATATTATATATTTGTTTCCTATGGAGCGCCAAAAACGAAAAATTACACAATCCAAATTATACATACATATGTACATGTACTCAGCCAGCAGATAAGGTTATCCCGATAAGATAAGTTTAAGAACCCTCTATATTTGGATTACAAATTTATACACAGGAAGAGGAGGCAAGATGCAAACGGTTACATGGCCCAATATCTTGTGCACCCACTGCAACCATAGCCCCAAACTCTCCAGAAGCAAATTGCATATTAGGTGCTCGTATATCGGGCCGAAAAATTGCATTGTATTTACTAGGACTCGGTCTCAAATGTATGGGGAGTTTGGAAGGACAAGTTTAATTTATGAATCGTGGCTCAAATTCACTGCTCTCCGGCCTTCGGGAAATGGGTTTGGATGTGGCCTAACACTTGACTGGGAAACAGTTCTCATTGGACACATAGGCAATGTGATTGCGTAGCGTCTTGATCTGCTTCTGGGCGGCATCGAAGCTGTAGGAGAGGGTATTGAGTTGACCCTGCATCTCCCGGATGACAGCCTCGCGATCGTTGACCGAGAGTGAGGCGGTGGCACGGCACTGGGCCAGCTCCTTCTCGAGGCGATTAATCTGCTCCTGCTGCTGGGATTTGATTAGTTCGGCGCGCTCCTTGGTGCCGGCTATGATCTTGGCGGACTCAGTGCGCAGGGTGTCGAGGTCATCCTGGGTGGCCTTGAGCTGCTCGCAGAAGAGATCGCGCTGACGGAGGAGCTCCTCCAGTTCGTTGCGGGCCTGGCTGAGCTCCAGCTGGCACTGGGCCAGCTGTGGGCGCACATCCACCGAGGTAGGGGAACTCAATTGGGCTTTGCAGGACTTCAGCTCCTTGCATACGACCACCAGCTTGCCCTGCATCTCGTCCTTTTCCTTGCAAATCTGGGCCAGCTTCAACTGCTCGTTCTCCAGCAGCTTGGGGAAGTGGAGCAGCTCGTTGAGCTTCTCCTGGAACTTGGCCCGGATCTCCTTCACCTCCGTGTTGATCTGTTGCTCGATGCGCTTGTTGTTCATGTTGAGCTTCTCCAGCGAGACGCACTGCTCTTCGACCTTCTGCTGGGCCAACAGATACTTGTTGCGGTAGTCCTCCAGCTGCTGCGACTGCTCCTTCATGATGCACTTGAACTCCTGCTGCTCCTCCTTCAGTTCATTGACGCGTGCACGAAGCAAGTTCAGCTCGGCGGCATCGGCATCTCCGTCGGCGCCTTTGGATGGACTGCTCCCACAAATGCCCTTCATTCTGGGGAGGCACAGTAGCAGAGGATTCAGTCTACGAATTGGAGCTGCCTCTGGGCAAGCACTTACCGCTTCTGCATCTCCTTCATCTGGCAGTCCTTGCGCTGGAACTCGGTCAGCAGGCGCGTGTAGTTCTCTTTCATCTTCTCGTACTTGTCCGCTTTGGTGTTGCGCTTCCCACCGCAGATGACCAGTGGATCGGGATCCTCCGGGCAAGGCGAGCGTGCTGGACATGGGCGGGAGCACGGGTCCTCATCCTCACTTTGATCATCGCACGGATCCTGGGCCTCGCGCTGGCTCACTTCGTGCAGCAGCTTCTTTACCGAACATTGCATTTTCACAATGCGATGCTTCAGCTTGTCCATCGACTCAGTGTGGGAGGGCGCCGAGGAATTCTGGGCACATGGGGCAGCATGCGAACGCTTGGCCGAACGACAGGGCGGTGCAGCCGGGCACACGCTGCTGCTGCTCTCCGGGCAGGGAGGCTTCGACCCACAGGGTCCGGGGCTGCAGACGGGCTTGTTCTTGCACGCCATGATCGCAGCGGCGATCTCCTGCATCATCCGTTTGTCCTCCGGACAGGCGCCCTTCATCTTTTGCATGGCCTTCTGCAGGGCACAGATCAGGCGCTCATCCATCGCACCACCACCGCCACCACCACCACCACCACCGCCACCGCAGACACTAGCACAGGAGCTAGTATCATCGCTGCAGGGGTCGGTGGGGCCGCTGTTCTTAATACCGTTGCATGTACCCATACCGCACATGTAGGGCGAGAGCTGGTCCTCGTCCACGGTGGTGGTCAGGTTCACCTCCTGGTAGTGACGGTGCGAGCCAAAGTTCTGCAGCTCGATGGCCCGCCGCATCATGGTGTGGAGCTTGATGTTCTCCTGCTCCATGCAGACACGCAGGCGCTTGATCTCGCGCATGTCGTTGCGCGTCTGGCAGGGCTTGGAGCACATGTCCATCACATTGCCCTTGATGTCCTGGATGATCTTGTTCTGGCAGTCGATCTCCTTGATGAGTGCCAAGTACTCCATGTACATGCGCTTCTGCTCCGGATCGTCGGAGGACTCACCCAGCCGCGAGAACAGATCGTCATCGAGCCCCTCCTCCATCATATGCTCCTCCATAAACTTCTGCTCATCCTCGTACTCCCCGGCTTCGGTATTCTCTGTATCCGCCATTGTTAAGTCTCGTTACAACTCACTCTCAACTAACCAAATTCTACGAATTTCCTTTAATTTTTAATACTTTTTCTGAACTTTACTATTTTATTCTCCCTTTTATGTTTAGTAAAATTTGAAAAAAAAATAACTAAAAAATTTTATCAGCTAAGCTGTTGTGTTATTCCTAAACGTATAAAATAAACTGAGGGACTAGCCGTACATTCTGAGTGGGAATAGCACCTTGGGAATGGCCTGCTGTGATTCGGGAAAAATGAATAGATCGAACCGAAGGGAGTGAAGCTATTGTACGGAAAAACGCAGAAGAACACAACACGTCTCGCCCTTCATTGTTTAATTGATGAAAAAGGTTTAGAAAAAATATTCAATTTGGTAACTACATATGTATGTCGGAGATATATGAACATGCATGAAAATTTAAACATATGTATGAATGAAAATGTAAACAGAAAATGTATAGAATTAAGAAACACAGTTAATAAAGGAGAACAGAAACTACGCAGTTATTTATCCGTTGCTCCTTCTATTCGCATTGTTGCTGAGAGCGAGGATTGAGAACGAGAGTGTCGTCTCATGCGAGTGTGGCGCGGTTGTGTGTAGTTTTAATACCAATCATAAGGATCGTTTTTAAAATAAAATGCTCTTTCCTTACCCCTTTGCCAAAGGTGTTACTACAAAATATGAATTAATTAATAATTTGAAAAAAAAGTTGCAATTGTATTTTTTTGTTATTAGCTAATAGGAATTACATTAATTTATTGGAAAAAATTTAGTTTTGGTTATTAAAAGTCGTTTTTCTATTTAAATTTAATGTTTTCTTTTGTTTGGTCAAAATTACAGAAAAAGCGTTACACACGTGGGATTTTAAAAATAATTTTTTTCTTAGTGTATGACTACGATAGGAAAAAAACTTAGTATGCACTTTTGTTTGAAATTGTTTTAGCTACAAGACTAGGGAAGTCAAAAATGCATGAAATTTCAAGGTGCGGCTTTTTTTTTGTCGCTGGGTGATGCTTAAAACTAACACTTCATTCATCATTTATGGCCTTTGAGCTGTTGATTTTTGAATATTTTCTTTAATTGGAATGCAATTTCCTGTGCAACTTTTATTACAACTTTGAGCGGAAAGTAGCGAAATTCTTGGTCATATGAAGGATATGTCTGAACGTGAAGTTTCTTTCTTAAAGTAACTTAAAAAATTAGGAAAAAAAATGAAACCATAAGTACCGAGTGGGCCCTACACTATTTGATGATCTCAAAATGTAATCCTCCATTTAAAGTGCAGCTTTCTTTTACGTCGGAGCCCGCAGTGTCAACGATCGCCGTGGTATTTTCGAGTTCCTTTAGAATGTAAGTATTTCAAGATCAGCCACAATATAAATACATATTTACATACAATTTACATATAAATACCAATATAATAGAAGAAAACGAGAAGAGGAGTTTTCAGTTTGCTCACTGAATGAGAAAATACATAACCGCGACTCACTGCGCTCGAGTGCAAAAATGGAAGAAGAAGAGCACAACGATTTTCTGCCCCCGACATGTACATATATATTTCCATATTTATGTAAATGTACAAGAAATAAAAAGGTTATATTATTTTATACCGCTTTTACACTACAAATTAATTTCAAGCAGATCCAGTAGGCCTGGCCTGTCAAAATCGTTCGAAGGCAGTAGCTTTCGAATCGTCTGGAGTATAACTTCATTAATTCATTAATTTTAGTAAACGAATGTGATATATTGTAGTAAAAATTTTCTGTTAGCAAAAACAGCTTTAAAATTTCACTAGTGCGAATTCAATCGGATCAGATCAAACGCTAAATTTTAGTAGGTATTAGGCCAACCCACAAAGGCCACCACAAACAAGTAACCACCGCGCACAGTCGACTGTCTGAAGAGGCAGCCTTGGAGCAGATCACCAATGGAGTCACCTGGCAACGACTTGGAGCTGGATTGCTCCGTAGCGAAGAGAGACGAGCTCGGTAAGAGAAGCAGCTACAGCAGTCTACCGCGGAAGACATCAGTTCAGATGGGGACAGCAGCCAAGGGTCATGACTCGCAGGATAACAGCTCCAGCATGTCTCGTGACGAGCATCATGGAGACGGACAAGGAGACGCAGATCTCGCACTCAACGAGGTGGATGAGTCCGATTCGAAGCTCGACGACGAGAATGAGAATGAGTATGAGTGTGAGGGGAGGCATCGGATACCTAAACTGGGGCAGAAGAGGTCCGTCTCCTATCGCACTTCCGAACGCGCTCGAGATACTCGTTTGCAGAAGCCCCAAAACTCCGACGAGATTGGGGCGAAGCTGAAGGAGGAATTGTGCAAGTATAAGCAGGAGCTGCAGGAGTACAACGAGACGACCAAGGATCTGGAGGAGAAGTACATGAAAATCAACTACGAGCTGAGCGGCCTGCAGCAGAAGCACGACCACTTTGTAGCCACGCGGGGCAGCAGCTCCGACCAGGAGGAGGAGATGGGCAGCGAAATGGACGGCGATGCTGATGTGTACAACTACAAATCCTCGACCAGTATCGCCTCCGATGTGTCCCTGGATCAGAGCAGCAGCAAGATCTTTCGGAGCAGCAGCAGCTTCATGACCGTCCTGGAAGCTCCCAACTCCTACGAGGATCTGCCCCAGAAGAAGAAGTACCCCAGAGAGAAGCATTCCACGAAGCAGTCCCCGCCGAAGAAGATGAGCCTCTCCGATCAGGTGGCGGACGACTATAGCAGCCACATTGTGGAGAGTCTGTCCAGTCGCCACGTCAGGCGGCGCCAACGCTCTATAATGGAGCCCGACGACGACGACGAAGACGATATGGAGGATCAGGAGAACCAGCCGGCCTCGATCAAAGATGTCTACAAGGTTCTCAAAGACGTGATGAACACCTCCCAGGATCACCACAAGTACAAGCACGAACGAGCACATCCACGCGAGCGTGAACGTGAACGTGAACGGGAGCCTGGCAGCTCCACACGGGAGCTCTACTCGACGATCAACAACCTGAAGACCGAGCAGGGACAGTACCGCAACATCATTCGACAGCAGAAAGATCGCCTCACTGACTACCATTCGCGCTGTGTCAAGGCCCAGGAGATCATGAAGACGCAGAAGCACGAGATCGACAAGCTGCACGTGAACAACAAGCAGCTGGAGTCGAGCATCTACCACGACATCGATACCCTTCGCTCGAAGATCGACTCGAAGCTGAAGAACATGTCCCACCTGCCGCAAATGATGCGGGAGGAGCACAGCAAGTACGAGAAGGCAATGCGGGAGAACTGCAAGCTGGTCGACAAGCTACGTTTGCTGCATCAGGAGGCCAACCAGCTGAAGCTAAAGATCGATGAGCTGGGACGCCGCAAGCTGGTGACCATCAACCGCCTGAAGGCTGCCGAGCGTGACCTGAAGATCTTCAAGAACTACAATGCGGCCCTAAAGACGGAGAAGCGACGTCTGTCCGAGGAGCTGACCAGCGTGAAGGAGCAGCTGGAGTCCCTGCAGTCCGCCAGCAAGCGGCAGATGTGCCGCCATCGGGAGCAGAGCGAGAAGCAGCGACGTGAGCTCCAGAAGCGCATCTTTGACCTGGAGCTAAAGCTCAGCCGCAGCCAGAACTCCACCTCCAGCCTCATCCAGGAGCGGGACAGCCTCATCGCCGAGCTGCAGGCACAGCTCCATACGCTGGTCCATAATTTCGAGGTGTCCCAGAAGCACATCCGCGTGCTGCGAAGACATATCTACTCCATGACATCGGGTGGCAGTGGCATTAGCGGTGGCGGAGGAGTTTGTGGCACTGCCAGTTCTGGCATCGGCTCGGCCCACTCCCAGCGGCCCAACGAGTCATCGGGCATCGGCCGAGCCAATCCAAGTTCCCAGGGATCCAGTGCCGGACGCAGTAATCCGCGCATGATGCTGATGAAGCCCAAAGCCTAGAATCAGCCATCAGCGGCCTAAGCAACTTGAAGATATGGCTCACACCCTCAAGAAAAATTAGTGGAGACGAAGAGACAGATGGGTGCGATGCATATAATCAAGTTGCATGGGTTGGTTACACGGTGTTTACTGCCTGGATTCTGTGAATAAAATTTATTAATAATACATTTTCTCTTATTAATATTGATAATATGTACATCGGGTGATGGTGTTTTGAGCTCAGGGGTATACCGTTAGACCATCTTCTAATGCACCTGGTCCTCGCTTAACACGAACTCTATTACACGGCTATAAATTAGCTCCCTTCCCCCTTTTAATAGCCTGTTTCCACTACAGTTGAGTTATTGAGTTTTTGGGCAAAACTCAGTTTTTTGTCACATAGGTTTAACATAGGAGCCTAGAAAATTAATTCATCTGTTCGATAAAATTATGTGTTCAGTGCTGAAAACCCTACCTAGCAAGTAATATTTAACCGAATATAAAAATCGAGGAATCGAGAAAATAACTCTAGCTCATTGTCGACCAGGAGATATTATAATTTACGCGAAAATATTATAAAACTTGAAAAACAATTCTATATAAGGGAGTCCTTAAAATTAGCTAATCTTGTAGAATATTAAATTATCAATCAGATAAAATGTCCATATCATAGCTGAAGCTGGTTGATCAGCATTCCGAACATACATTATATTCCGTTCACACATTTCATTCAGGATACACATACGTGGTTTGCATTGGCCCATTTTGTTTAAACCTTATTTTCAAAGAAACTCAATAAAAGATTGAACTTTAAATTAGCTACCACTTCAGAGAATTGATTCATCTTTCTAATAAAATTAGGTGTTCAGTGCTGAAAACCCTACCTAGCAAGTAATATTTAACCGAATATCAAAATCGAGGAATATGATTTCGATTCACCTGTTTAAATTGAGGGGGCTTAAGTGGGTTAATCATTTCCGATTTATGGTATATCGGTCTATAATATGGTACAAAAACTCGTTCTTCCACGATTGCAAAATAGAAAAATTCAAAAATGTGATTTCTTCACTTTTAGTTTTTTAAAGTGATTTTTATATTTAATTATTTCGCATGCAAAACACATACATATGTATGATATTTTTGCACTCTTTCTACCAAATCTCTTTATTGCAAAAGCAGGTTACTATTAAATAAATATTTGCCCGAAAAATCAGCTGAGAGAATGCAAATTTTCAATTCTTGGTGTAGGTGCTATTACACACATAAGATGGATTAATAAGTTGTTTTTGAAGGAAATATTAAAAAAGCATATAGAAAAATCGTTCGTTCGCGACCGCTACTTAATTTTATTTAAAAAAAATGTTTTTTTTGCAATTATTTTTAAAACTCGATGAACCCCATCATTTGCAATAAGTATAGAGCTAACAAAATGCTACCGAAACGCAAAATAAAAGGTTGCGCAAATTTTTAGTTTTCTATATATTTTTTTGCATTAAAAGCGTACGAACGTACATCTACTATTTCCACTCCATTGTATCCTCGCTTCCGATCACATGTAGCGCTCTATAACTCCTTCACTATTCATATCATCATTTGTATGACTAATTTTCACAATTTAAAAAAATTTGCATGCATTTTTTTCCTATTTTACAGTTTTTACAATTTTCTCTAATGATGCTCCACTTTAGCACCTGATCTGTGATCTCATCTAATCCAGTCCATCCCCATGACCAATAAGTGCCAATCCAAATGCCCAAACTAAACAAACCAATTCCATTACCATGGAAGTGCGCAAGTCATGTACGCAGTTCAGTTCGTGGCAGATCGCTCTCACAGCTGCTGATACACACAATGCTTTACATATAAACAAATTTCCACAGCCACTTTCGATGGAGCATGATTCTTTTTGTGCGAAAAGTGCTTGAGAGAGATTAGGCAGAGGAGCCGGGAGCAGACAACGGGAGGACGGGACCAGGCGATGACAGCCGAAAGAGTGCGTTCCGAATACTCATAGGAATAAGCGTTCGCTCCCAGTGAGCGACGAGTCTTGTCTAAAAATATAACAATCACTGAGAATCTCTGAGAAATATATTTAAATATTCAAAGAAAACTCTGGGAGATGGAGGAAGGGGGGCTGCTTCTGCTGGTGCCCCGCAAAGGTGCGCTGCGCCGATGGTTTTTCAGCGCTTTTCCAGTGTGAGGGTCGCTCCTCGTCTCTTAGTTTAGTTTTCGCACGCGTCGCGTACGAACACGGATGAAACAGAATTGCAGTGGCACGCTCCGATGGGCAGCCCCTGGAATTCCCCTCAGATGATGACGTACTGCGTCGGCCTCTTTGGCTGCCTCTATCTGCTGCTGTTCTTGTCACACGTGAGGGCAGCAGCATCAGCTGACGATATGTCTTCCGGCTACGCATCGACTTCCACTTGCGTCATACGCGCCACGCTCTACATGACGCCGGCATGGGATCGCAGCGACCAAGACTTTGGCCTGCCCCTGGACATTGATTGCTCCGGAAACGGTACGCTGGAGGCACTGGCCGCCTTCGACCTTGGCGCCCAGCGGGTGGCTGGCAAAAGTCATGTTCTGCTGGACGGCGCTCACACGCCGCCACTCGGCGTTGCCAGCTATGGCCTGGAGTATCTGGATAATTGTCCCCATCTGCAGAGCCTGCAGATCGAGCGATTCGTTGGTGTCTCCAGCCTCAGTCTGGGTTGCGGAGGTCCCATTCTAAACAAGATGATAGCCGTATACATGAAAAATAATGAGCTCGGCACGCTAAGTGGGAATAGCTTCGAGCAGTTGCCGCATTTGAGGCGTCTTCAGATTCAGGGTAACTCCCTGCGGTTCATGGAACCCCTGCTGGGCTGTGGGAAACTCCAGGAGCTGAACATCATGGAGGAGGAGCAGTTGGTTCTGAGAGGTGGTGACATCATTGCACAGCTGCCGAAGCTAAAAAAACTTAGCTTGAGTCGCCTCAAGATGATTCAATCTGAGTTCTTTGACGTATTGCCTGAGAATCTCACAGAACTCGTTGTGGAGAAGACACCAATCGATAAGCGGAGCCTAATCCTGGCGAATGGAACATCTCAGCTGATTAATGTGACCATTGTGGATTGCCAACTGAACAGATTTGACCTTGAGCCATACGAAAATCGGAACATGCTCCACTTGAACCTTAGTAGCAATGCCTTGTCCTCACTGGAATTGGGAGAAAGATGTCTCCTATCGCTGGATCTCAGCAGCAATCAGTTGGCGAGCCTTACCAGTGGCTGGTTTAGGGGACTAACCCGACTCCAAGAGCTACGGTTGCAGAATAATCGCCTCCACACGCTCTCCTTAGTGCAGCTGCTGCAGATCGCACCACAAACCCTCCAACATCTAGATCTGCGATCGAATCAGTTAATGAGTATGAAAGATGTAGACGCGCGATTGCAGCAGCAGTCTATGCAGCTGCGGATGTTTGTCGATGGCAATCCCTGGAGCTGCCAGTGGCTGCTCAACTTCTCGCACAGCCAACCGCAGATGTTCCGGCTCTTGCAGTACTCCAAATACATTTCCCACATCAATGTGAATGGATTGAGCTGCAGTCCCCAGGAGGCTCCAACAGAAGGGCCAACCAAAAAGGAGCGTCTGCCGGGTAGGATTATGCATGTGTCCCTCAATAACTCCTTCGTTCCGGTGCCACATCCCAACACGAATGTCTCCAGCTTCACAGTACTGTACGGCAATCCCGTGGAGATGCATCGCAGTCAACGTTCTGGAGCGCTCGTCATTGTCTTTATGCTGCCGTTGGGGATCGCCTTCCTCTTCCTGCTGCTCTACCTCTACCTGCACTGCGAGCGGCTCTTCCACTTGTCCTACTACATTTCGGGACTGTCGTGCTTTGGCGATGGCAAGGCCTCCAGCCAGCCTCGCTTCGTGGATCATGTAGATATTGTGCGCTACCCCATGTCCAATGGCAGTGGTGCGGCCCGTGTGGAATTGGAGACCGATCTGGTCAATGGCTATGAGACGCCGGTGAGTGGTGGTGCCTCCATTTGCAACTGCACGGGCCATAGAGATTCTTTGTGCTCGCGCACGCATCATGTGACGTATGAGTCACTGCCCACGGAGCTGCCGTATCAACTGTACTCCGAGATCAAGGAACTGGCGGAGAATGGAGAAACGAAAGAGATGCTAGAAGGAGACGCAGAGCCCACAGCGCCTATTTATGACCACCTGTCGTTTGCGGAAGAAGGGAAACAGGAGGAGGAACTACAGGTGAACAATTTGTAGGTCTCGTTTAATCTTCTCTGCTAAAATCTGTTCATTCTGCTGCTTGTTGTTTTGATGTGTAACTAATGACTAAGTTCGTGTCTAGATGTAAGGTATAATTAAAGTTTCTTATTAAATTGTGATGCCGTCACTTCTTTGGCTGCCTGGAGCCGATGACAATCCGTCTGATAATGTTCGGGCCCTTAATCGTCGGCTTTATGTCCTTGCCCCCAGCGGCAGCTGTCGTCGGCTTTTCGTTCTCCTTGGCGTCGGGCAGTAGCTTCTCGACGGGACTCAGATTGTGGACAACAGGTGAGCTGCCGCTAAACTGAACCGTCTTGTGGCTTTCCTCGGCGAATATCTCACGCTTCTTGCTTAGGATGGAGCGCACATTCTTGTTGGTTGTGTCCTGCATGGCTGCAGGCTGTACTGATTTCTGTGTGTTGCTTCTTACGGGAGTTCCCTTACGCAGTGGTTTGGCCGGGCTCATGGTCATGTTGCTGCTGTCTTTAATGTCACTTTTGTTGGGTGTTGAAGAGACGTACTCTACATCGCTGTCATAATCCTCGGCCGTGAGCTCCTTTTTTTTCAGTGGTGTTCCCTTGCGACTGTTGGACTTGAATGCCTCTTCTTCGGGTTCCTGCTTGGACATCAGCATTTCGTTAGACCTGACTTTTATGACGCCCAAACGGGATTTTATGGGTGTACCCTTCATCACTGGTTTTACTGCATTGCCAATTGATTGCTCATTATCTTCCTCCTCATCCGCTTCTTCGCTGGACTCTTTCTGCGGTGTTTGATCTTTGCATTCCGTTTTAATGCGACTCTTAATGGGTGTTCCCTTTATTTTGGGCTTGAGTGTTTCAACAGATTTCTCTTCGAACTTGATTTTTATTCCTCCTGCACGTGTCTTGACTGGAGTGCCCTTTTTGATGGGCTTGGGTGCCTCTTTTGCCGGGGATATATCTTTAACTTCTTGTTTTACTATAACTGGTGTGACCTTCAGTTCTTCAGGTATGCTTGTCTTCTCCAAATGAATATTTCCCTCACGTGAAGCACGAGGCGGTGTGACGCACAATAAGCCTTTAATCTCAGTCTTTACCTCGTTGACTTCAGCCTCCGTGAGTCTCCCAGTGGCTGGGCTCTCTGTGGCTGCCGCACTGACAATGCGTGGGAGGGCGGTCTTCAGCTCGGCCTCCTTGATGTTGAATTCCATGGCCTGGACATGCTTGAAGGCAATCTTGTGCTCCGTCAGCAGATTCTCGCGATCAATCAGCACGCAGCGAGATTTCAGAGACTCAAAGCGCCAACTGGAAAGTATGAGAGGCGAAGATTCAAATAAATATCGATGTCAAGACGTACTCCATTGCTTACCGCGCCATCTCTTTCTGCACGGAGCGCATCTGCTCGTCCAGGGCGGCCTTTTGGATGCGCATGCTATGCAGTTGCGCCTTCTGCTCGTCGGTTTCGCGTCTAAATGGATGGGGGATGAGGATAATTACCTAACTAGAAGAGACACTGCCTCACAGCAAGAGGCTTAGCAACAGACTGCTAAGCGATGCTAGCACACTGTCGATACGATCGGGCAACTCATACTTGCAGAATTCCAGCATGGAGTCCAACCACGTCACGTTCTTCTCGGTGGCCACCTCGCGCAGCCGCTTCTGGGAGACATTCAGCTGCTGCTCCAGGGTCTCAGTCTGCCTCATCAGCTGGCGAATACGTTCGTTGAGCTTATCTGGGGTAATAATGAAGAAATATGTTATTAGAATCTCCAGAAGGGTCTCCTGGGCATTGCTCACTCTGATAGGTCTTGTCGGCACTGCAGAAGATGGTGCTGCACGCCTGTAGCTCTGTGTGCATGGCCACATTCTCACGCTTTAGGCGACGTATCTCGAACTCGCTCTCCGTGTAGGTCTTCTTCATGTCTAGATAGCTCTTCTTCTGGGCAGCCAGCAGCTGCTTCATCACTTGTCGCTGGTCGTCAACCTCCGCAAACAGCGAGTTGCCCTTGGGCTCTGGAATACATCAAATCAAAGACAAAACTACAATCTACTGTAAAAGAAAACGATTTTGCAGCTACCATTGGTTTGGGGCGCTGAGGTTAGCTGAGATATCTTGGCATTGGCATCCACCACCTCTTCCTGGGCGACATACAACTGTTGCTCCTTCTCTTCCAGTTCGTTGCGTTTGCATTGCAAATTCTGCTCTAGGCAGCTCACCTGATCCTGCAGACAATCAATGATTTTCTAGGGGGGGGTAAGGTAGGAAATCTATCAAAATCTCAATTAAAGCAGGACTTACCTCCTTTTCAGCCATTTCTAGAATGTGTTTCACACTGAACTCCTCATGTTCCGCTAGCTTCAGCAGCAGCTCAGAGTTCTCGTTTTCCAGGTCATGGAAGCGCATGTTGCATTCTTCATGGGCATCTTTTGATGTCACGTTGGCTGCAAGCCCACGCTCCGCAGCCGCCAGTTGCTTTTGCAATCCCCTCGCTTCCTCCGCTTTGGTGTCATAGTCCTGCTCCAGGCAGATCACCTGATCCTGCAGGCTCCTGAACTTGCGGCGCAGCTCCTCCAACTCCTGCACCTCCACACCGGGACGAACTTCAAACGTTTGCGTGCTCAATTGTTCGAGTTCTTGGGTCAAGTATGCCTCGGCCGCAAGCGCTGTGTCCAGATTTCTTTTCAAACTGAAAATGCGCTGGGCATCGATTTCAGTTTGGTTCTTTAGCTTCTGGTGGCGCTCGTGCAGGATCTTGTACTCCTCGACAATGTCGTCTACGCTTAAAGCGTGAAAATCCAAATTTATACTCATACTTTGTGCATTTAATTTAAAGATTTTTTTTTTAATGATGCTACAGTGTGGCCGTTTACTTATCGATCAAATATACCGCCCATACGTTCAGAAATATACTAAAATATATACCTTCTTATTTTCATAATATACCGTAAATATACCGAGGAAAAACAGAACTTAACCCATTTAAGCCCGCTCTATTTAAACAGTGGAACGCCTTGAGTTAAGCCGCGGAAAGTAATTATATAATTTCCAAACGGTATATAATAGCAAAAAAGAACAACAAAAAACATTGGTATATCCATATATCGATATCGTCCCTATTTGAATGGATGGATGATACATAGATATTGAACATGAGCATCTGTGATAAGAAAGACATTTTAATTAGGCATCCACATGCTGATGTTACTGATTGTGGTTGATGCAATCGTTGCCGCTGTTGATTGAGCAGCGCAGCTCTTGTAGTACTACCTTACACAATTCATCTCCCATCAGTACCTAGGGTGATACCAGAAATAACAAAAAATTATTTGAGATTTTTCATTTAAAAAGTTCATGACCACGAAATACCCCGTACACATGTGACGAAGCTTTGAAGTTGCCTTCCCTTGAAACAAGCATTTGCCACATAGTATGTGATAGTTATTTCCGGCTGTCCCATATACCCCGCGAGAACTAGGTATCACTCCATAAATGTTATCTGCACTACTTGAGCCAATTTTTCGCACAGCGTCGACCGCCGCTCGGCTAGTTAACAAATAATTTGACTACACACATGCATCAAAGCTAAATAGTAATATAGGAACTATAAAAAACCGAGAGTAGAAAGCACGTTGACTTTGCTCAGGCAGCCCCACTTTTCAGTCGTCACTGACTGAGAGCGGAGCAGTACAAACCGATCCGACATGGGAGAAGTTCCGAAAATTATGGATCTTTACCAAGTGATCCAGCCACATTTGACAGAGGGATCCACACTGGAGAAATATTCTAGTCGTTACTTGACCAGGCCTGGGGATAACTATGGCAGCGTTATGTTGGCCATTCAAGCACAAATCAAGGATGGTGATGGTGAAGTTCGGGAGTTGCCGCTGATAGCCAAGCTACCACCTCTCACCAACGATATTTACTGGCAAATCTTTCAGCCAGAAAGAACCTGCATCACAGAAAATGCTGTTTACAAGTATTTGGCACCCGAGTTAACCCAGCTCCAACTTAAATCTGGCGTCGTGCCAGCCAAACTCTTCGATGGCTTTCCCCGCTACTATGGATCCCGCATATCACTGAACGACAGCGCCACCAAGGTGGACCGGGACGCCGTACTTCTCCAGGAAAACGTAACAGTTAACGGCTACAGGCCTGGAAACCGTCAAAAGCCCTATGATCTGGCACACACTGTGCTCATTCTCCATTACTTGGCCCAGTATCACGCCCTTCCAATTGGCTTGCGACTCAAAGCCCCTCACATATATGAAGAGTATGTGCGGCCCTATTTCAAAAAGTTCGACATGAACCTTAACATATCGCCCAAAGAGAAAGAGTTGATGAACAATGAGATCCTAACTGACATCAAGTCTGCGACAAATGGAGATGAAAGTGATGTGAAGCGCGTCAAGGAGTTGCTAGACCAATTCGATGCGTTTCAGGCTGGTAAGGACGTTGAGGATGGACATTTCACTACGCTCGTACACGGAGATTTGTGGATCAACAATTTAATGGTAAAATACGGTAAGTTGCGAAAAATGCTGTGAAAGGATTAATTTTATTCCCAAAACCCTTTTAGACGATGATGGCGTTCCGGTCAAGCTAAAAATTGTCGACTTTCAAATTGCCCAGTATGGCTCGTTGGTCCACGATATAATATTTTTACTATTCTCCAGTGTGGACACAAAGGTTTTGGAGGAGAACTTCTACAATCTGCTAAACATATATTACAATGCCTTCATTAAATCCTTGCGTCAAGTCGATGTGGATACTAAAAGTTATAAATACGAGACGTAAGTAATTTCCCCAACAGAAAAATACAGATTAGCTATGCAAAATTAAAACAAACCATCAAACACACAATTGTGTATGTATTTCATTCCCATTCCCAGATTCCTCGATGAAGTTCAAAAACAAGCACATTTACAGCTTCCCCATGCCATTTTTATGATGAAAGTTATCTTGGCCGACAACAGCACGCTGCCAACAGAATATAAAGACGTAGACCTGACGGTGTTGACTAAGAACACTGGAGCTAAGAACATTGTAGCTAAGTTTGGCGAGATCTTGAGGTTGGGAAAAAAGTTTAATTTATTCTACTAAGTCACAACAGTTTTCTAGTAAGTATACATATGTAGGACATGTCGGAGTCGTAATGATATCAAATAAACATTTTGCTAAATCACGGAACGTCGACACCTTTCCCACACCGTTCTGTTCTGTTATCAGAAAGCTAATCAGTAAACCCAAAGCCCCCTTTAGATAGAAGCTCGCCCCAATCTTGCTCTCGTTCATAGCCAGAGTACCAATTAAGTAAGTGGTGGGGCAGCATGGACAGTTTTCCAGATATTTGTGATCTTGGCCAGGTAATCGAGCCTCACCTTTCCGGTGGAGTCCTTTGCAGCTACCAAACAAACTGTCTGACGCAGCCTGGCGACAATTACGGCAGCGTGCTACTATCAATACGCGCGAAGGTGCAACGCCCAGATAGAGAGCTTTACGAAGAGCTTAATTTGGTGGCCAAAGTGCCACCTACAGATCCCAAATACTGGCAATTCATTCAGCCGGAAAGGACCTGTCTTACGGAAAATTCTGTATATAAGATCCTGGCGCCTGCCTTAGCCGCACTACAGGGAGAGGCGGGTATTCCACAAGCTGAAAACTTTGACGGATTCGCTCTATACTACGGCTCACGGACATCGCTTGATCCGAGCTGCCAGCTGGTGGACCATCATGCCATATTGGTGCTGGAAAATCTACAGAGCAGCCACTACGTTCCAGGGCAGAGGCTGCAGCCCTACGATCTATCTCACACATTGATGGCGCTTAGATACATGGCCCAGTTTCATGCGCTTCCTCTTGCACTGCGGCTTCTGAAGCCCCATGTATTCCAGGAGCAGATTAAACCTTTCTTCGAGAAGTTCGATTGGCATGCGGCTGCCCCAGAGTCGAAGGCCATAATGAAAGCGGAGACACTAGAAGACATACGCAAAGCGACCAACAATAACGAAGAGTTGATATCACGCGTTAAGCAATTGTCAGACGAGTTTTTCGACTTCCTTGCTGCTCCCACAAACATGCCAGATGGGCCATTTACTAGTATAATCCACTCGGACTTCTGGATCAACAATCTAATGTTCCAGTACGGTCAGTTATAAGCCCCTAACACCTCTCTTGAAGAGTAAAAACGGATCTAATATATGTAGTTTTTTGCAGGCCCCTCTGGAGAACCCACTCATATGAAAATAATTGACTTCCAAACAGCACAATACGATTCCGTTGTGCATGACATAATCTCGTTTCTGTTATCAAGCGTTGATATTCCTATCTTGAAGATACACTTCGAAAACATGCTGGAGGTCTACTACAAGACATTCATAAGCTGTCTGACACGGGTGGGGGCAGAGGTATCAGGATACAGCTACGAAGCGTAAGATAAGGGGAATGGAATGAACCTGCGAGATTGAGTTTTTTATTGTGTATCGCTGTATCGCTGCTCCACAGATTTCGGGCGGAGGTGAAACGTGTTGCATACATCCAGGTGCCCCATGCAATATTCATGACGCGATTCATTATGGCTGAGAATGTCACCACAGAGCAAAAAGAACACCGTCAGCTGGCCGAACTTTTGAGGAACACGGGCTCGGAGCGTATATGCCACAGACTGAACCAGATTCTAAGCATAGCAAAGCAGTTTGACATATTGTACTAATCAATGATGCGCCTCGCCTCGCACTGTAATTATTATTTCTTCTAATTGACTAAATGACTGATTATAATGTGTATTTGATGGGGCAGGGCAGCTAATGCTAATTGTAACATTTTGCATTCGATTTTGCTCATATTTGTCAGTGCACAGTACGATAGTGGGGTCATTCTGTCATTCTGTCTGTCTTCGCTGGAAACTCAGAGAACATGCGTTGGAGCACTCTTGCCTGCATTATCGCTTGGATGATGTTATCTAGGCGCCTGGAAATCGAGAGCAAGGAGGTTCGTATTCGTTTGTATTCAGTATTCACATCCAGAGTCGTCCTAACTTTAATGAACGCTTTCACTAGAAATGTTACTATGTGATTTTAACCTACTCAAACTGGACAGACGACCGTCCCCGGTTTGTAGTGAACATGACATTTTCAAACCAAACTGGGATTGGCTCCATTACCACCATCAACGAGGAAATCGCCTCGCCTGTCTCCCGTATCGTTATCGTTCAGCGCTCAACTAAGGAGAAGCCCCGCACCATATACAATGCATCCACCAGGTTGTGCGACTTGCAGAATGTTTTCAACTCGGTTCCGCTTTTCAAGCCAGCCAAGGACAACGTGCTAAAACAAAGCAATTACTCGCTGAGCTGTCCGCTCACAAAGGGAACCTACGCCATAAACAACATGCGCGTCAACCCGAGGAACCCGCTCCTGAGCTTGCTCCATCAGCCAAAACATTCCTTTACGGTAAAGGGAGGATTATTTGAGGAGCTCCCTCGCGGCCGATTGAGACCGTTGTCCACTTATTTTATGGCGGGTAAGGTTATCAAAGGTCTTGCGGTGCTAACGATTGAGGGCAGAAGGAACGTCCAGCCCGCCGAAATAAATCAGAATACAGCAAAAACACCTCAGTCCTACTGCCGATACTGCCCTTTGTGAAACTTGTGAAATGTTGGCCAGGAGCAAAATTTTCTTATTTTACTCATCTGTGCCATGTCGACATGCTCTGCGATTGTAGTGTCCAAGTTAGACGTTTGCCCGCAGGACGTCCATAGACTACCAGCGGCATTCTATTATTCTAAATTTACAATATAGTATGTACATACATATGTATATGTTTTGACATGTCCGTAACACGTCCACAAATTACTTTTACCAACTATTTTACACGGCTGCAGCCCCAAAAATATGCTTGCCAAAATAAACAACTCGATTTAATATTATACGTGATAATGAACATTTTTTGTTTCAGAAAATATATAAACTAATAATACAAAGCAACAGCTTTCTGAAGAATGTTATGCTGATAGGTTTTTACACAAAAGTCCTTTATTGATTCGAAGCTAATTATCAGAAATCGTAAGGACCAAACCAATATGGAGCGATAACTATTGCCAGTGCTCTTATAGGTCTTCCAAATAATTTTTGGGATGCCTAATGAGCGACGGAAGCAACAGGGGATGGGATGCCGATGCCACAATTTCTGTGCTAAGAGTGGGGAGATGGACTGGTAAGTGAATGAACTCAAAGTACGAATGAACTCTACGTGAGCGAGGGTGAAACAAAGTAACAAAGTATCACCACAATTATTAATATGCACGTCGAATTTATACATATGTACATATGTATGTATGTACATAGGTATGAAATGCAGTTCATTGTATTTATATATTTGACTAAGACAAAAAGAAATTCCGATGACTGTGATGAGAGGCTGGTTCAGTTCAATCAACTTTGGTATCATGTAAGAATGCGTTTGTAAGCTGCATAAGCAACTCCGCAGTAAAAAGATTGTGCACTTATCGCAAGTTCATTATCAGCTGGCGTCAAAAAACAGTAGGGACAACACAAAATATTCAAAGCAAATATCCAACAACCTGAAAATTAATTCATTATAGGCCATCCGAATTTCTGGGGGCCTCATAAAAAAAAACATAATTCGAAATTAAATTAAAGCGCAATGCCCGTGTCGTGTCGTGTCTTTGCCCGTCATCGCTTCTGCTTTTGGTGATTGCCTCGGTGAACTTTGTTTTGTTCAATGCGCCAATCAGCCAAAGAACAAGATCACTTGGTGGACGCGTGCGTGTTCCTGATGACGCAAAGATTTCCACTCGCGTGTGCTACGCAGGCAGAGAGAATGCAATAAATAAATTGGGGAAGAACGATTTTCTCAAATATTTTTTATATGTATTTCGTACGGGGCATTGTGCCGGGGCAAATAGAATAAGAAATTGGGAATCGACAGGGACAGGGAGACAGGGAGCAGAGCATACAATTTTCAGATTCGCTAGCCGTTCCAGAAGACTATATGACGTGAGGTTCTACTAAAGAGCGCCGCAGATTAAATATAGCCCACACATCACGACCAAAATATTACGAATGGCGTGAGCAGTGCGATATTAGATAAATGGGCCAGATAAAAAGCTATATACAAAGAAAATAATCGTGCGGCTGTCTGCTTTGGCGCAAGATCCCACAATATCGACACGCGCCGTAGATAAGGACGACTCGCCTCAGAGAAAATAAAACCATTCCCTCAAAAAATGACAAAGCTCCCAGGTGTTGCATAAGCACGGTATGGACATCAGTCATAGGATATGCCATGCCATACGAGTGACAAGTGCCACTGCGATTCCATAATCAAATCAAACTGTGGAGCTGTGGGACCTGCCATATATTTGTTTCGATCGAGTAATCAATTATGAGGGGCTATTAGTAGTGCCATAAACGGTAATCTCAACGAGCAGCTGGTACAAAACCAATTGAAACAATAAACCAAACACAGCCCCCAGCAACGATCGCTCCATAAACAGGTTTCGGGTGTTTTGCTTTTGATTTTGTCTTTATTATACTGATTTTACTGCCTGTGTCTGTGACGTAGCCGACGCTCCTCTACATATTGCAGCTGTAAATCTGGTGTTATCAAAGTTCGTATTTAGTTCCGCATCATTCTGTTCTCCCCATAAGGGCCTATATAAGTTTCTTGACCCGGTTTCGGGTTTGCTTTTTGCCACCCGAATCGCATATATATGTATGTACATATGTACATTAAATGAATGGGTCGAGCAGTACACATCACGCACCGTGGCCGTGCGCCAAAATTGTTGATATTTATATTTCTTTATTCAAACATGTGCATATATGTATACATATAGTATGTATAAGATAACATGTTTCCTTTTCTGCATACACAACAGGAACATCGCTTACATCAATTAAATTTCATAAGTAAGTTTTTTGCCAATGTATAATGTTTTTTTATTTCCACCATGATTTATGACCATTTGATAACGCGGTCCCTCCCTGATACTGATAACCAGTGCCATCATTCTATTGACCGAATTTAATGTCACGCCAAAACAGATAATAACAAGTGCTGGTCAGACTTCTGCAGGCGGAAGGAGAATCTTATCAGCTGTTTCGGACTTTAAACTCCGCACAAATTAAATTAATTTTTAAATTATGTTTCAATGTTTAATGAACCACCCACAGCCAATGATTTTTGCTCAAAGAATCTCGTTCATAAGTAGGCTTCAAAAGAAAATATTGCATATTAGAAAATGTCTATTAAAGTGTGCTTATGTACATATGTGTTCGCTTGCAGATCGTTAGAAAAGCAATGTAATTTTAAAAAATTGTATTTATAAAGATCATACATATATGTATGTATGTATGTATATGTATGGCTTTAGAGCTTATCAGAAAAAAGCCGACGATAAGATTGTGGCCCCATTGGAAAAACATTTCTGTTCCTTTATATTTAATCAACAGCAAAACAATTTTCAGCTTATCATTTTATAATATGCAAATGGGCATAGAAAAGGAATTTGAACTGGATATCCACAGACCTGCATTGTAAGATGTGAACATCTTGAAACTCGTTCCATGAATATAGATGAACTTCATTAATTATCTTGCTATCAATTTCGGTGCGGAACTCTCAAGTTCTGCGTTCATAACAAGCCTTAGCTTAGTCTTGATTACGATTGTTTATGGGATTTTAAATTCTTATATCTACACACACACACATATGTATGTATGTATATATGTACATGTGACGACTGTCGTCACATGCAGCAAGAGCAAAACGGGTATATGAGGCTGAGTGCTTGGCCAAAGGAATGTGTCCAGCCTCATAGAGTAGATAGACCCCTAATTGCACGGGTTATCTGTTAGCCCTGCTAGGCAATATAATATGGTGAACCGAGCACACTCAACCCAGCTGGCAATCCGATTTTATGGTGTGGTGTATTCAATATTGTGATGAACGGCCCAGACCGGTCCCGTCCCGGCCCCATTACAAATACATGTCCCGTAATCCGAAGGCAGAAGTTTTACCAAGGGCATCAAAGCCAGCAACACAAGCAAGCAACGTTGAGCCGGTTGCTATATGTACATACAGGTGATGAAAGGGCCCCAAGTGTAGGCAGTCTAAGGCGAGGCAGTGCACTTGGTAGCTTGGGGAAGAGCCAGGGTGAATAAGCACCCTTTAGAAGCGATTAAGGCCGTCCCTCTAGGGTCAATCAATATTTGATTGTGATGTGTTAAGGCCTGTCATCAGCAGAATGCACTCCATGTTCCCATTATCAGCAGTGTGTATGCATCGACCATATACTGAATTTATGTATGTATGCATTGTTTGTTCATGTGTATTTATAATTTCATATCGAAACGTAGGCACTCGATCTTCAGAACTTTCAGTGTCGGCCTGTGCGACCCATTTTGCGATGTTGGTGGAAAACTTTCCATTTAAATATATGTATAAATATACACATACATATGTATGTACAAGGTCTTGGTTTATTTGTACGTTCGTTCCCCTCGTACTACTCACATATACAAACCAGCCGTTCTATATATTCAAATTCTGCTTTTCACGGCAGGCAATTACAGCGTGTCGTTCTTAAAAGCTCGCCAAAATAGAAGAAAAATAAATTAGACATTTAGTAATCGGTATTTTGTTTACAACTTTGTGCTTTTTACTCGAAATGTTTATTTGAATTGCATTGGAATTCTCGATTCTTCTGCTTCTACTAGAGATACGTAAATACATTGAGATTGTTGTAAAATGCTAGCGAACAGTGAGGATCGACAAGCCTGAAATGTCTTGTGTACGATATTGTATATAATATTTTTTCTAAAATTGTATTCAACAAGTTCTACTCAACAACAAATACTACAAACAATATTAATTTATGCATTAGATATGCTTTCACATATGCATGTTCATATGTACATACATATGTATGTATAGTCAATCTAATTTTGTCTAATTTTCTGATACTCATTTCTTTGATCTTTCATTTGGGCAGGTGTATTAAGGAATTCCTGGCAGGCAAATCAACAAATCAAGAACTTAAAAGATTCCACAAAACACTTGCATGTAACTTGAAAATTAAAATAATACTGGACAGAACATCATGGTGCTGTTCAAAACCAATTGTTTTTCAATCGTCTATAACCTACATATATATTGCACATATGTATGTACATACATACATGCATTTGTACGTACTGCATAAACGTAATTTTAAAAGTAGTTTATTAATTAGTTTAAAGCAAGGATAAAGTAGGTATACACATAATTTGTAAAAATATTAATGGCAGAATATTTTCTAAATCTGGGGCTTTCTTCAGTAGTTCACTCTCAGGTTCAATTTTCTTTTCAGTTTCTGTTGTTTCCTGCTTATCTCCCTCCTACACTTCTTAAATGCTAACCAAACGCTACTCGTTCTCTCTGCTTTTTGTCTTTTTCACACCAGCAAAATTATATTTGCTCCACTCAAAATCGAAAATTATCCAAATTATCAGCCAAACCACACGGGCCGGCCCCGGTCTGCTTCAATGTTCAATTATATGCTATGTACAAGAAAATGTTACGCCCACCAGCAGCCTACACACTCTCTCCCCCTCTCCTCTACTCGTTCAGCAGGCAAGTGCGCACCAGGGCACCACACACGGCGTACGGGTCGCAGTTGGAGCTGGGGCGACGATCCTCGAAGTAGCCCCTTCCAGCTGTCGCAACGCCTCGCGGCACCCGCACACTGACGGCGCGGTTGGCCACGCCCCACGAAAATTTGTCGATGCTGGAGGTCTCCAGACGGCCGACCAGGCGCCGTTCGTTGTCCTTGCCCTCCTTGGGGTCGTACGCCTTGATGTGGCGCTCGTGCTGCTTGCTCAACTTCTCTATGGCCGCCTCGATGGCCTTGATTCCTCCGTCAGCGCGCATTGCCTTGGTGGAGAAGTTCGTGTGGGCGCCGGCTCCATTCCACTGGCCCTCCATTGGCTTGGGGTCAAATGTGACAACCACGCCGTACTCCTCGGCAATGCGCTGCAGGATGTAGCGCGAGACCCAGAGATCATCGCTGGCCTTCAAGCCATTGCTGGGACCCACCTGATACTCCCACTGGGCGGGCATCACCTCAGCGTTGGTGCCTGCAAAGTCAATGCCTGCGTATAAGCAAGCTACGGTGTGGGCTTCTACGAGATCTCGGGCGTACACGCGGTCGGCACCAACGCCGCAGTAGTAGGGTCCTTGGGGTGCTGGGAAACCGTTGTCGGGCCAGCCGAAAGGACGACCATCTACATCGAGCAGCGTATACTCCTGTTCGATGCCAAACCAAGGCTCCTGGTCCCCAATTTTTTCAACGGCGGCCTGAAAGGCTGCGCGTTTGTTGGAGGATGTGGGCTTGCCATCGGCGTTGTAGGTGTCGCACAGAACAATGACATCGTTCTTTCCCGGCTTGAAGGGATCCCGGTAGATGGCACGGGGCTTGAGAGTGGTGTCAGAGTTCTCTCCGTGCGCCTGGTAGGTCGAGCTGCCATCGTACTGCCAGTCGGGCAGGTCCTCCACGGAAATTGGTACTTTGTCTAGGACGCGGTCTTTTAGGCGAATGTTCTCGCCGGTGCCGTCAATCCAGAGGTAGGTGGCCTGCACTCGATTGGCAGGCGTCTCCAGATTCCGATATCTCTGCAGGATGCTCTTGTCCAGGGCCGTGTTTGGGGAATTCACCAGGAACGTGGACCTCGCTGTATTTGATGTGCGGAACAGACGGAGCTGCTGTGTTGCAGGACCAACAAGCTCCTTTTTCAGGAAGAGTCCGGCCACGCGGAATGCCATGTCGAGTCTTGATTGAAAAAATTTGGAGAAAATTATACGTTTATTTCTGTATTGCACTGTAAATTGAGATGGTAACAAAAGTACAGTGGTCTCCAAAGTTTAGACTTGCTTTTTCGCAGTTTATTTTTATGTAATTATTTTCGTTCACGCAAATTATTTTGGATTGAAGTAACTGACGGCGGTTTGGGAGTGGGTGTTTTTATCAGACTTACTTATCACTGGTTTTTTGTCCACTTTACGGTTATATATTTCACTAAGGTCTGTCGGTGGGTGCAGGGCAGGCTTGTGTGAATTGCGGGACTTGCGCTGTGGTTTATTCAGTTGGCTGCGGGAATTGCTGCTGAGGACACCCAACCAATGCGAGGTTTGGAAGGCTTATGTTTGTACGACAACATTCACTTTTCGGTTTCGGTCTGTGTCGGTTTTTCTTTATCGCGTTTGCAGTCGGCGCTGACTGCGGCAGCGGACGAAGTCTCCTACAGACAGCCCCAAGCAAGCACCAACAAAAGTGGGTCCAAAACAGACAACGAGCAGCATACACGCACACACAATCGAGCAGCGCGCAGATAGCGTTGGAAGACAACGAATACACAAACAATTTCTCTCTCGGAGCGCTTCTCAGAGAGAGGAGCGCAGAGAGAAACAGAATATTTCAAGGCTACGAGATTAGACTAAATCTACCGTTACTTTGATAAATGTAATGTATGCATTGATTTTGATGCACGTCGTAACTATGCATTTTGTAACATAGTATGTACATATGTATGTACACATTAATTTTTTCATTCTTTAGATGTTAAATTTTGTATGATTTCTGTCTACCCCTTTCTATGTCCTATTTCCTCAAATCCTGGACTCTGTTAAAACATTTTCAGAAGATACGAAATTACAATTTCACACTGGGTGCTATTCAGGATGTATTTTAATTGAATACACTGTACCAAAACGATGTAAGCAATATTTCCTCTCACTTTCTACTCTCTCTCCATAGCATTGCAGCATTACAGGGAGAGAGCTACTCATATGGTGGTGGTGCTCTCACTTCATCGACCAAAACGCTCTTTGGAAACATTTCTGGTACAAAGTTCAGCACACGCATACATATGTATGTATGTATGTACATATTTCACAAAAACAAGATATTATTGGGGCTGTTGGATCAGCTGTTATTATACAGGGTGGCTAATGAATGATAAAATGGTTCTTGTGATATCAATGGGAATTTTTTTTGTTGCTATTTTAAAAATAGAGCTAGAGTTTAAAAAATATTTCAGTTTTTTAATCTATCAATGGCTTATCTATCAATGGGATTCACCAAAACCTGTTGCATGCTTTTAGGCCTAGCACAGGGGGCTTAATGCTCAAAATTTCAAAGTAAGGGCTCGGACAGCACTGAGTCTTAAGAATGTACAACGGTACACTCGAACACAGTACTGAGTGGCCTATAAGCTGCTCCAACGCAACAATCGGCACGTCCTGAACCCAAAAAAAGGCAAATGGTGGGAAAACAAGCTTTCAAGTTGTTTCCCGCTTGTCTGACATAACCAAAATACAGCAAACTAAAAGAAAAACATACATACTTATAGGCTAGTGTGCGTACGAGCGTACATATCTGTGAAGTGAACCACAAGCTAAATATCAAAATGTGAGCGAATACGGATTGTATATGTACATATGTAATATATGTATATGTACATATGTATGCAATGTATGTTTATATACCTACTTTTATGTAGCTATGTATGTACATATGTATGTATGTATGTTGGTGTGTGGCATGCCACTATGCCTGCATCATTTTCAGTCACGTCACTCGTACTACGCTTTTCCAGTTGTAAGCACCGTTTTCAATGGATGGCCGGCTTTAGTTTTGATTCGCAAGCCACAAGTAAAGTCACGGATGATGATTGCGGTATTGCGGTTGTACATATCAACAACAAAGTAAATTTTACTATACAGTTTTGTTTTCCGAATGCCCCAATAAGATTAAAATTACAATTTGCCTCTTTTGGCCAAAGCTTGCAAAGGCTACTTGTTGCTCGACCTGTGTCGTTTTTTTGTGGCTTCTTCAAGGGCTAATTACCATGGACAATAACAGTTGGAAGCAGTTTTTGGAGAACAACAACCTGTAAGTAGTAGATACAGCAGTGTGAGGTTTTGAATGCAAACAAAATGCACCGCTACTAGTTCGTACGACTTTAGAGCATTTTTATGAAATTATATCACTTGAGAAAAAGCCCACAATTTTTCTTGGTAAACCACAACAACAAGGGCCAGAAGTAAAACCGGTTTTTAGTCCCTGCCAATCGTTGACATCTCCGTGATTTGAATACCTCAACGAGTCTTAGATATTTCCACGACAAGAGTCATCGGAAATTGACTGCTGTGGAAATTACAAAAGCTTTACATAACTGGAAACGCCTGCACCAAAGGAAAACACCAAGTAAATTTGGGCTTGCGCTTGGAAAATGTCTTCCATTTATACACACACCACACTACACTCTTTTCACTTCGAAGTTGAACAAATGCACCAAACCGGTTTCACTTTTGCTCAATTTTGCAATGCTCTTGCTAATTTTTTGAGTGCTGAAGCTTGTAAGCAAGTTTGCTTAAATTTTTGGATTTCAGAACATGTTTACTACCTTAACCGAGTAATTCTCCATGCAAGGCCTCTCCTCTCGCCAAACTGAAACGATGTCAATACGCATATTGTAAGCCATTTGAAAAAAAACACAAACAAATTAAATATTCGTATATAAAAAAATCTGGTGGTGCCAAAGGAACTCCCACGAGCTGTATACAATAATAATCACAAATGCGTTTCTAATGACCTCATGTCACATACAATTAGAGGAGCTGGAGACCCTACCCTACATTGCTGCATATGAGTTACAGCTAAACACTTATATATGTATGCATATATGTACATACATATGTACAAATGTATCTATGTACATAGCTGTTTGTTCAAACAAGTATTCCCTTATCGACAGGCGATACAAGGTATCCCACCTATAAAACTGAAAACCCGTAATTGTGTTTTCCGCTACATCATAAAAGGTCTCAAAGTACAATGTACATTATCTACTGAACAAAACCTGCTATCAGCAAGATACTGGCCAGCCTTTTTCGAAGCAGTCCATACGTCAATGGAATCAGTTCATGAGTCACAGATTCTCCAAAGCCATGAACTTGTAATTTAAAATATTTAATATATTAAATACCCGATTTCGTTATAGTCACAACTGTGCTGCCTAACTAAGAAATAATTCATTGCATTGTACTATCGGAAACGGTCAATCTATTATCAAACCGATAGGATTATTAATAATAAATGCCCTCTCGTTTGTAATAAACTATCAGTACAAGGCCTGGCCGATAAGCATACAAATAGTAGATGGCATGTTTTCATGGATGGGAAATATTTTCGTAATTGAATAGTACCGATGAAATCCAAACGAATGCTACCTAGAGGAGTCTAAATTTCCCAGAGAACTCGAATAGAATACATACTTCGGAATTCTTCTGGGGAGCGGCGCTCTGAGAATAACCCAACTACCCCACTCACACCACACACACAGGCACGGCACCCATTGAAATGCATTGTGTCGCTCGCTAGAATATGAACAAGAACTGGGTACTGGTGCCATCACGCTCAAACGCACAGCAATATGTAGCTACCTCTGCTGCTCAGCTGTTGCTGTTTGCGTGTGCTTCAAGTATATGTATACTCTCTGCCTGTCGGCAGTGGCATTCATTTCTGGCTTCGTTCCACTGCCACAACTGGGGCCCGTTCATTTACGATCAGCCCGCGAGCGAGTAAAGTTAAAAAATCCGAGAAGCGGACGTTCCGTTTCATACAGACGGGTGGAAATATTTTCTCAGAGCAGACCACACGGTGGTGGTTTAATCGGGAACGAGAACGTAAAGGGCAGAAGGGGGCAATCAAAAAAATACCCAGTGCAAAATTGCTGCCAGGGCAGTGAACGAATCGAATCGCAGTGTTAAAGTTTCTAAATACGAATATACATACACAGAATAGTGGTTGCATATTGTTTTTAAAACCCCATATTTGATTGATTGATTGACAAGATGACAAAGAGCGATAATGCAAATCTATTGAACGACAACAGGCTTGGTACTGGAGGAGCAGCACAGCTGAAAGCCCAGATTGTCCCCGCCCAGCCGAAGACCCTCCAGCATTTGCCCAAGAGACCGGCAGTGGACCTGGCGTTTCACAATCTGACATACCGTGTCAAGGAAGGAAACCGCAGCAGTAAGTACTTATCTGGAAAATGCATACATACATATTTACATGTGAATAGGTTTCCACACCTTCACCCCCCCACCCCATAGACAGAGTGAGCAGAGAACGACGCGCCTGCTCATTCCCATTCTCATGGTTTTCGTTTTCGCTTTCTTTTGCCATTCTCTTGATCTATCTAAGGCCTTCGCTCACACGAATACTGTAATGCTGTGATTATATGTATATTTTCTCGACTGTCAGTTCCATCTTCGGAGCGTATTTGTTGCTATTACGCACTATGCGCCAACTTTAGCAAGTTTTACTTGTTTGCTTTAGCTGCGCTTCGGCTTCGTGCTGGTTTCTGGTTTCTTTGTTCTCTCAGCGTCATATCAGCGGTTGTCTGTGGCGTTGCCACCCTGAGCAAAGAACTTGGGGGTAAACTTTGGAAGAACACTGAGCGCTGAGTAAGCTGTAAGCTGTTAGCTTATATGTAGGTTTCCTAATTACACTAGTATCGCTAGTAACTCGTGGCCAAAGGGCACAGTATTCCGCGATAAGCCAGCCATGGACCGATACATATGTATGCAGGTACATAAATAAAATCCACAATAGACTATAGGAGTTTCTGCCCACACAAACGCTTTTTCCTATTGGGACAGTCAACAAGTTGATTCGCATCGCATCAAGAATGCGAACCATGTACTTCTCTCTACGAGTATATGCATGAACGATTGTTTTTTGTATGTATCCATAGCTAAACATGGGTGGAGCGAAGTAGGGGGATTTGGATCTGGGTCTGGCTCTGGCTCTGGCTCTGGGGCTGCTAGTCTGTTGTTAATGAGAAAAAAGCATTCAACGCCAGTCCCTATTTTCTGTTTATTTTTTTTGTAGAGACGTCAGTACGAGTATGTGCTTGTTGTGTTAGCACAGCGATTAGGTTTTATTCATAGGCGGATAGATAGATAGGAAAGAGGTTTCGGGTTAAGCTCCCTTCAAAGCACATAAATGAGTCTCCGAAGCAAGTGCAACCATACATCTGTACATATGTATGTTATGTATATGTCTACTGACAATATGACAATATGTGCCCCATTGAGTACCTACCTGTCCAGTAAATGTGACGAATAGCTTTTTTCCCTCCCAAATGGCCATTTTGAATTATTAATGATGGGCAAGCGATATTTCCAATAATTGGTTATTCATATTGGCACAGCTGCTGTGTTCTCAGGAATCCTCAGGAATCAATACTCAGCTCCAGCTAAAAGGGCATACATATATGTATGTACATATCAAGACGTTCACTTCTGTACCGCATAATATGCTGTTGAAATGTTGCAAGGACATCAGCTTTAACGGTCCAGTTTAAAGATCCCATGCATCCCATACCATTTTTAAGTAGCTTCCACAGCCTGCTTAAGCTTTGTCTTAAGGTCGATCGGATTCAGTAGCGCATCAACTTCAACTAAGTACAAAGGTAATTGAAAGCGCCGCCAGCTGAACTTTGCACAGTCGCAAATTGTTAGGACAGATGTGAATGACAGCCATCAGTGACGAGATACAAAGGTCGGCCATTCGACTCAATTGAGTCTGTAAGAATACTTGTATATGTACATATACATACATACATATGTACATACATATGTACTTGAACATGCAAGTGTACGAGTATATGTTTCATCTTTAGGCAAAAGATTTGCAGATGGCACGCTACTTTCAGAGACGTGCTAAGTTTTTCGGCTAATAATGTATACAAAGTAAAGTGGCGATGAAGCAACTGCCGCTTTTGGTATTCGGGTTTTGCGATTTTTAAGTAAAGAATTATGGAGGTACCTGCGAATGTTCTCAAAAGGCCATGCCAGATTTTTACTTGAAGTGTTCGCCTTGAGGCGACTGCACTTGCTTGACCAACTAAAAACATATAAAAGCAAGATTCCCTTCTTCAGATACACCCAACACCCAACACTAAAACGCCCTTGAGTTTCTTCTGCGTACACATTTTGGGGCGAACTTAGTGGCTGCTCAATGTACGAGTATCTGAGGAATAAGTTGAACAACTCTGAATTGGCCTTAGTGTTTGGATTAACGTTTGTCAAGCGTAGCGCACTTCAATCGAGCCCCAGCTCCATTCACAGTTTTGAGGCAGTTACGGACGTACTGTGGGGGCCAGTCGCAGCTGCAATATTAATTTTCAGTGGCAGTTTAATGCGAAACATTGCTTAGTTAGGGGCTACGCTAGTACGCGGCTTGGTAGTCGCAGTCTGTCAGTTGTGGTTCGCTGCCAGCTTACATTGCGCCGTATTTTGTAATGAAGTAAGCTGTCAAGAGTAAGAGCAACTAAATTAAACCATTGCAACCTACATACATACATACATATACATATGTACATATGTACTCACGAGCTTTGTACAATTCAAGTTTTTGTCTGAACACAATAGCGAAACTATACATACATAGGTCATGGTAAATGACTAGACTAGTAACTACTTAGCATGCGTTATGACACGCCTAAAGTGGATTGTTTTGTAATGGAAATTTAATGCAAGAGCTCTTAAGTTAGTTGTTTCTACCAACTACTCCACAGCCCCGAAGCACTATGAATGAAAATCAACGCGATCGCAGTCTCTTACAAAAGATCATCACCTGAGTGCCAAAAAAATGGTCGACACATTCATCTTTGACAAAGACTCGTAGCCGGCAATTGCGAATAACAATGCGTGCCCGAAAGCTAACTGGTTTATTAGCATTTGCCTCCAACCACAGATGTTATTTGTAGTTTCTATTTTATTCATATGGTGTATGGTGTGTATATAAGGCACTTCCGCATCTGATCAACTTAATTGTTTTTATTTTAAAAGAATAAGCAAATATGTGATTCTGAGTCCGATCGTCTCAAAAAATAATACAAGCTATTGGTATGGTCCACAGTCTGAAGTGCAATTAGATGTACAATTAGTAGCCCACGAATCTTAAGGACTATGTGAAATTGCTTAACGGCTCATCGGAATCGTTGGATCCCCAACCGTTTAGTGCTTCAGACACAGCTATATTGTCTGCATTCACGCTCAGACGCCGTCCAGATGAAGGTATGGAGGTGGAGATGGAATTCAAAAAAACTCGCTGGGGCCAATGACCGGGCTCTGCTTTTTGGATTGTCAGTCTTTTCGTATTTTGTTGACCGATTCAGTTCACTTGATCGTCCGATGACCAATGCAACACTAAATTTTATAGTTTCGGTGTATTTAATCTGAAGGAGACAATTTTTAGGCCTGATTTCAGATTTCTCCAAAACACTTACATATCTCATATCTTGTTATTACAGATGCCAAAACCATTCTGAAGGGCGTCAGCGGGCGCCTGCAGTCAGGAGAGCTTACAGCCATCATGGGACCATCCGGCGCTGGAAAGAGTACGCTGCTCAATATTTTGTCTGGCTACAAGTAAGTTTGTCTTTGTCTGATGCTGATGATTTGCATTCACAACAAGTAGCTGCTGAAGTAGTATTTTCGTATTTATACATATGTATGTATGTTTCTGACCTTGTGGAATCACACCAGAATACATACATATGTATGCGGCATATGGTTCCTGTTGCGCCGTGCGATTCCGAGTGCTAGTGCGAGTATATTTATTGGCCAGCCCTGCATTATCAGCAATATATGTACATACATATAGCAATAAGTGCGACTTGATAAGCACACTGCCTAACAGAGAACTTGAACCGCCGACCTTTTCGGGGACTCTGCACGAGCACATGAATGGGTTCTTTTAAATTATATAATTTATGCACTGTAGGCACGGAATCCTCATCCGACTTCCCTTTCAAAGTTATTATCTTTATTTGTTTATTGAAAACGTTAAAGTTTTGCTGTGCGGCATAATAATCATAAACATTTCAAACTAAATTGCTGATTTGTTACTGTTGTTACTAGGAGCTAGGCAGGCGGACAAGCCGCTAGCCATCAATCGAAATGAGAATGAGAGGTTGTCTGAATCGCAAGAAGCCGATTCTTGTCATGCTTTGTACATACATACATACATACATCCATACATACATATATCAGAGTGTAATCAGCGCCTCGCTTTGTTTGTGTTTTATTAGTTTAAATACTTGTGTGGGAATACGCTACTAGTTTGCTAAACTTTGGACCCATCCGCTTTGCGCAACAGTCCCCCAATCGCGTGCACATACTACATACATATATGTATGTATGTCTGTACATATGTTTATATTGAAATAGGGGTCTGATAAGCTGGTAATTAGCTGTGTTCAAAAATTCAATGATAACCACTGAAGAAACTGTTCCAACGGAGTTACCAAAAATGGTATGCATATGCATTTTAATGATAACTTTATTGGTATAAGTATATATATATAAGAATTATGATGGCCAGGATCAGCACTTGTTTGATTTGCAAACCCAAATTCATGAAATCCTTTAATCCGGTTTAATTTTTGCCTCTAGAACCTCGAGCATCGAAGGAAGCGTCACCATGAATGGCGCTGAGCGCAACCTGAGTGCTTTCCGGAAGTTATCCGCCTACATAATGCAGGATAATCAGCTGCACGGAAATCTAACGGTGCAGGAAGCGATGACGGTGGCAACGAATTTAAAGCTTAGCAAAAAGTTCACAAAGCCTGAGAAGAATTCAATGGTAAGTCGATCGAAGTACAGACATCCCAGCCACATACATAAAGACAGCACACTCAATTGGGCAATAGGAAAAGCTCCAGAATTATATGTCTATAGCTGTATTCTCGGCGGATATTTTTAGCTTAATAAAACCAGTTTTTGGCAGATTATATCACAATACTCGGAGGTGACATTATGGAAGTCTGTAGTCTGTTTTGCCCATTTACAAAAGGTCTTGCAAGTCATCACGGCCAGACAAAAATAAAACTTACTGAAAGGAAAGGGAACACAAGGAAATTCCAGCACGCTAATAAGTTAGATGTTTCTTACAGATCGATGACATTTTGCTGACTCTGAGCCTGAGTGAGCACCGCAACACAATGACTCGCAATCTGTCAGGCGGTCAGAAGAAGCGTTTATCCATTGCCTTGGAGCTGGTCAGCAATCCGCCCATCATGTTCTTCGATGAACCCACCTCTGGCCTAGACAGCTCGACATGTTTCCAGTGCATTCATCTGCTGAAAATGCTGGCCGCAGGCGGACGCACAGTTATCTGCACCATCCATCAGCCTTCCGCTCGTCTCTTTGAGATGTTCGATCAGTTGTACACTCTCGCCGATGGACAGTGCGTCTACCAGGGCAGCACCAAGCAGCTGGTGCCCTTCCTCTCCACCCTGAACTTGGAGTGCCCCAGTTACCACAACCCGGCAAGCTATGTCATAGAGGTTTCTTGCGGAGAGCACGGGGATCACACTCGCAAGCTGGTAGAGGCAATCGACAATGGCAAAAGGGACATCCGCTCCTCTACGGACTACGCTGGACTGAAGGCCCGCAATGATCTGGTGAAAGTACAAAATCTGAAGGCCATCCTGGACAAAAACGATGCCTCAAACGTCAGCGTAAGCAAGTACGACGATAATCTGACCTTGAACAATGGTTTGCTTAACGGCATGGTAAACGATATTGTGAAGAACACCAACGCTGGCACCGTAGTGGTCAGTACCAATGAGAAAGGCGATGCCATGATTGATGTGGAAAAGACGGACAACTGTACAACGGCTTTGCTCTCGGAGGAGATTACATCGCCGGAGCGGTACCCGACGTCGCAGTTCCATCAGTTCTGGGTGGTTCTCAAGCGAACTCTGCTTTTCAGCTATCGCGATTGGGTAAGTTTTGCGCATACTCAAAATTTTAGAGAGTCTATAACTAATGCAATACTAATTATTTTTCTCAATTATTTCTTATAGACGCTTATGTATCTGCGGTTGTTTGCTCATCTCTTGGTTGGTTTTCTGATTGGTGCCCTCTACTACGACATTGGCAATGATGGAGCCAAGGTGCTCAGCAACCTGGGTTTCTTGTTCTTCAACATGCTGTTCCTCATGTACACCTCAATGACCATAACGATTCTATCATGTAAGTTATTTAACCAACCAACCGAACCCACCCTCTTTTTTATGTACTCATATATCAAATCAAACTTTTTTAGTCCCACTTGAGATGCCCGTGCTGTTAAAGGAGAACTTTAATCGCTGGTATTCGTTGAAATCCTACTATCTGGCTATATCAGTAGCTGATTTACCATTTCAAGTGAGTTTTGCTAATTGCTTTAAACGAACCACAGAATGAATATTTATTTATCTTCTCTTTTTACCAGGCAATTTTCTGTGTCATCTACGTATCCATCGTGTATTACTTCACATCGCAGCCATGGGAACTGTTCCGGTTCTCGATGTTCCTGTCGGCCTGCCTGCTCATCTCCTTCGTTGCTCAGTCCGTCGGTCTGGTAGTTGGCGCTGCCATGAATGTCCAGAACGGAGTCTTCCTTGCCCCGGTAATGTCCGTGCCATTCCTGCTCTTCTCCGGTTTCTTCGTCTCGTTCGACGCCTATACCGGTGTACTTACGGTGGATCACATATCTATCGTACATCCGCTACGGCTTCGAGGGCACCGCTCTAGCCACCTACGGATATGAGCGTGAGAAGCTACGATGCTTCCAGACCTATTGCCATTTCAAGTCGCCTTTAACCACGCTGGAGGAGCTGGACATGGTGAATGCGAACTTTACCCTCGATATTGTGGCCCTTGTTGTGATCTTTGTGGTGCTGCGCATTTCGGCGTACCTGTTCTTGCGCTGGAAGCTGAAGACTGTGCGCTAAGTTTTTGTAAAATTAAACATTTTTTTCGGTTCTAAAAGCTTTCTATGTACCTACCTACCTATTTAGTTGTCAACAAAACGTTTTGGGTTTTTCATATTTAATCCATGTACATTTTATTTTTGCCTAGTTTTTAGTTGCGAAATTCATTATCACGCAGATAAGCAAGCGCTTTATTCCAGGCCCAGATGTAGAAAACGATAACATTTGATCAAACTAAATAACACTGAACAAACACACAATTAAGGAGTAAGCAAATATAGAGCTAGATATAAGTAAAGAAAACATCAAATCACACTATTTTGCCAAATCCAATATAATATTAAACTAATATATTTTCATGTGACCTTTGAAATGTGTACAAGCAAGAAAGAAAATATATATATTGTCGTCTGTGAATAAACATATTTTATATACAATATACAATATACATACGTACATACATATGTACGTGTACCACAAAAAAGGCTTGCAATCTATGCAAATTTGTATTCAAGATGCATTACGCCTGTGTGTAACTATTTTATACCAATTTTTAATACAGGTTTCCGATAAATGCACACGGTATTTAAGTGCCAAGCATATTTTATAATTACATTTATATTTATTATTCATTCGTGGAGGAAATAAAGAAATGTCGTACAAAAATACTCTTGATTCCATTTACTCCAGGAACCTACATATAGTACACAGCTCATCTGATCATTCAATTCTACATATGTATATGATCAGGATCATAGTAGGATTTAAAATAAATAGTAGGTACCGAGTGCAAATGGGGTCAGATCGGCAAAAGGCCTACTCTTTTAGGGTCGTGAGGATCCAGACTTTCAATAGATATAAAAATCTTAATTACAAAAACAACCGGTATGTGGCCTAGACATAGCGAAAAGCCGAAAAGTATATCATGATTTATTTGGGTAGCCAGCTGGTTACTTCAATTTGAAAGTCCGTTATTTCTTCATAATTTAATTGCGGGGGCAATCATTGGCCAAACAATTAAAATGAAAATAGATGCAGAAGGCACAGGGTCTTTGGAACAGGAATATGCGCCATGCATTCTGTAAAAGCCGTTGCAATGAATTTTCAATTTCGCCTTGAATATGTTAGTAATTGTTTAGCAATGGCAGCGCCATTACCATCATTTTGCAAAGCTTCAGAGAATGATTATAAAATTTCATGAAACATACATACATTTTTTGCATGAAGCTCTGCATTGCATATGTAGCTATTCCCGGAGCATTCCCGCTGCAAATGTGAACAATGAATTCCACTGGGCCATGGGCATGGGCAAGGCCCATTGGGCATGTGTCTATACGAGTATTGAAGAGATCATTTCTGTAGGATGACTATAAATAAACTATTTATATCCTGCTGTAACAAAAATCAGAGGCTGCTCAACAAGTTTGCCAAGTGATACTGCTGCAGAGAATGAAAAAAGCTCCCGTTCTTTGCCTAGAAGTGTTCTTTCCACTTTTCTTTGTCTGATGTGGGCTGGCGACTGAGAAATCTGTTGGGGGCTGCCACTCTGTTGTTCTTCCTTCATTTGCTTTTAGTACATTTTCGTTCGTTGGTGCAACAAGTCGTCGCTGCTGCCTGTTTCGTTGTATTTGTCGTTGTTGTTTCTGCATTTCAGTCTCCCGCCATCCATGCCACCACCAAAGAGCTGCCGTTACAGGCAAAAGAGAGTGGAAAGCCAACGCTAGTAGCAACAACAAAAAAGAAAGTGGAGTAAGTGCAATGGAGCTCTATGACCCTCTCCTTTCCGTCTCCGATTGTGTGGTAGCTAGTGCCAGTCAGTGGTGCATTTACGCAGCTGTAAAAACATACATAATAATACCCACTAGCAGCAATATCTAAGCGCGTTCGTTGAACCTGAAAGTCGAATGGCTGCGAGAATGTGCTTGTGGTTGTGCATGTACGAAATTATGATGAAAAATATATTTCTTGCCGCCGGTTCTGGCTGGTACATACATACAATCAGCAAGTACTGTTAAATCGATTTTTGGGTCAACTAAGGGAATCATTATGATCAAGCGTTCTGATAACGCCTGAAACCAACTACATATGTACATATGTACATATTATGAAAGCTGAAAAGTCAACTGATTGCATTCGGGATTATCTCACTTACAAATACAGACACAACGTATCCGGTTGAAGTCGGCGATAACACTGTGATAGATGTCAGAATTCTCTAGGAGCGGATGAAGCCCGCTTTTCGTAACGCAATTGTTGACGCTAGCGTACGTCAGACAACTCTGCTTCTGGGGGGCACCAAAATAAAGCTCGGTCACCGAATATGCCGTGATAAATGTGTGCATAATCGTACATACAAATACTCGCATATAATTATAATGGTATGGTGAAATTAGCCGATGCTTCATAGATACATTATATTATTCGTCAGTGGACAATGTGGAATTTTTATTCATATATCGCACAGTCAAAGCAAAGTTCAACATTCGCCGCTTCAATGCATTTGCATGCGCCATTACCATTACTCACACAAAAAAGTCAAGATACAAAACAAAGAATCTGTTGGCACGTCGCCTCTTGCATACCCTTTTGAACGACATCTCTTCCAAACTCATGGATATATTTATAAAGAGTGTATGGAAAATGAGTTGCCAAAATCGTACTCCTCAAATGTATACAGTACGATACAAAAGGCTTATAAGTGAGGCCAATGGTCACGCACCCTGTTCCCATCGAAAATCAGCTCCTATTTTGTATTCATACACTGCCGCTAAAGACTTTCCACGAACAAAGCCAATTACAGCAGTTTAAATACGTTTACATATTTGTTTGTATATACATATGTACATATATGCTGAGAATTATATAGAGCATGCAATCAAATGAGAGCTAAGAAAAGATAAACAATGAAAAAGTACACATAGCTATCAGCTGTAGCCATTAAATATCAGTTGAATGAAACTTCCGCTATTGCCCTGCTGTACATATGTACATATACATACTTCATGAATATATGTACATACTTCAAGCTGATAACGTTCTCTACACGTATTCATATTCCCCAAAGCTACTGTTGTGCAGCTACTGCAGTTGCAACTGCAACAGCTCCGCTTATCTGCGGCTGCAGCTGAGACAGCGAATCGTGGTAGTTGCAAAATTCTGGACAAGTTTTGTGTGCTTGACTCTACTGAGATTACTCACCAGCAACCCGTGATACTACTCTCCCCCACACACCAAAATACCCAGATGCGATCGGCATACAGTCAGCCGGAGCCGGCTATTCAACCAGCCTGTCAGTCAGTCACTCGGTCAGAATTCATGCTGCGGCGTCTACTCGTTCCCGTACTACTTTCAATCAATTGAAAATCTGAGTTTATTTTTCGAGCTGCGCTCTGGCACAACACTCGCGCGATCCCGCTCCAGCCGGGGAAATGAAATTCGTTTAAAAAGTTCTTTGCTCAGTGCGAAATTTGTTTTCAGAACGAAAGCAGCGCGTTTTGTAGTCGTATCGAAGCGTAAGTAATTGTAATAAATGCTAATACTTACTAGAAGCGGGATGAAAGGTTTCAAGTGCCCGCATCGCTAATTAGAATAATAATACAAAAAGTCTTGAAACAACGAACAAGCAGTAAATACTTTTGACAAACTGGTTTAAATGTATTTGCTTATTTTCACGTTGAATGTGTAGTGATTCCCATTATACAAATAAATCGACAAGAAATACAGACCGCTTCGAAAGAGAGCGAAAAGCGCCGTCGAAGATCGCGTCCAGCAGTATCGAGAGGTTATCACCGATGCTAAATTTCAAAAAGCTTATAAAATAATTCAATTAAATATTAAACGCCTTCAGCAAAGTTCCACTTCTAATTTGAGGCTAATTCATCAACAATTTCAGGGGCAATGACTTCAACCTATAAAACGGCATTAATTCCTAGTTAAGGAATCAACAGGCAATCAAGATGCAAGCCACCAGTAGCATCAAAGGCAGCAACAACTCCCAAAATAGCTCGCTGCAGTATAGCAGCGACATCAATGCCATAAGCCTTGAACTACCCCAATATTCTGAGGATTTTCAATCTGTTACCGGATTAAAGTATTTGCCAGCTTGGCCAGCAGTTAATTTGCAGTTTACGGGACTAAATTGTGAAGTTCCGGACAGATGCAATGGTAAGTGAATGCGAATGCAACTGACTCTCATTACAGCTAATTAAATGTTAATGAACGTATCGTGTATAATATTTGATTATTGAGAATGATAATTGGGCATAATTTTCTAAGTAATTGGCATTGGTATGTCCAACACTACCCGATCATTTATTGCGGCTAAAAATGCACATATTAAATAACAATTATCGACGTCAATTTTATACTCTTGTGATGTACATATGTTGCCATTTAACCACAATTGATACCATACCATTTCATTCAGTCCCTTTTAGTTACCTTACACCTATTATACCCTTTTACCGATTACCCTTTTGCAGCCCAAAAGAAAAAGAAGATTTTGCGGGAAGTGAATGGGGAATTTCGCTCCCATGAACTGACTGCGATTATGGGACCCTCAGGAGCTGGCAAGACAACACTGTTGAACCTGCTAGCGGGATTTGGGTAAGATATAACAAGCTGATTTTCAAATACTGGCCACTTAAACAATGATATCTTATGCAGGCCTGTTAGAAATGTCGGCGAGATTTTAGTCAACAACCATCCAAGGGATCTGCGAGTTTTCCGTAAAATGTCCCGATACATAATGCAGGTATGTACATATGTATAGGAGCCTTGCTGATCGGAAGTCCAGTCTATAAGGTTGATTTGAATGCATTTTAATTGCTTTTCAGACAGATGTTCTTGATCCGCAATTTACCGTTCTCGAAATGATGCTCCTGGCCGCCCATCTGAAGCTGGGAAATGATCTGAGCCTAAAACAAAAGCTAGAAGTGGTGAGGACCATAAATACACAGAAAAATATTTCTATTTGAAGTAATTTGATCAACATTGTACAGATCCATGAAATTTTGGGAATGCTACGCCTAAAAAGATCAGAAAACACAAAGGCCCAACGGCTGTCTGGAGGTGAACGAAAGCGTTTGTGCGTTGCCCTTGAACTGGTCAATAATCCACCTGTCCTCTTCCTGGATGAGCCCACTACGTAAGCAAATGACAAGTGTTTTAAATCTTTAACTATATACTTACTGAAGATCCAAAAGCGGTCTGGATGATCTGTCTAGCTCTCAGTGTATGTCGCTGCTAAAGATGTTAGCTGCCGGCGGCCGCACAGTAATCTGCTCAATCCATACCCCTTCCGCCAAGATCTTTGAGATGATTGACACTGTGTACGTACTGGCCGAAGGTCAATGCGTTTACCAAGGAAGTGGGAGCAACATTGTACCCTACATGCAACATTTGGGTCTGAGCTGTCCCGTCACATACAACCCGGCTGACTTTATCATTGAGGTGGCCTGTCATGAGTATGGCGATGCTTACCAGGAGCCAATGGTCGAGGCCATTGCCAACGGCAAAGTCACGCGGTGGACTCCAACAGCGGACGATGGCAAAACTACACCCACTAAAACCGACACAACATCCGGCGCGTCGTCATTCTACGAAATGGAGCACTTCGATGAGGAAATTAACCCAAAGCTATTGCAATCCAAATCTAGCTGGTGGATGCAGTATAAGCTTCTGCTGACCCGAATGCTACTGCAAATGTGGCGGGACAAAGTTAGTAAGAAAGGAGATGGATCAACACAGCACATATTAATATCCTTAAATCTTCCAGTCATACATCAAGCTAAAGTTCTACATGAACATAGTGCTAGCACTAATCGTGGGAGGCCTTTATGTTGGAGTGGGACGCCTGGCTTCCAAAGCGCTGTTTAACTTCGGATTTATGTTCACTATTGTAATAGCTTACTTGTACCTGCCAATGATGCCTGTACTGCTCTACTGTAAGTCATGTTCGTCTGTTAGTTTATCCCTATGCACGCTAATTTATCACTTTTGGCCAACAGTTCCATCGGAAATAAATCTTTTGAAGAGGGAATACTTCAACCAGTGGTACCGCCTGAGCTCCTACTACGCTGCGATGATTTCTGCTAAATTACCATCGATGTTCGTACTGGCCGTCATTTATTTATCAATTGTGTACTTAATGTCCAGCCAGCCTCTGGAATGGTTCCGCTTTATTATGTTATTTACGATAGCCTTTCTTACGGCCCTAACTTCTGATAGTTTTGGCTTACTGATTTCCAGTAGACTAAGCTTGGTGGTAAGTTCGTTTATCAGTTGATTTGTTTGACAAGTCCTCACCAACTTGTCACCTTTTTAGAATGGTATGTTCATGGGCCCAGTGTTGGCAGTGCCTCTGATCTTGCTATCCATATATGGTATTGGCTACGGCAAAGATACATACATTTCCCCTGTCATGCGATTCCTGATGTCTCTTAGCTATTTGCGCCATGGTATGGAGGGGCTAGTAGCAGCGCTATACGACTACGGAAGGGGAGATACAATCTGCGAAGACACCGAAATGTTCTGCATGTTCAAGAAATCTCAGTTCTTGTTGATTTTTCTGGGATTTGAAAACATGCACTATTTGTGGTCGGTTTTCTGCTTGATTGGATTTTATATGCTCTTTACAGTCTCGGCGTACGTCATGATACGACAGCGTCTGAAGAAATCGTCGTCCAACCAAATTTTCGCCTACGCCCTTCAGCTGTTAACTAAATACTTTAATTTTACTTCATATAATTACTAAGCATGATGTTCATATACCAGGAAAAGGTTGGTGCTGGTGCTGGTACCCCAAACGTACATAGTTTAATCCGAGATATATTTTTTCTCAAAATATTTTCATCTGAAAATGCCATATGTTAGTTTTTGCGCCATGCTGTGACAAATTGTATTATAACATGTTTATTATAGCATAGAACAATTGTACGGCCGAGCTGTTGGGTGATATACAGGATACAAATAATTATAAACGAAAAAAGTATGCATGCATTGTATCTTAGATTATACATACATACAACTTACAAAATTTTCTCAATAAAGGCCCACGGGACTGCAAAACAAAAGAGATAAGTTGTCGATTAAGTTTATTGCAATGATCATTATTTTGTGAATGTTTCACATATTGTACATACACACACATTCATAAATATTAACTATTGTAAGGAGAGTCTTTTGGCGCAGTTTAAAATACCACCATTCAATCATTTTAGATTGGTTGTCTGTTTATTTTATCTGTTTATTTATTGCGGTGATTCCTATTATACTGTTACAATTAAAATACCCATATTTGCATGTAGGTCATTCGTTTGGATCTTTAATATATTTTTGTAAAGGAAAATACATTATATTATAGTTGGCTACAGAAATACAAGGACAGTGTGTAATATGTATACAATCATGTTGTTTAAAAACTTTTGGTAAAACTCATACAACGCACAATCGACAACACATAGTAGCAATAATAAAAGATACAAAAATATGTTTACAATTTACAACATAATAAATGTGTGTAATTTCCAGGCAAAGCATATTCAAGATTTTATACAATTTCAAAGAGGCTAACTAAATGACATTGCCGGTTTCAAGAGGGTCTGATTGGGGTGGCTGGCTACTTGTTTTGTGGTAACAGATCTGAGCGATAAATCTATACTATGTTTATGTATACCTTAAGCTCATCAATTGTAGGGGAGCTCTCTATTAAGTAAATATATGCGGATAGTATGACAACTACAACTTATGCTGTGTGAGTGGACTGCACACATCAAATTGCTTTAAATTAAATAGCGTAGAGCGCGCAGATACAGTTCGAAACAAAAGCCCAAGAGAGGTATCAGGCGGATGGTGGGTGCCTGCTTCGCTGACTTTTAACTTTTAAAAAAAAACTAAAAATTACGTTGCTGTTGCTGTTTCTGTTGATGGCTTTAGCCTTTTAGCTGACGGTGACGGCGGCAGCGGTTCGTCAGCGTTTAGTCAGTTGATCTCCAAATGCTTTGCCTCCTCCCACGAGAATCCGTCGCGTCCAAAGTGACCGTATGTGCTGGTGCGCTGGTAAATCGGCTGACGCAGGTTTAAGTCCCTGTAACATGACATAAGAATATAAATATAGGATGTACATAATTTGCCTGCGGCTCAGTTTCTACTTACTTCACGATTTTGCCAGGCCTAAGGTCGAAGTTGCGTTTGATAATTTCGAGCAGTTCCTTTTGTGATTTATGGGAAGTACCGTAGTCAAACACAGTGATGGACAGGGGCTCGGCCAAGCCAATGGCGTACGAGACCTGAACCAGGCAACGCTTGCAGAGACCAGCCTTTACCAAGGATTTGGCAACCCAGCGCGCTGCGTACGCTGCAGATCTGTCAACCTTGGTAAAATCCTTGCCGGAGAAGGCACCACCACCATGTGCACCCCAGCCTCCATAGGTATCCACAATGATTTTGCGGCCTGTTAGACCTGCGTCACCCATCGGACCACCAATGACGAAAAGTCCGCACGGATTGATGTGGACAATAGTGTTGGCATCAAAGTATTTGGCGGGAATAACAACTTTAACAACTTTCTCCATAACCTCCGAGCGCAGAGTTTCCAACGAAATCTTCTCCGAGTGTTGCATAGACACAACGACAGTGTGTACGCGCTTGGGCACTGCCGAGCCCTGGTTGAAGAGATACTCGCAGGTTACTTGAGTCTTGGAGTCAGGGCGAGCCCACCAGAAGACCTCCGAGCGGCGCAGCTCAGCAATCTTTTCATTCAGCTTGTGAGCCAGCACGACGGTGAGAGGCATACATTCCTCGGTCTCATCGGTAGCATATCCAAACATGATTCCCTGAAAGTAGTTGAAAGATCGCTTAAGTAATGCTCTTAATGATATTACGCCAAACGAAAGCAACACAAACCAAAAAGCCTTACCCGATTGTAAGTGGAATAAGTAAAATACATTTAGGTTTAGGATAACTAGAGGGGAAGATGATTCAAGCAACAAGAGTTAGATAGTGGGAGTGCGGTGTAAAGATGCCGTAACTAATTATGAAAATAAATAGTCAGATAGTATTGGTGTATATACAAGAGTGTACATATGTACATATGTATGTATGTAGTACGTAAGTTTTTTGCAGTAGTGTGTGACTTGATTTGCGCATGACAAAAAAAAGGCTACAATAAAAGGCCGAATCATATAAATATATCAAAAATATTTGCTGATCGATCAACGATCGAATTTTTTTTGTTTTCAAATAGCAAGCGAGGCGGTAAAGTGCATGTTTGGGATGGGCCAGCGTTGCGATGTTTCAACTCCATAAAATTTGGTACAGAAATATGTAGCAATAGAAAAACTAAAGATGATTTCAAAAGTAATCGCAATTATAATCAAGTAATCTTGATAAGCTCTTTCAATTAGTTACGCAAATGTATAGAAAACAATTATAAATATGTGCAACATCAAATTGTGTTAGTGGCGATAAAACCCTTTCCAACAGAGTTATGATACCGCCCAAGCCATAACCACCGAGTAAATAGATATGGTGACCCGCAACCAAATGACAAAAAGGACAATCATCTTAAGGCGCAACTCTTTGGAAAGGGCATACGATCCTCGGCCTGCCGAGAATGCCATTACTTTACTGTTTACTGTTTCTAATCCACACCTGATCTCCGGCACCGATTTCTTCCTCAGGACGATTGACATGCACGCCAGCAGCAATTTCGGGAGATTGTTGGTCCAATGCCAAAAGCACGTTGCACGTTTTAAAATCGAAACCTTTGAGTTTTGAAAATCGTTTGCAAAATGGATAATATCGAATAAGATATGATATTGGTTTGTATCGTGTTTTGTACACATGTAACGAGAGAGAAAGAATAAAAGAAAATAGCGCAGCAAAATTGCACACACACAGAGAAAATGTCTGTAAATAATGTATAACAAATGAATTTATTCACCCTATTATTCTAGTTTATATGTAAAATTTTTATAATTAGTTACAGAATTGGGACACCGTAGCCATTGCTGGATCTTCAATCTTCAAAAAATTAATCCACCGCAATGAGCATTATACTGAAATTTGACCTGTATCTAGAAAGCCATACCTGTAGTCATCTGTGATTAGGACAACTGCAGGGAGTTCCTTAACAATTAACCACATGCAATGCATATTTTCTGTTGGCAGATGGGTTCTTAAGAAAGCTCTCCATAGGGTTTGCCTAAGAATGGGTTTGGTATAATGCGCAGTTATGTCGTTAGAATACCCGAAGTGGAATTCAAGCTGAGTGTATGCAATGATTTGAGCGCAATAAATGATTTTTTTTTGCTCGAGGCTTTCTAATTGTAAATGTAACATGTAAAATTTTCTCTGTCTTTAGTTGATAGACTTTAATCTAAACTATTTAAATGGGTATTTATCGCAATGTAATGGGATCGTTGATCCAATCTTACTGTTGAACTGAAATTATCAATTTTCCTGGCACTTGGATTGTAGTCGCTTGATATTAAAGTATTATTAAAATTAAAATGATATCTGGCTGATTGATCTCTTTTAAATGACATGAAACTCAGGTTGGCCTGCGAGCGAGCAAAGTAAATGGTAGAAAAATACGATTTACGAGGAACACATTGAACAAAATATAAACGTAACGAGCAAACGCACACACTTTTCCGCATCACTTAGTGCTAAGCGGTAGTAGGAGAACGCAAATTCTTTGCTGTACCTGGTCACCAGCGCCGACGTCATCTTCTTCGCGGTTGATGTGGACACCGTTTGCAATGTTTGGGGACTGTTGTTCAATGGCGACAAGCAGATTTAGGGTCTTCCAATCAAAACCTTTTTAATTTTGATTTGATTTTGGTTAAGTTTAATACTGGCTTTAGATGTGTGTAACGGTAAGTTCCTGAAATCCCGCCCACAATAATGTCTCTATACTATACGATAGACCTATTCAAACTTACCCTTGGAAGAGTCATCGTAGCCAATATGCTCGACTGTCTCACGTACAACCTTCTGGTAATCGACAACTGCCTTCGATGTGATCTCGCCGCAAAGCAGAATCATGCCCGTTTTTGCAACAGTTTCTAAAATAACAGTAAGATTAATTTTTGTTTCAAAACAAGGAGGCGACAGCAAGTCAAGCAACTCCAGTGGGGCAAAGCTTCCCAATGCCCACTCTGGATTCGACACATTTGTTTATTTATCATGGGTGCCGCATGGGGCGGTTAGGATTACACACGCGTCCATTGTTGAACCAATATTTACTTTAAAGACGAGTTTATTTACTGATGGACGGACACTACAGACAAAAAAATGACCTTATCGGCGTATTTTGACTCGCTGCTATCATTCTTCAAAGCTCCCGACTTAGAAGTCCCCCTGAGGTCGTACCCGAAGCGCGGTTTATTTATTAATTCTATTTTCGGGATTTCAGCTTTGTGGCCGACAGTGGTTTTGCTTGATGCGTGTTAAAATTAAATTTACCACATGCTACTTTGGCGTTAGGATCCTGCTGAGATGTGCATCCAAGATAGCATCGCTTATTTGATCGCACATTTTGTCTGCAAAAAGAGAAGAAAGTGAGAACGTGATATTAATATGTGTACCAGAAAACAGAACTACGTGGGACAATGGCAGGGAGAGGATAGGCCAGTAGAGCAAGTGTGCCAAATAGTTGCCAGATATGTGCTTTCCCTCGACATTTGTCGCCGCCCAGGCGAGACAGCTAAAAATTGCTGGGCCGTACAGTTTATTTTAATTTTCAGTCTGCGATTGACAGCGAAATTCAATGCCACTTATGTCTATAACTCAAAACACAAGCCCAACGCTGCGATGCCGCTGTAAAAACAAAATATTCAAACAAAAATAACAAGAAAAATATCCACATGAGATCCCTCGGAATCATATAACGTCGCCAAAAGTGACACCAGTCGCGTTGCCAGCGTAATGAGACGCAACACGCCTGTGAAATGGGAACATTTCGGCAGGTTTCATTGGAAACAGCGTTATTGAACTCCGATCTTGCATCAGCAATGAGGGGTTCAATAGTTTTTCACTTCCTTGCCCCGTAAGCTGGCAAAAGTCGAAAATTGTTGACTCATTTCAATGGCGCATCGTCTCGATTACATCTAGGAAAGTGAACGTTCTGAGAACACTAGTAATTGGAAACAAGCTGAACACATGGGTTCACATAAAAAATTGCATTCAAAGAAATTAACTGCGACTTAATTCACATAGAGACTGAATATCTGATAGCCTCGAATGGGTTGGGAAACCCTTATAATACCTATTTCATCATTTTCGGAAAACTTAAACGTCACTCATTCAACCTAAAGAGACAGTTGAAATTAATGGTGAATTTCCATGGTCTCTCTTTCGGAGTACTCTCCCCGCTTATCAAGTGTCAGTCCTGTCTTATAGAGACGACTTAATTAGCGTTATAAAATGGTAAAAGCAATCAATGCGTAGTATAAAGGGTCGCTCGCTCTCTCTCTTATCAGCAAATAATATCAGTTCGGACATATCTGTATCTTCCTACACATATGTATGTTCGTACAGCTCATTACACACACACACACACATGGACCTACTGATATAAACAAATAGCAAGGCGGTGTGGGACATTGGGCGAACCACATTGGCAGCTCGAGCGAAACACGTGGTTGGCCTTTCGCTAAAAAGATAAGCTTGAAAAGCTGAGTAACTCGTTGCCACAGAAGGCGCCAAAGAGTTTGTTTCCAACGTGGATTTATTTTATTTTTGCCATTGTTTTGATCGTCTTCTGCAGAACAGGTACTTATGTACATATCTATATGTATGTATGTACAAGTACACAGAAACATACAATATATATAAATACATATGCGTATGTATACATATGTATCCGTAAAGTGAGAGACAATAATTTGCGTTCGGCAACGGTGGCAACGAATACTTCATATATGTATGTACATGTGTAGTCCCAGAAGCACATGGTGCGCATGACGCAAAATCTACGAATGTGAGAGCGGAGAGTAGAGAGCGATAAAGAACCAGTGTATTTATTGCGTCGGTCCCACAACCAGAAGGTTGGGGTCGCAGCTGTGTGGGGGCTAGAGAGTGACCAGCTGTTTGAGGCAGACAATTTCTGTGAGCGTCCAGGGCGCCAGCTGGTAAATTTCGATGCATCAATTCCATCTCCAATACGAATCTACCGTGGCACCATCGATATGGCTCGAAAAACCGGCATATTGTATTTACATACATATGTGTATATACATATGTATGTAGACCCCGTCGCTGGTCACCCCAAGAAAATACTGCTTTGAGGCGACCACTGATGAGTAAACAAGCACGTTTTTCGACACACAATAAAAATCTCATTCCGCAGCTGACTACAAAAGGAGCGTAAATTGAATTAACAATAAGGTTCAACGAGGTATAGTCGCTCGAGCAAAGGTGCGCGCCCCAGAGCTCTTCCGCCATTTTGTTAGATCTCAGGCAACCCGCATCACCATTGCAATACAAAAGGCTTCAGCAGCCACAGTCAACAAAACAAGCTGACTGCCTAGCTGGAGCCGGGGCCAGGCCACAATTCCTGGAGAAACAATTTGGTTAGGTAAGGAGAAGAACACAGAAACACCGCAAAAAACTAACGCAGACGCCAAGTGCGAGAGTACGCGTATGTATGTGTGTATGTATTTCGATTCATATATACCTACATACATATATATATACATCTGTGAGTGCATTTATTCATGCATCATGTAGATGTGTGTATTCATATATGCAGATGCATGGTCGCAGTATGATGCAATAGGAGATGCCTGGGATGCAATTGCAGAAGGCTGGGCTATGGATTAAGGGTCGGGAACACCGCACTTACCTGGATGTCCCTCGCCAACAGATTCGGAAGTAAATAGGAATGTTTGTCCATCTTCCATGTCATAGGAATTTCCATTGCTGCCATTGCAACCATTGGCGCTGTGTCCGTTTGTCCTTTGCGGCATTTTGGGTGATGCTCGTCTAATTTTTTTGGTTGCGTTGTGTTGTGAATTAAGCTGTGTAAAAAACGAAGCAAACAGTTGGCATTAGTTGATGGGGAGAATATTCGTGAACAAATTGATTTTCCACACTCTCACAAAATAACTATTTTGCACATGTCCGAGTAGTCTTCCGCCGCCGCTGCTGTGCTTTGCTGTTTTTTAGCTTTGGACATTTTCCGGTTTTGCACGCTTTTCGTAGTGTATATTTTTATATAATCACAAACCGTATTTTACGTTTTCCTCTCATGCGGCGAACGCCTGGTGTTTCTGCCACCACAACACACACAATAGCACAGCAACGACGGATTCGATTCTAACACGCACCGACACGCAGTTACAATAGATCACCTATTCGACAGGCGTTGTGTTTTGTATACTGTTCAATAGTTCCTATTTCTATTAATTCAATAAATTATACACACTGATTCTCTAATGTTTCAGCGACAGCAACCTAATCAGCAGCGCAGCCAACACACGTCCAATCTTTGCGACGGTTCTGTAGAAAAAGAGCGCACAATTTTTGTGAGTTTCAAAATTTATACCTCGTTCGCAAGAACTGTGTGGGGAGCGGGAGCGGACTTGCAGAGAATATATTTTTGGGGTTTACGGTGGCGCTCTTCGATGGTTGTTGGGGCCGCGCGAAACTTTCCTAGCAGTCTGGAGTTAATTTTAACATCTCCACGTTTTTTCCTTTTCGATGATGAAAACAGCTGTTTATAAGTGCTGCCACCCTTTGGAAAATATACTCATTATATACTAAAACCCCGCACGAATCCACATGATTAAAAAAAATCACAGTATACTCATGTCCCTTCAATGCGTTCGATCATTACGAATCATGCCTTCAGTCAGATTTTGGGCGTGCGGTTCGAATCACTGAGAAAGCCGAATCGCTGATTCAATTGGATCGGACGAAGCGAAAACCGAATCACTGCGAATCGATTCGGTTGCCCGTCCATGCAGGGCTCTATTATATACATACTTACTTTAATTTGAATATTGGACGGGTTTGAAAATTTCACAGTTTTAAGAACTCAACTCACGACTTGTCTACTGCTCGAACAGAGTTCGACTGTGGTCGATTTTCGAAACCGAATGCTAATTTATAAATTTTTTGCAGCCCCAACTCGGAAAGATGAGTCGGCACGAAATCAGAGCTTATCAAAACCAAATCTATGCGGTACTATTCGAATAATAGCTGCTTAGTCGCGCAACAATTTTAAAATGTAGTTAATACTCTGGTCATTCTATTGAAAGAACATTATCCCTCTATTGATGACTGCAGTATTGTTTGGGTCCAATTACGGCTTTCAGCTTTAACTGATATGATCCGTCGGTCGATGACAGATCACCCGAGACTAATCAATGAAATATGTATGCATATACTGTTTAGGGTTTTGAAGACATCTGCACATGCTTTCTTTGCAATATGGTCACGTCATGATAACGACAAACGAGGTCTTTAAGATCAAGGCGCCGGGTAATCAGCTTTCTGCATAATAAGTATAGTAAAGATTCTAAATACCGCATGAAAAAAACCGAAAAAACAAGCTGCATTATCTTTCAAATGATTTTGACCCCCCAGTTCTGATCGCGTGTGGCTCAAAAACAATATACATGTACACATGTGTATGTATACTTCAGTATATAGTTAAAACATGCGAAAATCGGACCTAGTTACACGGTAGTTCCAGCGTAGCGTCTTCTAACATTGAATTTGTCAATTTCGAGCTAGATCTCTGCACAAAAGTTATCAGTGCCGACCCCTGCGACCTCATCGCCAACGTGACTTGACAAAAGTCGAAATGACGCCTTGCGAACTGATGATTAATAATCTTGTTTGTGTATAGTTCGTTTCGTTCTGAATCAATTAAACTCTATTACATGCAAAATTTTCGTGGCTGCTGTGGAGGCTGAGGCACCCCAGGAGCAGGAGCAGCAGAAGCAGCGGCCCACTACAAACTACAACAATAATATATATATATATATATTTAATATATTCATAAAAATATATGAATATATATTCGAAAAGTATATTTTAATAAATAAAATTTTGTCAAATGACATCCAAAATTTCCGTTCAAATATTTTGCGGAGCCCGCCCGCGCTTATCTGGTATTAGTGAGATAGTATGGCAACACTGCGATATTAAGCTGATAAACAGCTGTTACTGACGTGTTTTTGGTGTAATGAAAGGGAAACAAATTGCTAAAATTGTGTAATATTAGTTAAATGCGTGCGGTTCGCATATTACTGCATTGGTCAACATGAAGCTTAGCAGCTGGTCGCTGTTTTGGAATGCAGCTGTCATTTGTCTCACACTGCAAACGGCAGCAGTGGACAACAGCGGGCAGGAAAATACGATACTTAACAATTCTAGTACACCAGAAAGTAGTAACGTCAGTCAAGTAAATTCGTCACCCAGCAATAATCCATTGATCAACGTCACAGTCTCGACAGTTACTCCCATCAATGGAAGTACCACAAAGAAGGGGGGAAACACCTCTACTCTAGTCACGGAATCACCGCTTATTGATTTCCATGCTGTTGAGCAGGAACATAATTCGTCGCTGTCATTGTTCTTTCTTACACAAATAATTATGCTGGGTATTCTTTTAATACATTCAATGCTACAGACAGGATTCCAATATCTGCCGGAGAGCATCGTTGTGGTTTTCCTAGGCGCCTTTATTGGCCTGTCCTTAAACGTTATGTCTGGCCAAAATGGCAGCTGGAAGCGCGAGGAGGTCTTTTCCCCAATGGGATTCTTCCTTGTCCTCTTACCGCCCATTATATTTGAGTCTGGCTACAATTTGCACAAGGGAAACTTTTTTCAGAACATTGGCTCGATTCTAGTCTTCGCAATTTTTGGCACAACCATATCTGCTCTGGTCATCGGTGCCGGAATATACTTGCTTGGTCTTGCAGAGGTGGCATTTCGGTAAGTAGATTTTTTAATTTTCCCTTCGGTTTCTCAATTGTTGCTAACTTTATTTGCTCGCCCGCAGGCTTAGCTTTTCAGAGTCATTCGCATTTGGATCGCTCATCTCCGCTGTTGATCCTGTCGCAACTGTGGCCATTTTCCATGCTTTGGATGTTGATCCAATACTTAACATGTTAGTGTTCGGCGAGAGCATTTTGAACGACGCAATATCGATTGTGCTTACCGCTTCCATCACACAATCTGCCAATGACAATGCAGAGGCTAGCACGGGAGAGGCAATTTTCCATGCCCTAAAGACGTTCTGTGCCATGTTCTTTGCTTCGGCAGGCATCGGAGTCATCTTCGCATTGATATCGGCACTCTTGCTTAAGCACATTGATTTGCGAAAGCATCCGTCCCTTGAGTTCGCCATGATGCTCATGTTCACCTACGGTCCCTACGTTTTAGCCGAGGGCATTCACTTAAGTGGTAAATAATATACACACAAGTCCTGTGGGTGCTGAGAGCTAATACAATAACTTATTCATTTTCCATCCTTTACAGGAATCATGGCCATACTGTTTTGTGGAATCGTGATGTCCCACTACACACATTTCAACTTGTCTACGGCAAGTTTTACATTAAAATTAATTCGTTTTCCTTGCAGCACATCCTTAACACCAACTTACACCAATCTCAGGTCACTCAAATCACGATGCAGCAGACAATGAGGACACTGGCTTTTATAGCCGAAACTTGTGTGTTTGCCTATCTGGGACTAGCGATCTTTTCATTCAAGCACCAAGTGGAGCTGTCGTTTGTTATATGGGCGATCGTACTGTGTTTAATTGGACGCGCCTGCAACATCTTTCCTCTCGCATTTTTGGTTAACAAATTCCGCGAGCACAAAATTAACAATAAGATGCAGTTTATTATGTGGTTTTCTGGCTTACGTGGAGCCATTTCCTATGCGCTATCTTTGCATTTGAATCTTGACAGCCAAGAGAAACGCCACGTGATTATTACAACCACGTAAGCGCAGACCGTTTGTAGCAAAATCATCGTTCTATAATTCTCGATCCGTAGGTTGATAATCGTGCTTTTTACAACATTGGTTTTTGGTGGTTCTACCATGCCGCTACTGAAGTATCTTAAGCCTGGAAAAAAACGAAGGCCACGTGGAACTGTACGCAACTCGTCCGAGGAGGGGGCGGGAGCGCCCCGCAGCAACAACAGCCGCAAACGCTCAAAGTCCATTTCTCTGTCTAAGACACGGGAGTGGGGACAGGCCATCGATTCAGAGCATTTGTCCGAACTTACCGAAGAGGAGGATGTCTCCTTTAACCAGGCTCGCAATCGCTTTGGGCGCCTCGATCGCAAGTACTTCATTCCGTTCTTCACGCGTCGATTCAACAGCCAGGAGCTGCACGAGTGCAAGTCTCAGATGGCGGACTTGACCAACAAGTGGTATCAGGCGATTCGTGTGAGTCCCTTAGACTCGGACGAGTCGGATGAGGAGATCGGATTAGCGGCTAGCACAAGTCAGAGCCATCTCACACGGTCCTAGAATTAGAAGATAGATGGAACTCTGTGGCTGTGTTAATGCAACTTTGTGGCCAAAGTGAAGGATCGTATGTACATATTTATTTTTTAGTTGGTATAGATCAAATGTAGTCTGTTTTCAGAATGTGAAAATGTGATGGGTGGTGGTGTACATTAATTTGTAAAATATTTTGCTTCCTAATGTTTCCTAATGTTTTTGTTGGATATAAATCCAAACAGCTTTATTTTCGAGGTTATTTCTTTATTTATCGGCTTTAACCAGTATTTCAGTCCAATCCAACATTGTTCTCTGGGGGAAATTTCAAAACAGCCATTTTGAAGTGCATTGAGTCAAAACTAATCATTTATACTTCAAATTATACTTTATAAATATGTATTTGTGATTTTGTAAATTTTTGAAAACCAAATATAATAAATATGTAATTGTGATACGAATAGTAAGGAATGGGGATTGAACTAGTTGAACAGGCAAGTTTTTGTACAGTTTTGAGTGGAAAAAACAGAAAATATTTTTCAATTCACTTTGGCAAAAATCATTTTAACTGAGTTGAACAGTGTTACTTATAATACATTGTGAATTGATAATATTATGGCCTATTAAAACTAAAATTGACTACGAAATGTGTGCATGTGCATGCGTTACAGTGGCATCTACAGTTCTTTGTGCGTTGGCTCTTCACTGAGCACAGTTTCCGAGTCGCTGATTACTGCAAACAAAACAATACAGACAATCTTTTAGGATATTTAAGAACATTTTGTTTAATCAGGAATACTGCTGATCTTCTGAATGCCCTGGCGCGAATTATTCATAGAATAAACATTATGGCCCAATTTTTTGCTCATTGATTGCTCAGTTCTGCTTATAATGACTTCATAATCAGTTCCTCTAACTGCTTTGTGTCGATTTCGGGCTTATGGCCAGCTTGTGGCGAGTTAAGCCAGTACTCGGAAGCGGCAATGTATACGGCAACAGCCGCACCAACAACACAGCCCCAACCAATATGTGTGGAGCTCTGAAAGATAACACAAGTTGCCACGCACATGCCGAAGTAGGTGAGTAATCGCGTGAAGTTCACATACGAGTCGCGCTCCTCTGCGGATTGGTCTTTGGAGAGCAGGTGGGCAAGAAATGTAGCGTAAAATGGTTGTTTTAGACGGAATAGCTCAATAGATGGAAACTTTGTTCCAAGGCATTCACTTACCGTGACATTTGCTATCTTTAAGTACAAAGCCATCCGCACACTGTTTGCACATGTCTGGACCATCGCCATCACAACCATTACATGACCGATCACACTCAAGGCAAGTAAATGATCCTTCGTTGTTTACACAGAACTGCTGTGGTCGGCAAGCGTTCGGACGCTGCTGCTCCAGGCATTCATTGATATCCACGCATCCTGTTTCCGAATCCATGCTCCAGCCATCCTTGCATTTGCGACAGCTCTTGGGACCTGACCCTGTGCAACCGCCATCGCCACAAGCAGCATGGCACTGTGTGCACAAGAGCTTCTTTTCATCGCGGAATGATTCATAGAACTGAAGTGCACACTCCTTGCAATTAGATCCCGCGTAGCCAGCGTCACATAAACATTTCCCGTTGCCCTTTCGCGTTCCAGCCCCTTTGCACTTGCCTACAGTGTAAATATGGTACATATAATAATCGCAATAAATATGCATAGATAATGTAGTTTTCGTTAATACCGTTGCCGCTGCATTCGCTGCAAGGCAGACAGTTTGGTCCATAGGTGTTCCGCGGGCAGCACACGGCCAACTGTTCATCGCACAGCCAGGATTGAAGGTCCGGACTATCGGCCTGCTGGTGGATGAACCAGTCTTCAATTAACGCCTCGTGCTCGTTGGCGAGGTTGTGGCAATGGTCTTTGTTGACCACTTCTGCCTCTGAGCAAAGCCTCTCTTGGATCTCCACGAGGCGGACTTCGCTGTTCTTATAGGATCGTAGTTTTTCCTCCTCCCAAGCCGTATCTCCTCCACCATGTCCGCGTTTGGTGCGTTCCAAGCCAACTTTGAAAGATGTTGCAAGCAGACTACAGGCCTTACAGGGAGGAGGTGTGGCCTTATCGGCTGATGTGTAGGACACCGCCAACGCCAGAAATCCAATTATGGTTGAATAATGAGCCTTAAACAACATTTTATAGTGCTTCTTCCGTTTATTTCCACAGGCCGGGGATTCTTTAGTTTAGTTTACGTGTATTATTGATATGTATATCGATATACTATTCCACGATAATATCGATGTTCTAAATCCCCCTCCACCAAAACATACTCACTAAACTAAATAAACAGTAATATCATGAAAAAAACCAGCAACGGCAAGCGCAAAGCCAAGGAAATTGGTTAATACCTTAACAAATTGTTAAAAAAAAAAACTGATGTGAAGTTCTTTGAGTGAGAGAGCAAATGAGATGGCAATTGTCAGTGCTGTAAAACGCTGACTTCCCCATTGTACTTCTATAATACCAAAGACAATATAATATTTATATTTTATTGTATTTGTCTTTGATAATACCATCAAGGTGTATCATTTGCTTTGCTGAAATAGGACATAAATACTTAATATGATTAGAACCTATTAAAACCGGACACAAGAACAATTACATATATACATATGTATGCATGAAGAAGTTTCCTCATATAGGGGCTATTTTATTTTACTTAATTGTTCTGTTTAACATTATTTGTGAATATGTGTGTATATGTTGTACGTTTGTACAAAAATAAATATGTCTGATTATTATTAAATGACGGGGAAAATGCTTATTTAAGCTTTCCATTCAAAATGTATATTACATTATTAAGGATCAGGGAATACGCTGTCCCGTTTAAACTGTGCTTGGTTATGATAGATTTTGGTAGGTTAAAGATAAAGTATATGAGCTGTTTAATAATTAATTTAATTATGAGTAAGCTTTTGTCAATTTGGGGGGCCGCGATTGGAAAACAAACGCAACTGATTGTTCATTACGAAGGAGAGTTTGGCATCGTTTATTGGAATTTCCGTCTAAAAAACCGGTATTCTGTGAAACAAATGAATGGACATGTCCTACATCTTGGCGTTTTTGGTAGACCGACTTTTTTCAGTTCACTCTCTTTTATATTCGCTAACTTGCCAAATTAAATAAATTTTAATTACCAACTTACTTAAAATAGTCCGAAACGCTAGACATGAAAATGCAGAATTAGGGGAGATTTTATCAGGATGTTTGACGCCACTAAATAGAAACAGTTACCATTTCAATGGAGTGCTTTTGTTGTTGTATGCGTTGGCCCTAAAAATGATTAAAATATATAATAAAGAATTTACTTAAAAGGGTAGGGCAAAAACTCTTACTTAACAACGCCGAGATTTTGGATTGCTGTAAGAGTTATTAAAGGTGTCAAGCGTTCTATGAAACGATCGTTGTTACGTTCTAGTTCACGTTGGTAATCCTTTTGATCTGAAAGTATTAGATTACGATTCTTTTTCAAAGCGTCAGCACAACGCTTTGAAAACTCGCGAAAACACAATCGTAATTTATTTTGATGTTTCGTTGGTACAGTTGTGCCATTTGATAGATTTGAGAGAAAAACGCTAGCCATTTCCATAGGGCCTTGGTTAACGGTCGTTCCAATACATCCTTGCAAGACCATTTGCAAAATTTTAGGATCAGCTGGCTCCTGATTTGTAGCAGCCGCCAATTCAACTGTTTTCTTTTGAATATCCTAATAAAAATTGTGATTAAAAGTTGCTCCAGATCGTGTTGCGTCAATTTCCTTACCTCAATTGCCACTTCAATTGGTTCCAAGACTATTTGCTGCCTACAAATGACAATTATTCGTGTTTTCACATATGGAAAGTGGTTGGCTGTCGTCAAAATTGTCTTTCGCTTGCATTGTTCATGCAGCTCTCCATGAGCCTTACCGGTTTTTGTAAATGGTGTGGCATATATAAATCGTTCTAAATTGTACCAACTGGTGTTGGAATTATATAGATTATATAAATAAAAAGAATTACGTACTAATATTAAAGTTTCTTTCAAAGTAGGTTTCACGATGACGCATTTCGTATGTCTCAAAATAAGGTTCAACATATGTGATTTGAATATATGCCTTTTCGACATCTAATGAGTTTATGTCAACTGTATTCGAGTCTTTTATGATATGTACAGAGTCGGGGCCAAATCGTTCCGTATAAAAGTTCTAAAAATGATAATATCATATAAATGGGCGTCAAATTATTGCATATTGCATACCTGGAGTCGGCTGAATATCTCTGGCAACTTGGTTAATGTCGGCTCCTTGTAAATAAATTCTTGTTGATCTAAATCTCCAAATTTTGCTCCATAAAAACCAACACGAAAATATGTACCAAACACTCGCTTTCCCTGTTTAAATACAGAAAATGCGTTTTATATATAATTTCTTGCTGTATAAACATCGTGCTTACCTGTAGCTGGGCGATTCGATTAAATGCTTCCTGTAATTTTCCGTGAACTTTACCTAGTTTAAGAAAGTCTCTGTTTGCTTCGCAGATGGGTATCAAAATCTTATAAACTTCGTTCATTGCTTCATACATGCCAGCGACTTGAAATGAGTTGGAAGCCTCTTCGAGCAGCGCCTTTAGTCCAGTCTCAGTAAAATGATTTCCAAGGCAGATACCATCCTCGCCAGGGCTAAGCACATCATCCGATACGGCCGACTCCATAAGCGTGTTTGGGGAAATGCGTTGAAAGCTGACGGCTCCTACAGGTAAATGAGTTTGAGACTCCAACATGCTGAGATATTCGGAGACCAAGGCAGCTGCGTGGACATAGCACATGGCTGCCTCCGTATGATTAGCACGTTCACGGTGCTTTTTGGCCATGTTTTCTAGCCAGGTCAACCGTAGGTCTGGATTGTTTTGGTACCCTTTGGCTATTCGATTCATGAGGTCCAGCAACATTTCAGGGTCTTCCTGATATTCCTTCATTTTCACTGTATCTGATAGAATCATGTGCAGATTAAAAAGCAAATCTTGCACCTGCTCTGGAAACGATGTGTCCTGCAGATCGGAGTCTGACTCGGCGTAAACTAAGACCGTTTTTAGGGCTCGACGAAGTGATTGCTCGCTAAATACTGTGCTGGTACCAACTAATGAGCTTAACGACATTGTTACTTGCATCTTAACGCGAGCAAAGTTCTAAAATGACAAAATTCAAATTATTAAAAAACAAAAACATCTTAAACAAAAAACCTACATTTCCAATTTCAAAGTTTTGTCTCATTAGTAAATATAACGAGGCTGCTGCCTGTGAGCGTATGCCAGGCAAGAGCGATCCACAATGCTTCAGTAATATCAAACACAAATCTGCACAGATGTCTGTTTCCTCGTCAAACAATAAGTTGGGGAATTTAAAAATTAGCGCACGCTGAGAGGCAAACAAATTTTGTAGCGCTAGCGTTGACTGATTACGGGAGAGGGCATGCAGCAGCACTTTAAGCAAAGTACCAAGTAAATTATGGTGGAGATTAGCAGCTACGTGCACTATTATTTCAAGAGTGTCGAGTAGAACAAGCGCAATTTCAGTCGCCAATGATCCCTCGATAAAGTGGCTCAGCTCCAGATCGTGATCATTTTTGCCCACAGTATCGGTATAGGGTGAACGGTAGGGCATCTGATCCTTTCGCCAGCGGAATTTCTCTGTCGAATTGCGATCTTTTCGACGATTGATTAGATCGTAGCGTGCAGAATTCGTACCTCTTATACATTCTTCCAATTTTTCCTTAACGTCAGTGGATGCATTCTTCCTAAAGCTTTGTGTGTTGGTCCGCTTTAAGGTCGGAATGTGTTTTTGTCCCGTATACTCAAAAGTTTTAAGGCATACGTTTACCACTTGTAGCATTTGGTGCACCCTATGAGGGGTTAAGCCTAGCAGCCAGCGGTATAATATGTTGCGCTCTAAATTCTTAAGTACCCAAAGAAAGCACACTAACAAGTGACGCGTGTTCTCAGAGCTTAACGGAGACTTGTTTTTTACTTGTTCACTCATGTAGTAGGGGCGACTTCCAGATATTGCGTATGCTACTTCTGGACTTATAGTCGCTGCTGCGATAGTTTGCTGTGGTCCTTGATAATCTTCAAGCTGACCAATCTGCTGTAAGCGGTCATGATCAATGCCATGCTGATGCAATTGGGGAATGCTATCCATCACTATGGATAATAGTGGTATGTACAGAGATGCCACTCGGGCGCGTGCTTCCGTTTCGCTATACCGAGTATCTAAATCATGTGAAGTCATTAGGTTGCGAATGCAGCGTATCGCCTTCCCGTGTAATTGTGGATTGGGTACCTCCATTACTGTAGCCAAATCGCTTAAAACAAGACCGACAAGAAAGTGCTGTTGCAGAAACTCCTGACTGAGATCTGCTTGCAGTGCTTGTTCAAGCGAACCCTAAAAACCGAAAATTGTTTATGATTGTAATTGCTAGTTTTAATGTTCACTTACACATGATGTTTGACTGTTGCTCGACGTCGTACTTGGGGTTGGGCTGCACGGTGCTGAAATCATCGTATATGAAGTCCCAAATGGCAAATTCAGTGCTACAAAGTGCTCATGGCTGCAAACAATTCGCAGAAAGTCTATTTTATAATTCATTAAGTCTGGAATAGACGCGTTCTTGGAAATTAGAACTTTTGTATACGTTTTAATCAGTCCAAAAACAAATCCGCGGTCCATGATGCTTAATACATCAAATATGAAAAAGCTTAGGCTAGCATTTAAAGATTGTGCCAACTTCGGTTCATTACTATGATATCCAACAACTTTTGTGGTAACTAAATGCACCAGTGTTGACAGATCGTCATTATATTGGTGTGGAAATCGATGTTTACGTGGCGCGCTTAATGTATTTGAATTATCCAAATGCTCAATCATAGACTTGACAATAAGCTCAAACAAAAACCACGAATTGGCCATGGCTAGTTCAGCTGCTTTTCCGCTGGCAACGACCCAGTGAAGGGCCAGTTCTTCGTGCAGCAGCCGTACTTGAACATCGCGACCGACAATGGAGTGTAGCATATCAATAGCCAGATCTGTGAAGGAAAGTGAATGTGTTAGATAGGAAACGTTTTCACAAAGGTTATACTACCTTTGCGATCCAAGCTCCGACCACTAGTTGAAACACTATCACATAAACTGTATGAATCGCTTAATTGCAAGTCTTCGGTATTGCTGCGGCTGCAGGTAAGCCGCTGCTTGCTAAGGAATGGATGCGGTATTTTACATTGAAATTGCACATAAGTTGAAAACAAACTTTGCCGTCCGTATTGATCAACTATTAAATCGTCGCTTAATATTGACAAAAGTGACGAGACTAAGCAAAGCACTTCGAAGACTGTAGACCCCAGGGACATAGTCTGTCCTCCAAGTTTGTGGGTCGTAACTAACAATTCAATAAGCTTGTCCAACACTAGGGGTAAGTGCCTTACTAATGGCTCACGGTTTGCATTCTCGATATCCAACAAGCACTTCTTCAACTCAGCCTCCATATTCCCCTCGCCGATATGGGAAGGTATATTACGAGTGTCCAAAAAATTCACACAACAAGAAAAAGCGGTCGAGAAACGAATCCAAAGTATGTATTGCAGTCACTGCCTCTACGTTAAGGGCAAATACGGCTCGATGATTGTCAAGCCACTTAATTCCTGGCAGGTGCACATTTGGTGGTATAAAGGAATAGTTTTCAGGTGGCATCTCCACCATAACAGGAAGATTGAATTCACCAACTTTCAGTTTGCCATCCTCTAATAGGGGCAGCCAAGTGTATCCAATGGGGGTTTCTACAGAAGGCTGCAGATCCTGTGGCTTTTTTTGGCACGATACATGGTATATGGTAAATAGTAGATGGTGATGCTGCTTTATAGATGCAGGTAAAGCAATCTTAATCTCATCATAGAATGACGGACATTTATTATGATAATTTACTGCCGTAAATGCTTCTGAAGAAAATTTTGGGCAAGATGATTTGCCAAAAATAGCATTAATTGCATCTTTTGAGGTCTCGCCAGCCATTAGTTGAACACGAACGGCTATATTTCGTGCTGAGCCAGCGCGTGAAGAGAAATTTAGCTCCTTTGGCGAGACGAAAAGTAAGTTACGATAGCTGTAGTGTGGATTGTATATGGCTGATTGCGGAAACTCTAGAATCTCCTTGATTGGTCGAATATTTTCTTCACTTTGTGGGTTTATTTTAGACAGCTCTGGCGTTAGAGAGTTTTTGGGTTCCTCAATACATGGAGATATTTCCAGTTTAATTGAGCCTGGAATGCATTTGTATTTTTTCATAACTGAGCTCGGTCGTTTAAGCTCCGGTAAAATTTTATATAAATCTTCGTCCTTCATTTTATCTGCCTCTTGCTTAAAGAAACTCGGAACCGTTATCGTAATGGGCCGAAAATTTTCAACTACATTCGCAAAATCATCTGGTGACCATGAACGTCGCTTCTCCTTTCGCTCTAGAGAACCACGCCGGGTAAGTGTTCCGCTCATGTCATTTGCTTTGCGTCTTAGTTGATCAAAGCTACTCGTGGATGACTTTCGATCTAAGCTGTTGGAACTAGGAGCCGTGCCTAAGCCGCCACCTGCGTTTCCGCTGCCAGCCGAATCACGATCTCCTCCGCTAACGTCCTTGTGCTCAAAATTATCACCATTAAAGACGTTTGTTAAATAGATGCCAGTCCAAGCAAATGGCATTCGGTATTTGCCCAAGCGCTCACAATAGTCTGCAGCATTTGATTTTACCTTTTCACGGTACTTATCTTTGTCTTCCTTTAAATAAGGTTCAACGGAATTGTTGATATCCCCTGTAGGACCTTCTCCAGACGAATAACCAAAAACAAATCATTGCTCGGGTAAGATATTTCAAATATTCCCGAGTGGCTTTGGGTGCTTATATCGGGGCATTGGACGTGACTGGACAACATTCGTTTGAGGCTGTCGGAGTTCATGTCAAAGTAAAAGTTCTCTGACAGTTTTTGACGTTCCTTGGCATCATATATAGCCATAGAGGCAAAAATTGGTTCTACCTCGAGCTCGAGTCGAAGCTGCAGACATTTGACCTGTATACGGTGACCCATATGTTCCATCGGAATCTCAGCAAACAGTCTGCGTTCAATGCTCTCCTCTGATTCGGATTCCGGGTACAGTGAAAAAAGAGCAACCTGTCGATCTTGCTGGCGGCGTACTTCATTGGTTTGATCGATTTGTTCGGGCGGTACATTATTAAGCAAGTTCGGTATTAGAGGATCATTAACAGAACGTCGCAAATCAAAACTTGCCCACGAGCCACGAGGCGTCAGAGTGTCCGTGCATGAGCTAACTGAAGAAGCAAGGCTAGCTATCGATTGCCTGGAGCTGGGTGTGCAGCTTTCGCTTTTGTACGCGAATGTTTCATCAAAAGATGTAAAGTCTTTGTCTATCTCGAACTCTTGCTGGTATGCAGAGGGACTAATAGTGCCCCGATCACGTATGTAGCACGAACTTGAGTAGTGCCTTTGAGCATATTCTGCCACCTTCCATGGACGGGTATAGCAGTTAACACACTCCTGCACGTGTTGTGGCAAATCAAGTCTGTAAAAATATCTGTTAGTACTAGCTAGCAGTTACAAATTACACGCACAACGTACATGTTTTCATTTGGCGTAATGTGATCAATCGTTCGAATTTTGCGAGGAATGGTTTTCACAGTCACATCGCTTTGTGGAAAATCCAAGATGTGCTTCAATGGATCGCGGTTGATAATGTTCATATGTTGTGCGAGGAATTCCTCATAGTCAAGCGGATCTGTGGGAGATAGCTATTGCGAAAAATGTGTAAACAAGCAGAACAGTATGTTCATTGATTACTTATGAAATAAAACTTACTGCAGATGAGCACAGAGATGTGTCTGCCGACTTTGATTGCATGTGGTAATTACAAACATTTTTACGAACATCTGCAGCAGGCTGTCTGGAGTGGAGCATACAAAAGGGGTAGTTGGGAATTATTGGGCGTTTCTTTGTTTGTTGCTTAAATCTGCGGATTGCTAACTTACTTTGATACTTTTTGCACAAACGACCGCTGCGCGTTCGACATTTTGCTTTTTTAAGTAAACTCAAACACCGCTAAGTGAATTCAATAATTTATTTATTTACTTTTAAAATAAATTCGGATGAAAATCAGTGTGACTGCGTATTTATCCATAAAATATACCGCCTGACGCTCACAAAAATACCGAAATTAGTATTCTAATTTTCATTATATCGATATTCATGTTAATTCATATTACCCTAGGCTTCAAGACCAATCTAGTCTGAAGGAGTTTTATTGTGCTCCCTGAGGGCTTGGGAAATACCCAGCCCTGGGATGACTAACTAGCCGGACTTGTCCCACCACCAAAAAGGTCCGTAACACTTTGTTATGAATTAGGGTTGTCAAATATTTGAAAAATATCATATCAGTGATATATTCTTTTTTAAAAAAATATCAAAACGATATGAAATATATCACCAAAAAAATATCGATATATTCGATATTTTTGATATATTTGTCAAATATTGAAAAATATCATAGGCTATAGGTTTTTGTAATTATTGTAGCACACACACACACACACACCCAAACATAAAACGTAACTAAAATTTAACAAAGATAATGACAAAGAATCTGGGTTTTAGTATGTTTTTTTGGGAAGGCATGCGGAAGGCAATTGTCCCAGTGTTGAATTTCGCGCCAACTTTTTTACTCAGAGAATGTTAAAAAATCCCACCATTCCAGTCGCATCTTAACATTAACATTTAGCAAGAGAGAGAGAGGCGCGTTAAGTTTCGTTAAGCTGCTAAGTTTCGTTAAGTGCGTCTTACGTTAAGTGCGTATGAAATAAAGATTCATTGTTGCTTTATTTCATACGCACTTAACGATAGATACATTTGATTCGTATGGGAAAATTTCCGGCAACATGGAAAATGATTTAGCAGCATTGTTCTGCAACTTTGGCATTAAATGCGCAACAAGACTGCTACCCTTGAGAGTAAGGATATTATAGAATTGAGGTAATGTGTGTAATTTCAGGCTCCAGTTAATGCAGAAAATAATCAGTCTCTGTTTTAAAGATATAAACGAAATTTTGAAGCATATGGGCACCAAATATAGGTATCGGGACCGGGATAAATTTATATATAAAACACCAATTTTATGCATTAAATGGTTAAATAACATGTCAATCTAATACAAATTCAATTTAATGTTTCAAAGCAGCTTTGATAAACAAATGTAACACCAATTAAAGGAAATAGGGTGTACAAATGTTCATACGCATGCAGACTCTTAATTGACCAGCAACATTGACGTCACAATCCGGTTCACACTTTCATTTTTTGATTTGGCCGTTTTTGTTTGAACCTTATTATGTAAGTAATCCACTAAACAGGATTTCTAAAAACTAACCAATCTTGTACAAAATTGATTGAGGAATTGGATAAAACTGTTTTATTAGGTTTGAAAGGGCTAACTTGCTAGTAATATTAAACCGAATATCAAAATCATGGAATACGATTTCAATCAATAAATTATAACGTTATCCCATTGTCGACCAGGGGGTATTTAATATATCCACGAAATTTATGTAACTTTAACATATTTTACTCATTACAGTCAAAGATGTCAGTAACACTTTGTTATGAATGATTTTACAGCTATTATCAATTCAAGACACGGCAGCGCCGTGCTGCTTTAATTAATTTACACTAGAAAGCCACAGAATCATTTCCCTTGGTAGTCAGTCGAAGCTAGTGTAGCTGGACATTCTTGACGCCATCTCTATGGGACTCAATATGGTGATCAACATCCTCGAATGGGGCTGCATATTTGGCAGCTTGGAGTACCTTGAGAAGTATCGCGATCTCGACTACCTGACGACCTTCATGAATTTCCTCATCGACTGTATCCACTAGGCACAGCCACTGCAGTCCAAGCACTGCGGGATTTGGATATCTTCACGGGCGAGGAGCTAGACGATCTTGGGTGATCAGATACAGCAGTGAGCACCCGTGCTCTCTGGCCTTGCTCACCGACTGGACGTGTCACTTAAAAAGTATGTGGCAACCGATGATCTATTCCCATGTACATATGTATTACCCTTTGCGTTTTTGTTCTGTGCAGATAACTGATTAGCTAGCTGTACATATGCCAGCACCGTGAGGATTCTGCTGGTGAAGCTGTGTGGTACGGCGCCTGAAAAGACGCTGTGGTCCATCCATCCCAGCTGGGATGTGCCTCAGCCGGTCAAGGCCCATGGCCAATGCCCATGCTAGTTATCTTCCTCCAGGATTTCAGCATGGGTTACTCGTAAATCGCTAGAAATGACGACGAGGGGTGACTACAGCTGATGTGCAAGCTGCTCACGTGGGAGGTATTGCACATCCAGATAACGCAGTGCCTGTCTGAAAGCCTCGGCCGGGCTTACTTGAAACTGGACATTGTTGACGCCATCTCTCAATATGGTGATCAACATCCTCGAATGGGGCTGCATATTTATGGAAAGGCGGACTTAACTTAACTACCTTCTACCAACCATCTGTGTCAATTTTGCGAGAAGATCGACTTTGCAATTGTGTTTGAAATGCCATGGACTTGTACTACAGAGTTTAGAACTTCCGCTTCTAGAACAATTCGTTTTACGCATAACTATTTTGGAACCGATGTCGTAATAATACATAAAGCCAGGATTGTGCCACAGGGAGAACGTTTTGTTTCTGGTTTTTATGTCGACTCACTTAATGCAGTACGACGCCACATGGCACTTTATTTCAATTTTCATGCGCTTCCGGCCAAACGACATGTGCCGCAAGTTTTCACTTTCACCCACAAGCAACAGCTGCATTGGCTTTGGCGGGATTTTTTTTTATAGATTTAGAACACGCCACGCACATTCCGACGCGCCTGAAATGCGCTATACTTTTACGAGCTGCAACATGCCAGCCGGTATACACAGCGGCATGTTTTTCTCTGGGAGACAGTTGTGCTTTTGATGTGGGTGTCGCACAAAATATAGTGTGAGTTGGATTCCGCCTGGACCAAAATTCCTCACTTTTATCTGTCGACGAGACCCTCGTAATAACTTCGGGGTTGATTTTATTTGCCAAGTCGATCTTACCCTCCCACATCTGCCACATAAAATACATTCACGAGGTATGAATTGGGGTGGCGACAATCTTAATGAATTCTTAAACATTTAAAATGCATAAATATGTATTACTTGAGCGTTAATCCATTGCTATGTACATATATGTACATATTTACATATGTATGGGTATTGTTTTTAAATTGCAAGTGCACTCAACGAAAATCTCTAAAAACAAAATAATTGGTAACCAAATAATTTCGATGTATTAAAAAAAAGGATTTTCTAAAAAGGGTTCAGATGTTTTTATATCAAATAAATTTGTTAATTTGTAAAAAAAATAAAAATAAATTATTTTTAACAAAACATTTTTTTTGTGTTGACGCACCTTGGCCGCGACCAGCTTGCAATGTGGACAGCACTGCGTTTCCTTCCACTGACGACAAATTATGACAAACTGTGAGCGATAATTTCCATACACTCATACATACATACATATGTACATACATATAATGACATGGTCAGATGCGATGCCGCCAATTTTGTTTATGTGCTTTTTAACCCAGGGTTGCGCCTTATTGGCCGTTAACGTCTAGGGGCATTTAGAGCGAAGACATAAATATGTTCCTTGTCTTCCAACTCAGAATAAATTTAGGTAAATAAACCGTAAATGCTCAAAATATGCATTTCCAAATACAATTCTTTGGTGTTTTAGTTATTATAATCTGGATCTAAGTATTTCTATTAACATGTGGATTGGACAATAGTAATAGTATGATAGTATAATAATAATAGCAAAGGTATACCGTCAAAGTTCGCAGCTCTATAAAATTGTTGGGCTGACAACGAAGCCTGGGACGCCGACGCCTCCGCTATACGTATTGAACTTTTGTGCCAGAAACCAAAGACACTTGAACGACAGATGCCACTATGCGCCAGCATCAAAACGTTGCCAAAAATTCGGCCGCTGGGTACAAAGTCCAATTAGTGACATTCTAACAAGATGTTGCATACAGACTCGCGCCGCGACCGCCTCATATGTATGTACATCCATATGTATGTATGTAATTTACACATATCCATGCATACATAAACAGCTCAATGAATCGGCCCGAAGAAGCAAAGCCAAAATGCTCTTCTAATTGTCTACATATTTTTCACGGCTGGCGCCAATTTTCTTCGTGTACAGCGTAGTATCAGCCAGTAGTTTTACACTTGGGGCTGCTCGACTGGCCTATACCCGGTAAGCATTTCGGATGAAAATGTTGTTGTATATGTACATATATATCATATACATATGTAGGTACAGATGTACATACATATTTGATCGGGTTTCTTTCTGGCGATAGTCGAACATTCGATTTTTGTTTGCATGCCCTAAAAGCTACTAAAAGCAGTTAGAAAAGACTGGAACAAAGCCATGCAAGAAACGACATTTAACAAAACCACTGCATGTGATTCTTGTTTTGTCTACCGAGTTTCCACATTTTATTCTGTTCTCATGAATCTTATAGATCTTATAGTTATAGAATTCGTGAGTTTTGCGATCGCTGGCTAATCGTTTTCTGGGCTTAGGTGGCCTATGTTTGTCCTGATGTTTAAATCACGATATAAAAAAATTGCAATTGAAACATAAATATTGTAAATATTATAATAAGTTTCTACTGTTTAAATGATTAGTACTTCCATATATTTTAATTGTTTGCACACTTAAGCATTCAGCTATTTTTGGCAGGTTAAAGTGTTAACTTGAAATATATTTTTGTCTTGCCAAGTAAACGTTAAAGCAATGTGCTAATTAAATTATAGTAAACTATTTGTATCTTCAAATTTGTGCTATTTTTATTATACTCATATTAATAAAACCATATTAATAAATGTCTGGCACCTTTTGAGGTGTTCATACTTGATTATTTTGCAGCGTGCCAGACGGTTCGAATTAAGAACATGGAAGAATGGGCCAGGTACACCGAAAAAACGAAGATGCAATTTAGCTGGCACTTCACTATACGGAACGGGGTACATACATATAATAATATATTTATATGTAACACTATTTATTATGGGGTAACGCCACTGTAAAATTATGTAAAAATTTTTTTTTTGGCTTAAAAAATACTTTGAACCCTCTAGAATAAGATATCCCTGAAACAATATTTTTTCCCCAACATTTCCAAGTTTTTGTAAAGAGCGCCTCTGGCCGCCTCGGAAGGACTACCTGGGTCGAGCCGATACCTGCTCTCGATAACTTCGATTTTGGGCTTCTAACTTCACTTAGGCATCAATAAATATAGTTAGTGAGTATTTCTGATCCTTTAGAAGCATTTTTTAAGGAAAATACGTTAGTTTACGTGTTTGTGACTTGTTAACACGTGCTAAATATACATTTCTTGGATATAGCAACTTATATCGCTGTATCCACCTTCAACGATGGTTTAACTAGTTTCCTCCACATTATGAAGGTTCTTGACATTGATATTGGTATCTAGGCCTACAACTTTGGCCAGGAATCGGATGCAAAACGCAGCCAGCACGCAGAGCGATCTCTGACTGATGCGGCCAAAGAGGCGCGCTCAAGTACGAAATCGTCCAGGAAGGACATGGAGGGCGAATATTTGGACGTGAAAGGGACTCTTTATGGTGCTGGGATTGCAAATTAACGATAACTATTTTTTAATGGCCGAATTTATCATTATTTCATAGCTACATAAAATGTCAAAACTTTGAACGCGTTTTTCTCGAAATACGGTTTTCGAAATCGGCACGCAGCATAACTCAAACAATTTTCAATATTTTTATTTGAATTTTTGACTACATCTTTAGAATACCATTCCGCCGGGGAAACACGTACGGAATTTACGATAACTTAATTAGGAGATTTTTAATTAACATATAACTGCCTTTTTCTAGGCCGAAATAGAGAAATTTTTGTAAAAACTCCGTCAATATACTCATGAAGATTAAGTAGATTTTTTATTTATATTTTAGATTAAAGTTTTCACCAGTTATGCTGCGTGCCGCAGAGTGCTTCAAGTGTAAACCTTTGCAGGAGAATGGCTCTAGGGCCGCCATTTTGAATTATTTTTTTATATAAACAATATTTTGTTGTAGTTATTATTATTAAATATATAAAATCTAGATTCAGCCCTGTCGACCTAATCTAATTAATACTTAAATATTACAACTAAATATGTATGTACAAGTGTAAGTGTGTATTTCTTATTGTTAGAGTGTGTTGGCAATTTATTGTAATGTATCAGCTGCATCGCTTTCAATAAACTTTGCATTTTATTTTCGAGGAAATGTTCAGCTCCTTGCTCCATCGTTATTCCATCGTCAGGGTCATTTTACCTGCTGCTGATACTCTGTCTTACGGAATGAACTTTCCAAAAGCACCTGAAAGACCCAACCGCACGTATCAGTTATTAATTTAGGCACGACAACGCCGATCAACAGTCGATGCCCGCCAGCATATCATCGGCCGCAGAGGCAGTTGGTCTGCACCCTTCCATGACAAGGCGTCCTCAAAAGAACTCAAGCTGGCTCTGTCCCGACTTTCCGTGCAAACATGGATACGTACATATATACATATATATCTTATACATACATATGTATATATGTTCATACATATGCATATAACTTACATATTTGTATGGGCCAGTGCAGTCTTTATCTGTGGGTATACGGGAAAGGATCAGCCTGTAATTCTAAAAGCGACTTAATAATCGATACCAAACGCATGATTGAGTGGGATCTACAAGGCACTCAATCTGATTGTTGCAATCAAATGTATAGCTTACAGAAAACAGTTTTCGACAAAGTTGTGAATGCCTATTCTATGTACATATGTACGTAAACGTAAGTTTTGAAACTCATGATTTACGAAATTTGCGAGCTTCGATCGCATAAACTTAGCAACAGATGTGTTCAGCACGCAAATGAAGAATTCAAACCAGTTGATGTTGATGCGACGCCGACCCGACAAGTGGAAGTGGCGAATGCCCCAACGTTGGCAAATGAGTGGCCAATAGTCCGTGTCGATCGCCATACGCTGTGTGACATGTGTCAACGTCAGCGCGCGACAACGCAAGGCATCTGGTCGACATAGTGGATTCCACCACCAATGGACCGGTGTCGGTGTTTATTTTACTTACTTATTTGCATTGCATTTATGACACAGCATACATAGTCCGAGGCCACGGCAGCCAGCTGTGCGTCTGGCGCCAGTCAAAAATTAACAAAATCGTCTTCTGTCTGGCTCTTTGTGTGTTGACTGCAAAAATGGTAAATCCTATTTAACAAAAGGCAAACGAACAATGCCATTTTATGACAAGGATATTTGACAACGCCCAGATACGAACGGTTAATAGCAGGAAGTTCAGCTAAAGGCCAACATGAAAACAGGTATCACAAAACCCTAATATCTTAAAATTCTGTCTCATTCCTGAGCTATTCTGCATTAGTATCGTTTTTAATTTTGGGCCAAACTTGCTTCGGTGACTAACTTTTTCGCCTGTAAGCAATTACAAAATAGGCATTGAAAATGAAAAAAAAATTGCGATAAAAAAACGAATGTTTTCAAAAGTCTCGATCTGTACACATTGGGCGTCTCATGGTATTAGATAGCATAGCGCCTATGCGGAACTCAGCATGAGTGATACTGAGAGCGCAGGCCAAGTGTGGCCCAATACTATAAACGAGCACCGTATAAATAGACGTATTCGAGGCAAATGCAGTACCAATACCACCACATGCTAAGAAATTCTGTTGAGTAACTTATTCTCTCTACCCTCGTTTTGGGACTGCGGCCTGATGGCACTTCTGCCCAGAGCGATCTCGATTTTCATATTAACAATTTTCTGCTGCCGTATTGCTTCTGTGCTGTGTAATTTCCTATACACAAAGAAGTATGTATGTGTGCACCAGTATGTGACTGGGTGGCGACGCACATTGTCAGTCGGGGGAGTGGCGTGGGGACTGCATGAAGATGCAAACGCGTTGCTTACATTTTGCTGATGCGCTTGCGGGTGTTTCCCGTACCAAGAAGCGTGGGAAATTGTTGCGATTTCGTTTTCTGGACTCATTAAAAGTTATTTTGGCTTATTCTTATTGCGTGCAAAAACCTTCACAAATTGCAGTTGTGGGGGTTGTCTGCAATCTGTCCCGCCAGCAGCCCTGATTTTGAACTTTTTGACATTAATAGCGTACATTTTAGTATCTAATTGTGTTTTATGGGTATGATTGCACGCACGCATGCATTTGATTGCCGATGTTGATGCCACGTTTGGCTTGCGGCTGTCACGTTTTAAAGGAGCTTTGCTTTGCGCTGCTCCTGTACTATAGGAGCTTTTTATAGCTGCCTTTTATATCCAAACAAGCTTCAGATATACATATATGTACATGTTTAGTTCAGCAGTGTTCGGTTCCTTGAATTTAAATTAGCCAGACTTAATTTATTTCACTGACTGGTGTGGATCGCCCTAATCACCTGCTGTTTCACACTATTTAGGTTAGGCGGGAGTTTCAGCTTAGACCAGATGTGCGCATACCCATTATTTCCCAGGCATATATGTACATATGTACTACAAATTTCCCAAATAAATTCCCACGCAATTGCTCTTACAGCATGGAAAAAATCATGTGAAGACACTATGTCGCCAGTCGCGTCTGGGCGCAAATTTCACACATTTTGCATTTAAGGATGTGTACGTTCCGTTCCGTTCCGTCCCTTTCCTTCCCTTTCTGGTCACCATATGTGTGTGCCATTAGTCGCCGACAGTGCAGTTTCCATGAAAAATCGCAAATCAGACTGACGCCGCTGAAGGTCGCAAGGCGGGGCAGAGCGGGCACATGTGTTGGCACAGTACGACTCAAGTGGTGTGTCCCGTCCCCGACACCAGGCAGTGTCCATGTGTTCCTGGATTGGAGTTGCCATGTGGCTCAGAACTTTGCTTCTTTAAATAAATTGTTTAAAGTCTGTTGTTGTAAGCAATCCTTTCACACCGCCGGGAACACTGGGTGTCGGCCTTATGAATTGACAAATAGCCACAAAAATAACAAAGATGTTAAACAGATTAACGGAAGTTGGTCCTAGTTCCTGCTTAAAATGCTGTAACATACCCTTGTGAATTTACCTCCGCGATAATCTGGTTTCAACTAACTCCCCCCCTCTCCAAACGACGAACAAACAATATGAATACAGCGCTGAACAACTTATAGGGGGAAAGCGGGTGCGCAAATACCACATCCACGTGACAGGGCTGTTGGGCGGTCGGTTGCATTTCTGTTGAGTGCGGCACAGCACTCTTAATGCTGAACGTAACAAGAACGAAAGAGCAGTTATACTCGTGACGTCATATTCACGAACATGTGCAAATTACGAGAACGTCTGGAAAAAATGGTATTAAGATTGGGAGTTGCAGACCCCAAAGTGATAGCAGATAACTAGTTGTATGCAGAATGTAATTTCTAGGACCGTTTACATACGAACATTTGGATGAAAAACTAAAATGTAGGTACAGTATTAAAAAAAAGGGGTGAAATAGTTAATCAAAATGTATCTGTGCGTCTGTTTAAAATCGTAACCATTTGGGTAAAACTGACATAAGGCATTAAGTATGACAATTCCGAGAAGTCAGTGCTACCTGCCATCAAATTGCTTGGGTGGGTAATTCCATTCCCGAAATCTATCAATCGGTCGCGGGTCAGTTGAACTAGTGGCAGAGGCCGGAAATTAGTCCCTGCAGACTGAAAACAATTAGCACACGAAGATAGCGCCACGTCAGAATCTGCACAGGTAGCGGTATACGAATAATTGTCTAGTTTTATGGTGGTAGGTATGTACATACATACATACATACATATATACATAGTAATTCGTTGATTTTATTTTTGTATGCATATTTACATATGTACATACATCAGTATATTTATAAAGAAACATATTGATTTTCGGATTGTTTACTTAGTTTTCAGAGTTCAGTAGTTGAGAGTGTGGAAACCGATCTGGACGGTGTTGCGAACAGAAGCCAAATCAATAAGCGCAACTTTAGCTAACGACATAAAAAAGTTACCCAAATAATTATTTAGTAATTCTAGCTGGGGTTCGCAAAAAATGCTTGATTTTCATGGGACGATCAAATTTCGCCGACACGTACAAAAACCACTTTTGGAAGTCCAGCGGTCCTTATCCTTGAACCTCCAGCTTGACAAAAGAAAACGACTAAAAAGCTTTATCGCGACCTCAGAGACGGTAACGGTGGCTGGTGGCTGTTAAGTTGCTACTCCGGCGGCTGGGGCTGGAGCCTCCTGTCCAGCTAAAGAAAACAGGTTAGCCGGCCGTCCGTCCAATGGCATTTTTATAAAGCAGAACAAGTCCCTAAAAAACGAAAGTCATCATTCAAAAAGTATTCTGCGCGACAGCAACAAACCAAACTCGTGCCCAACGCACATCTGCTGAGAGCCTCACTGGATAGCAGACACAAGGAACCCTAACGATATTATATTAGTGGTTCTGGCCCTCGTTTGCGCGGATGGTTTTGTTCTGTGCCGCGTAAGACGAAGCGAAGGCATGATCATGCGAAATTTAAACTTTTTCCTAGAATTATTTCCTTTTATATCCAATACGCATAGAGTACACAAGCTCGGTATACATGTATTTATGTATGTATATGCATTTGGAAGAGGATAATGATTTATAGTGCATACTCTACTCCAATACACGCTAACTCAATCACGAACATTGACACTCACGGGGGAAAAAAGGCCGTGCTATCGATGACGCCATTTCAGATCTTAAATCTGCAAATGAGGCTACCCAGTGTTTCAATTTTTTTTAGAGCTCAGCTCGTAAATTAAAACCACAAACGCCGCCAATCCCAATCCAGACACCAACACACCACACATGCAATATGCTTGACTTGTTGCATGTACTGGCTGCAGCACTTATCACGTGTGGCCAAAGTTATGGGAATACTGTCGCCACTGAAGACCGACCGGTGTAGCTGTAGAATTTTTCGTTGTTTTTTTTTTAGCTGGTGCCACCTCTGCCACGTTGTTGCAACTTGTTTATTGGCACTGGAAAAATGTTAATGAATAGTCGGGGAGCTTGGGACCGTTGACCATGTCGCATGACAATAAGTGGAGGCTGCCTCTCGATGAAATTGCACAGAAGATTAGATCCTTGTTATTTAATCCACATTTTTATATGTATTTACATATGTACATATGTAGGTACATACATGTATGTTGGGGGGGAAGCTTCTAAAAGTTGGCATTGCATCGTAAACACAAATTTAATAATCTGCAGCCATTGTGAACGACGTCATAGTAATCATGGTCTACGAAACGTTCCCATCAAAAGCAGAACCATCTACAAATATTTATGTATGTACATATGTAAATATATGACGCATATGCCTCCTACTGCGCAAACGCTTTGCGGGTGAAACTGATAAAAAGTGAATCGGGCTTTGGGGATATCCTGACAATGACAGAAGCCGCGTCAGCCATAGAATTATAATGCCAGACGTAACAGCGTATGGGCACATCTGGGTAAAATTCAGCTTCACAGAAAGCGTATCCTTGGGGCTTTGCGGGTGCTTGGGTAGCAATGGAATGGATTGCATAACCAACTTCATTTCACGTCTTCTGGCCAACATTTGAAGGTGGGTACTTGAAAGGCGCCAAACGCTTAACCCATTGTCGACCAGTGGGTATCGTATCCGAGAAAAATGATAAAACTTGAAGAATTTTAGCACAGTTCAGCTGAAAGATATCGAGGCATTTTGTTTTTTATATGTAAAGTGCAAGAATAGCATGGATCTACAAGATAAATTTACAAACATTATTATTTTCTGTGGCTTTACGCAAGTTGCTCGTCTGTTTCAATGACGGTTTTTTTAAGGTGGCTTAAGTTGGTTAAGGTGAACCTCTTCAGGAACCATGAACCAAGGTGAAGTGAACCACTGGTATATGATGGTTCCGCCGACACAATGTTTGCCGCCCATTCAACGCCAAATTTCAACGCGCCTCCGTTGAGATCGAACGTGCGACGCGTACTTTTTAATTCTCTTCGAGTTTGTGGATTTGGACTTAACGCAGAAGGTTAATTTTTGGATATTGACATTTTCGGCAACAAACAAAAACTATAAAAAATATTTAATTGCACAATCCCTACATCGTTGTGAACGGCGTACGTTTAACAATACTCTTGAAAATTGGAAAATCAAAAATAAAAACTGTTGAAAAGTTCAACATAATTCTATGAAAAGTGCTGCATTTCATGAAAAACAAAGCCTTATATAATTTAAAACAAAGTGTCAATAATAGAGAGATGTCAATTAGTTTCCGTTAATATCGTATCAGTTATTGAAAATCAAACTATTACGCGGGGCTAAACATCGTTAAAAAGGCCCGTTTTTTGGATTACGCGCTCCCTTCAAGTAAGGTTGTGATTTTAAGTCATTGCGACTATGGCTGTTGCCCAGCCTGATAAACTCTTCATGCAATTAAGTGCAGCGGAACTAGCGGCCATCATTATGAAAGGTAAGAACACACGAAGTGTTATTAATCGCTGAAGCCACCTGTTGCCGGCAAAATTTAAAATTTCACAATTTAAGCATACGCTTAAATCTTACATACATACATACATACATATGTATGAATGTATGTACCGAAACTGGTAGTTACATATGTTTTTTGGACATATTTTTATAAGTCACAGATATATCTGAGGGCGGACGAAGAGTACATTTCAACAATGAAGATTATTAGTCCGAGCTGAGTCAGCAACTCCACAGCCAATTTTTTATTCTGAACTGAAATTAAATCTCTGTAATATATGTAAACATTACCAGATGAGGAAAGTAGTTAAAAAAAAAACAGCTGTGCGAAAACTCCAAATGAAAACCGAACAAGCTGTGGCTAACTGATGACAGATATACTTTATGGGGGATGTGCTACGCCATCTAGGGGTCTCCAATCCCAACCAACTAGCAGCGTAATCATGAAAGAGAAACAGTCCTTTGAGGGTGGCAGGCAATTGAGATACAGACAGATACGTAAACATCGACAACTATTTGTCGCCGCCGTATGTCTGCCTGGGTTTTCTGACGCATATGTCAAACAGGCACTGTGCTCGCTCTAGTGAATTGAGGACGACGACGCACAGTGGGGTCTCAGCCGAAAAGAGGTGGCAAAAGTCGAAGAATTTGGTGAACGCTTTGGATACAATGAATGCACGCATTATCAATATTCAATAAAAAACTGATCTATTGCTTAGACAAAAAGGGCTGTCGCTGGTATAACAGTTTTTTTAACAGATTTACGTGGGAGGTGGCGTCAGAAAATATTCTATGTTTATTAGATATTCTTCCCAATGAGGATGATTTAAAGAAATATTTTTATACAATTTTTTAGTTCGAGTATAATAAACAAAAATTTTAAATGTAGCAAAACTGACCATTAAACTTTTCTTATCGATCCAAAAAATCAAAGTTTATAATTTTATCCATCTCAAGCAAGCAAATATGCACCGAAATCAAAGTTTAACTTTGACTTTTTATTGTACAGCTTCTAAAAATTGTAGCACCAAGTTCTCATGTGGACTATATTTTGAATGATTTTCGTTTCAAATGCAGTTTTTTCCATGGAGATATCTTGATTCGTTCAGAAGCTATTAAGTTAGCAACCACTGTGCGACGTCGCCAGACAAATTGGCAATTTGTGTGTGACAGTGTTTGAGGACAGTTGGCCTCGAAAACGTTTACATAGATTCACCACTGCTTCTGAATGGGATAGCTTCTGTAAGGATACTTCAAAGTTATAGCTACACCGAATAAAGCGCAATGCTATTTTGCCCCTGCAGAAAGCCACATAAAATTACGATTTTATTACGAATATTAAGGATATTTTGAGTAGTGAAATTACTTGGTCAATACATACATACATACATACATACACACATAAATACATATGTATATAGCAGCTACTTGAGCTTTGCATTCAACAATTACATTCTCTTTTACCAAAATAATCCACACAATGGGTCCAATAGTGCTACAAAAAGGCTGTGAACCATAGTCCCTGGGTAATTAAGCGATCATAATGCACCATTTATTTTTTTGTTGTTGTGTTTCATTCATAAAAATGACGCGTCATTTTACTACAACACTCGTATACCATTTAGTCGTATAAACATATGTACATACTTATGCATCTCATCTATCAGTTTATAGATGTTTATATGCACGTATGTATGTATGTATGTTAATAAGTCTGTATGTTGATAAGCTCAGACTTCCCATGGAACGCTTCCCAGTGGACCGACCGTCAGCCAAAAGCCGCCTATGATGATAACCTTTGGATGACTTTTGGCGTGAATATGGGATTTTCTGATGCCTCTGACAGTTAGTGTCTGCCTCTTTTAAGTAGGTTTTAGCTGATTTTGACGACAGGGCATTCATTCTTGGAAAGAAAGGCCAATAACGTCCAAACGGCTACCAATTTTAATGCAAAAACGTCAAGATTGGATTTATGATCAAAAAACGCATTAGATACATGCAAAAAAAAATCGGAGCTGACTTTGTATCATAATATGTAACGCAAAGAACATCTTCATCCCAAAGAATGGGAACGAAATGGGAATTGTGAATTGTAAGAAATTGAATTGGGATTGGCGAAACAATTAAAAACTTACCTACATATAACTGTAATGTTATATATGTATGTAAGTACATATGTACGACATGCACAGGTGTTTTGGCTTAAACGACGCCATTGACGACGTCGGCTTTAACCAAACATTTGTCTGAATAAGATATACAATCCTGAATATAAAAACTGCTGTTATTTGTACAGCCTGATTTCGTCGCTGCAATGTCAGTCAGTTGCTTTAAATTTCGTATGTTGTTTGTCTGTCTAAAATTAGAAAAGATATCAAAGTAATTTACTTATAAATAGTTGTGTCAACATGCAAAATCATACATTCCGTCGTGTTCATACGTGTCTGACTCGACATACATAGATAAACGGTATACTTAGTACATGTTTAGACATCTGTATGTACATAGGTGCTAAAATACGATCATATGCTCAAGTATGCATGACGAACAAAATGGGGCAAATAATACATACATATTATAATATAATAATTATTGGCCAGATGTACTAGTAATATTTTGGAGCGGAAAAGCACATAATTGGGTTAAAGTATCAGCTGTTAATTTATTGTGTTCTTGGGTAGAACTTAGGTATAATCATAATGAATGTTGACGATAAGAAAAAGTAATAATATCCTGCCTGCCCAACTCCATTGATTTGCATTTCACTCGCACACTTGCAGTTCGAGCGGTATTTATCTGTATTTTTGCGTGTTTTTGTTTTATTAATTACTAGCCGGGTTGTTGGCTTCTGATGCAGTGACTGCTGCTGCTGCTGCTGCTGAACTTGAACTGACTTTATTCGCCAGACGCGAAATAAATTACTTTTAACAAGTGAGCTGTGCTTAAACGATTTTTAAATAACCGTGGAGGTCAGTGGTAGACCGACATGACTGGAAACAGGTTTCATTTTCGTGTGCAATGCAAAATTTGAATTTGCACTTTCGGGCTTTTTTTGCCATACAATATACATATGTACATACATATATTTACAGATTATTGTACTTGCACACCCAAATAGAGGGGGAAAGGATAATGAGTAAATACATAAATATGTAGGTAGATTAGGTTAACAGTTAGCAGTCACAAAATTAATCCTATACACAAAGCCGTTCGATTACAATGCATGGAAATTGAGATTTTTTGGGTGTTGTTCCAAACAAGCTCTAGGGGCTTTGAATGCCCTCTTCGCCATGTGTTCCGCGAAAAAGGGGATTTTTTTGAATTTGCCTAGCCTTACCTTAAGCAACCGGTTTAGCGTAAATACGTCACAAATAGAAGACAACTATCTTTTAAACATTTTTTTTTATTTTTAGATTCACCCAATTCGAACGACCGTGATGCGGGTTTTTGTTCCGCCAGCTCGGAAAGCGAAGGCGGCGATGATTTAGCCGTCGAGCACACGCGCAGTGGCAGTCCCAACATCGGGCAAAAAGGAACTGACAATTTTGGGGCGGCGGACTTAAAGCCCATAGCACTAATCCGCAACAAACGCAAGAGCACGGAGCCCTCGAAAGTTGTGGGATCGATGAAAACCACGTCTGGACCAGCAAACGCTTGTCCTTCCGCCTGTGCGAGTATTACCGCAACTGGTCCGCTCAAGAAACGCATACGCTATACATCTTCCGCTGATTCAGCTGTAGTGTTGACACCTCCAGCCATTGACTCGCCGCCACCCAGCAGTAGTGTGACCTCCACGGTGCGCTTGGAACACGAGATCATGCCTAACCCGGCTCATATATTTGTTCGTCACCCAGGCGTCACTACTCTGCATCGCACCTTCGCTTCACATCCAGAACAGCAAGAACCCCTAGCATTGGTGACAAAGAAACCACAGCTCATTGAAGCAGACACAAAAGCCGGGACTTACTCCACACTTCAGAACAGAACACCCCAAACTCCAAAAAAGACATTGCACAACAAAATGGCGAAAGAAGCAAATGCGACGTCATTGATTGACGTAAATCTTAGCGATGAGGACATGTGTAGGGCTGGGTCGGGATCTGATATTTCCACATTGCGTCCGCACTCGCACCAACGCAATTATAAAAACATGACGCGGGAGCGACGCATCGAGGCGAATGCACGGGAGCGGACCCGAGTGCACACTATTTCTGCCGCTTACGAGACGCTACGACACGCAGTTCCGGCCTACGCCAGCACCCAAAAACTATCCAAGCTTTCTGTGCTACGGGTAGCTTGTTCCTATATACTTACCCTCAGCCGTATGGCTGGTCAGGACTACAGCGCTGATCAATCGGAGCCATCCATTGCCGATTGCATCGAGGCTGTCACATCAACTATTCAAACGGAAGGAAAGGTGAAGCGCAAGAAAGAAGAGTAAATCGGCATAGTTCAGTCGATTCACCAACTCTGAAAGACTTTTATTGGGACTGATTACTGCTAATGTTACTGTTAGTCGCGTGTGATTGATTGTGGATCAGTTTTACATACTGCACTCTTACCCACACGCTGTAGATTTTAGATATTGTTTGGGTCACAAGTGGCCGAATAGCTTTACAAGTTTTCAAAGCTTTGTTTATTGAGATGAACACACCAGCTAATTTTTAAGTAGAGGGTAAACAAACAAGGCGCGTTATGAACATATTTTAGTGTATGCGCACATACTCATATGTATACTTACATATGCCATAATTGATATTTTTAGATTATAAACCCAGCGATGTGATCCTAATTTAATGTCGCGTTTTAATGAAACTACATATAAGAAATCAAAAAAGCTTTCCTTTTTTGGCAGTACAAATATTAAACAAGACAATAATTGTTATCCACACACATGCACACATACATATGTACATATGTTTGTATGCATGTTAGAATGGGTTTTCATAATCCAAATCGACAATAATAGTATGGAAAGTCCTAAAACTCTATGCCCAACTACTTAGTAACTATATACTTATGTATGTATATGTATGTACCGATACTCTTAAATATAGCCGATTCCTCACCAAAGCGGCAAATTCCTAAAAAGTTACTAAATACATACAAATAACTATACCATTTATCCTTTTACATAACTATTCAAGAGAATAACAATATAAGAAAATATCCACTAATGGAACTAAGCTGAACAACACCTGAAATAGTCTTTTACGGCCAAATTGTAATCTCATTGTTATAGATACATACATATGCTAATACATATTTATGTACATTATGTATATATGTATATAAACATTAGTGCCATAAAATCAGTAAATATATCAATCTGACTGTCAAACGCCGGCTGTTCTTATATCTGGTTGGGACTGTTACGGGTTACTAGTGCAAAAGGAGTGCAGAGTGGGTTGACCCATTAGTCACCTGGGTGCGAGCGTACTTAAAAGATTACAAACAAGCATGAAAACCCAAACAGCGGCTACGGGGTTGAGGGGTAATTTATGTCTATACGTTGAATAATCTTATCGGTTTGCAACAAGCCATTTGGTGGTATTATAAACTCAACAGGTGCGCACAGAATGGCAGGCGATCGGTTCAGTACACATGAACCCATCCACGCTATCATAAACGCGTTTTGGCACACCATAGTCCCTTATCAGGCTCCGAAATAAATCTTTCAGCTAATCTAGCAGGCACAAAGTTTAACGATATCACGGTTAGTTAACATAGTGCAGGCGTACCCATGACGCATATAGGAACGATGCAACACTAGTAACTATGCATATTCATACATATGTATGTACACTTACAATCGAGGGTGCCTGCATCTATTTGACCAAGTGCAATAGCCACCACAAATTACATCAGCTTTGGAAAACAGGTTAATTAGAGCAGTCTCTGATCGATCAACATATAATGAATAAAAATGCAAGCGTTATTTTGCTCGAGCCAGGTGGCTGTGCCGACACTTGTTTGTGGACGGCAGGCACGGCACCTATTCAAAACTTTGTATTTTAGCATATTTAAATTTCTATTCGAGGTTTTCCCTCTAGTATTCGTAATGTATTAAGACAACGAAATATATTAGCACAAACTGTTTTTGTGCGAAATCATAAAGCGAATGATTCAGCAAATTCGACTTGGTGCTATCGATCAAAGCAGAGCAGAGCAGAGCAAACCAATTGTGTTTAACAATATTGTATACCCCGTAATAATTGTATACTCCGTAACCTCCGCTGAGACTAATCAGTAGTCATCCGTCATAACGTCCATGTATTGTTTCGTCATCTGAGAGGCATCAAGAGTAGGAACGTTGACTTTGCATTTTATTCTTGTTAAATGATCTGATAGGGATAAGCCTGACGTAATAACAGCAGTCTATTTCAAATACACCAGGTGGGGTAGCTGTAAAAAAAGCTCACCAGCTTACATTTGTCAATGAAGGCCCTGTAGCCAATTATTATTGCATATCAATGAACCTAGAAATACATCTACTGGTACAAATGTACACAGGTGAATGCCTCTAAATATGTATGTATGTATATAAAAACATATAAAATATTTTATGAATTATTTAGTATAGTCGTAATGCTTCTCTATATTCATATAAATAAATATATGCAGTTTTAGCCATAGTAAAATTCTGTTTTGCACAATATGCAAAATCTGAAGTTCATTGAACTAATCCGCTGGTCGTTGGCCATATGAATGGATACTTGTTGCATCCGACTGTCTACTGGTGAATTACAATGATTCGGCTTTTTACAAGGGATCGTGGTGTTTGGTTAGATTAGGAAGCCATCGCAAGAGAAGACGGGCCTTAGCTGTAGAAGTAGTTCATTGCGTGGGTAGTGTTGCATCTACCTTTTAAGTGTCTGAATACCCAAGGGAAGTTTGGGCAATCAAGTAAAAATAATTTTGAAAGCAAAATAATTGAAGCAATCCACAAAAGATCATCAAAAAATAATGAAATAAATTTTGCGAACGCATTTAAAATGCGACAAAACTAATTTATATTCCGACAACACAACGGCGGGAACTCAAGAGCACAGGAGAGAACAAAAAAAAATTAATGTCAGGGTATGGCAAAAGAACCAAGCGCTGTTCACTGATATTAATAAGATTTATTCTCACATTAAAACTCTTTCTCCTTACGCAGGCACGGTCGATACAGTCTCATGTCCCATGTCGACGATTCGCCCAAAAATTGGAAATCAAACAGAGGCTCCGACTGTAGTTTTCGGACTCTGCCCCGACAGAACGCCAGCTTCTGCTTCCTCCTCGTGAGGTTCACCGCCTGTTCCAACTTCAAAGACATTAAGCAAATAGGAATACATATGTTGCCAGCCAGCACAAGTAAGGGTGCTCAGCTCGCTTTAGGCTTTGGGGGGGAGTCTTCCACGGGGAGACTTCTACTGCCAACGCAAAAAATTAGCGTTTGTGTAAACAATTAAAATATGGCAAGTCGGTGCATCACATGTCATGACGAGATGTTGTTTTAGTGGTAGCAAACTGAGAAATGTTGTGCAAATATTGGCTTAAGTTTCATCTAAAAATACCCCTTCCAACTGTAGTTGCTGTTTTAACTTATAGCAGACATCAAATATTGTCGCACCTGTCGCAGGTGTGGCCAACGTCTATTTCGGGTCGCACTTGCGCGTGTGCCTCCCGCCATTGAAAGTACTAGGGTAGGGTGATCGTCTTGGCATCACATGCTGTGTAGCTCCAAGCGTGATCTGTTCATTTAATATGCGTATAAAATATATAATACAAACAAGCTAAGCTAGCTGAAGCTGGCCTGGTTGGACTACTTTGATAATTAGGTAAAAATTTACTACTTGTTATAACGGCAAGGTAAAAATACCTGCTGCCTTTATTAGTTATTTGGTTTTAGGCTAATCAAAGCTCTTCATATGAATCAAATGGAAACAAGTCCTCTCCCCATACTCACGAGACTTTAATAAATTTAGTTAAGCATATGTACATACATACATAGATATATTCAATATAAATGAATTCATATATTTTTATCTGAATGAAAACGAAGTTTAAGGGATAACTTTTTTGCCGAATGCTTTCTAGCCAAAAAGGGATATGTACATCTAGAATACCGATTTCTGGCAATATTTTCACAGATGTCGGAATTTAGTTGGGACCGAAGAAACTTATTTGCAACGAAAAATTAACGGGGATGGGGACTGTGTGTGTGTCTGTGTGTTCTGCAGCGCAACGCGCACACGATTCATTGGCGCCAAGATTGCAAGGCACAAGTGACAATTTTTAAATAAAACCAGACTGGCACGCTAGTGACAGTGCCATTGCAATCGTTGACCAAGCTAAAACACAAAAGAAGAAAAAGGAAACTAAAGCTATTAGGCGACGCGACGCGACGGCTACTCTTCATTGCATGCCAAATGTTTGTCTAGCAATTGTCGCGTAAAAATTAAAATAAACTGGATCTATCTCGTTACAACATACTATATACATACGTACATACATACATATCTATGTATACTTAAATATGCAGACAAGTTTATCAACAAGAGCTTTAGTAAAAAAGTCGATGCCATCTTCGTCATCTGTTGAACTGACTATTACATTGCTTCTGAAAAGAACTTGGCCCATCAGTTTCAAATTAATAATAATACTAGCAGGTTATGTTTGATCATATCGACACGCAGTGGCTCATTGAATGGCTACGATGGCCAATTATCACGTAATTTGCGGTAATTTAAGTACAAGCGATTGTCTGTGCCTTTGTGTGCGTAATTGACGTGACAGACGGGAATTTAAGTTAAAAGACAGACGGTGAGGTAAGGTGAGCAATGCGCATGTGCGCAGACTTAAACACAAAAGTGTCGCCAGATCTGACGGCGCACTCCTCGTCGCCATCGAATCATTCTTGAAATGCATAAATGTCACTTGGCGCCAACGTTTTGCATTAAAATTAAATAAGTTGTAGCCCGTGATCTAAGACGACAACAGTCATTTATCATGGACAACAAAAAATGATTTCAAACCTAATTGAAGAACCGTTAGCTTACCCCTGATAATTTCCAAAACTATAATAAAAAGCTGCACGCACCAGTTAGTAAAAGTTCTCATAAAAAAATACGTGGGGGCGTCGTTGAAATGCCTTTACTCCGCACAAAGAAACATTTTGATCCTTCTACCCCATTTATCTAAAAGGCTTTCTGCCGTGACACGCCTGCGTGAAAGAATTTCGAAAGAATCATCTCTTAACAAATTTGTCGTCGAAATTGATTTGATTTACTTCAAACACGCAACATTTGAGGTTTTCATTAGACGAGAGAATGTTTCGTGAACTTTTTGGGTATTAAAATCAACACAACCAACTGCAAACAATTTTTAGAATGCTCCTGTTAAAGCATCTGACTACAAATTTACTTTATTCTTAGAAATGATAGTAGTGCATTAACATTGATTCGATACTAGACCAGACTCAGATTGTATATATGTACATAATACATATGTACACATATCTTGCTGCGTAATAAAAAAAACTGATGAAATTTTTATTGAAGTTTACAACAGAACTATGGAACATTTCTTTGTTAATGAATCTTGCTTTACAGAACTGTATTTACAATTAACTTGCACGGCCCAAAATAGCGTACACGGCCAGAATTGCAGGGCCTCTGACACCGCCTACGCAGTTTTGTAATTAAAAATAATAATAAAGTTGGACGCCATACAGGCAACCATCGGATCCAGTTCAACTTTGGCCAACTACCAATGCTGTTCAGCGTGAAATGTCAAAGCAGCGGACCCTGAAAGCCAATATGGCAAGTGCACCATCGACTGGCGCTCCAGCAGCAACACGCGCAACATTAAATGCACAATCCCAGCGAAGTCAGTTACAGAGCGCATTAGGAGCCCACCCCACAGAGGCCAGTAAGCTATACTTTCCCCTAGTGACCGTCGCGACGGCCATAAAGTAGCCAGGGTGGGCAGCACGATGCCTATCAGCGCAACAAAATTTACACATTTGTGCTGCTACCAGCTGTGACCACTGGCATCGCTAAACCAAGGCTATCCAGTATAATCCTGGTTGCAATGTAGGAAGGCATGCGCATTGAATTGGCGCCAGCGTGTCCATGTCCACGCAACATGCCTTGCCGGACCCTCCGCGTATCATCCCACTCGTCTGCCTGTTCTGGTCAAATGTGCGACATTAAGAATGAAACATACAAATAGATTTACATACATAGCTATGTACATATACATTTATACTCACACATACCTACATACATATGTATGTATGTTTAATGAAAAGTCCAATCACATGGCCAATCCAATGGACAGGTCAGGAATGGTACATCGGTCAGAGCTAAAAATAGTATGGACTAGTAGCCACTAGAAAAAGTCTTAGAAAATAACACTAAATGGGTAAAAAAACCTATTTTCAAGATATTCGATGAAGAATTTAAGAAGCAAAGTAGCCGCACAAAAATCAACGGAATTTTCGAGCAGGGCACCGAAAAAAAAAAAAAAGAACACAGATTGTAAAAAGCACTAAAAACACAGACGACGCTGGTGCCATTGCCGGGACGGACTGTGGCTGCCGGTTGCAGGCGGATGGCGACAACACCGAAAAAGGATGCGAGCGAACGATGTGATGTGTCCAACTACCATATAAAAATATGCAATCAAACGAGTGTAAGATTGATCTCGGGCGATATTCTGAGAAATCGAGAGCCGGAGCAGCGGTCGGCTTGTGGGTCCCTTAGTTGGAGGAGAGCAGACACTTACATACATGCACAAACACATCCAAGCCGACAAGTATAATACATTTTTAAAGAAGAATCGGGCGGCCAAATGTAGGTTTGGCAACGAAACAGCAGAAGCTTCCCATTTTGTGGATTTATCTCTGACAGCGATGGGCACCGACAGCCGTAGTTTGACGAAAATGTATAGTTATACAACTGTTTATACATAATAGTTTATGAAGTATAATGTCGGCTGAATGCACCATACGTTGCTGGAAATTTTCAGAGTCAGAAGAGATCCTCCATTTTAATCGATCAGAACGAATGTCCACAGATTGTCCTTATCAAGTGTCCTTATGGTAACATAAGAACACATAAAAGGTTGTTGTCACTTCCATACCACGTAATTGATTCTGACAATGCTTAAAACGCACTCTCATTGACACTGTTGGACGTTCTCAGTTGTCTGAAGCCATGGGATTAGCACATGCACATGATAATATAAAATGAATCGTGTCCAGTGAAAAAGTGATTGATTTCGTGGACTTTTTGCCACGAACAGCGTTCTCTGCCATCCAAGCTCCATACACCATACACCATACAAAAATGAATGTCCACGAACCAATTTTTCGTTAGCTTCTTTTTGGATGGTTCGTAATTCGGACGGCGGCGAGCATTCAGCTTTTCGCCGACTGCGTGAGTACGTCGCATGCGAAACGAGTTGCATTCCGTTGACCATTTCAAACAATTTCCACTGGCAGCTGCTGTAGCAACAGCAACAGCAACATCCACAGGCACAAGGACAGCGGTGGAGTGGAGCCAGCGCACAAAACCCCAATTGAGGTTTAATTTAGAATATACCCACAGCTACCGCACTGTGGAGGCAAAGGCATTGATTGCGCCGTGTTCTGTGTGACAACAGTACACAGTTGGAATATTGATAAGCCCTCGATACTCCAACTGGAGCCCCAATAGCGGCTCACTTTTGAGACTGCCTGGCTAATCGGCGGAGGCTGGCGAGCATGACATGTTGTAAAATGGTGCGAATGCATTTGTTACCATTTTACTTGTGAACTGGCTCGTACTATCGCCAGCCCAATTTCGTCCGATTTGATTGGTCTTTTTTGGTCGGAAATTTTTTTAGTACGAAATTTTGTAGGCCCCTATTATACCTGGTTATCGTAGGATGCAAGGGTAATATTCCTTTGCATGATACAGAAAAACATTCATATTAACATAGTGCATTCGAGTATGTACAGACATAGCGATAAGTGTCCAGATAAGTGTGGCTTTTGGTTACAGTTCCATATAATGAGCAGGATATCATGGGAATATACGAACCAGAACCCGATAGACAGGGTTATAGGCAAAGGGAACCAGGACATCATCATCTTTTTAATCGAATTAATAACATAATCAATCCTGGAAAATTGATGCAATGCACTGGCCATGGTATGTATAAAATGCGAAGTCGGATCAGCGAGATGCCACAGTACAGACGATGATTGAAGACCAGGGACTGCCCAAGAGCAACATAAAGAAGCGGCAGGAAAAATATTAAATTATTAATTAACAGGCCCGGCAGCAATAACATCATCTTCAGCAGCTGGGCAATCAATAGGGGAAATCGATACAAGCTATAATTACTACACAACAATTTAGCGACAAGCGAACGACAGGAGCAGGAGCTCATCCTGAATAAAATATTCGAGATGCTAAAGTAAAAGCTCGGCCCAGCCCTTGCAATTTAAAATTTTCGGTTTACCTACGGTTCCTTTTTAGCGACAGAAACCAAATGCTTTTTATAAATTTGAACATAACCGTATGAAGAACGGATGGGCGCGTATTTGTCCAATCGTTGCCTTCCATACCCGCATAATTAATTTTGATTAATTACCGAAAATGGGTGCACTCATCAAGCCAGGAGCCAAGTCAAATCGATCTCTTCTCTTTTCGCTCACATTTTTGCACGAAATTTGACAGCATTTCAATGCCCGTCGATTAAATATTTTTATACTCAACCGTTTTAAGAGTGTAGGTGAATAACGTTTTTATACCCGTACTCAACAAGTTAAGTCGTACATATGTATATTGTATTTGTGTTAAAAGTGGATGTGTGCAACGCAGAGATGGAAAATTTTCCGACCCCATAAAGTGTATATATTTTTGATCAGCATCAATAGCCGAGTCGATATACATTTTAGATGTATACTAGACATAGATAACAGATCACATATAAATGGGAGATATCATGAAGAGAGAAAAAAAGGAAAATAATTGTTAATTGGTTTGTCAATGGCTAAATAAATATTTAACATTCTTTATATCTAATATATATTTTATTCTTTTCTTAGGGGTCATAGACTTAGTATTTTCAGTAGGGGTTTAGAAGTTAAGGATGGCTTTAGGGTTTAACTATTTGTTCCGTAAATACATTCATTTATTAAATTAAAATAGTTTCTGTTAATATTATACCATATATATGGACCATCCCAGCCACCACCAAAGCCAAACATTAAGCAGAAGGATGCAATTCTGGACACAGGTCACTGCGGACAATGACAATCAGTAATCCACTTCATTAGCAAAATGGACCAAAGCATGCGTAACACGTACGAACTTGAACCATAAATAATATTTTTTCTTGGCAATCGCAGCGTTGGCAGAGACTACTTCCTTTGGCAAGCCCTGGGAAATATTTACAGGTATGACGTTTTCGGCTTGAATTATTTTGCCTGTGCTTTTTGTTGGCCATGCCAAAACAATGTCAACTGTCTTGCTAAACACATGTAGACATAAACGTCAATTGAGGACAGCATGCTCAGTGACGAACCTGGCAGCACTACACTGCAATACTGTGTCCTTAATCGATTATTGTTTTTAATAATCAATTTCCGAGGCCTTTCAGACGGTCAAGTCCGGAGCGATCTGGTCTGAGCTTCCTCTTCTTCTGCTCCTGCTGCGGCTAACTGCCGCTTATGGGCAGCGGCTCAGTTGCCAACGACAGCACTTTGACATTTATGAGTTGAGCGCGGCGCGGCGCACTGCACTAGACTTACTCCTTACCTCCAGGGCGCATAAAATAGCTATTTTAATTGCAGAAAATTCTGTATACGTTTGGTAAAGATGAAATCATAAATCTACGCACACAGTGAGTGGCAGTAGTGTGTGTCGGGTTTTCGTTGTATTTGTTTGTTGGGCAGCGGCAACGCCAGCCTACAATAGCAGATCGAGACAATAAAGACGACGTGGTTCTTATAAATTTGTACAACATGTCTTTCGACAGGTTGCGTTTCCGTCCAATGGCATATTAATGCCATTGCATGGAAAGATAAAGCCACATATACAATAACATTGTCAGGAATTATTCAAGGTGAGCTTGACTTAAAGTTCTGAAAGCACGCTGGATGATTGATTGGCCTGATAGGGAAAAGATGCGCGTCAGTCAAAGGTAACAGCTGGCAGATCGCTAGATCGGTCTATTTTATAGGCATATACTCACCAGTTCGACGCCGACCGAGCCTGGTGGTCTCGATGACTACATCCCAGAGTCTCACGTCGCCACGGATATTTACAATATCCACACACTCGGGGTTCATTTGATGCTTAAAGCCCAGTAAGAGTTTGCTGTTCACGAACAACTCGTAGTAGTTAGGTCGACATGCAATTAATATGACAAAGGCTTTTCCTGGTCTTAAGCTTGTGTGAAGACGTGATACTTTCCTCTTCACCCAGGAGCCATTTAAATAGGCGCTCCGTGTAATGATTACCTTACCAACTTTATCGCGTGTTTTTCGCAAAAAACTCGGACTAAAAAAAAACGACACAGTAGGCTGTGGCCAAATTTGCTGGCCCTGCTGTAACGCCACACTGAAACTTTGCGGCATCAGGCGTACCCGGCCTTCGATTCGAACTGCACGTCCCTCTATGAGCTTTTCGTGGTTTGGCACGCGGCCGTAAAATGGAAGTGCTAGGTTTGCAGTCACTTGCCTAGTAGCTCTCTGCAGTCTGGATAAATTGTCCAGGGAGGCCCAGTTTGTTAGGGTACTAGTGGTTTCCCCATTGAGCCATTTTAATACATTAGAGTCGTAAACAAACGGTAGCGCTCGAGCCACTGATTGAGATAGGCGGATCGGATACTCTGTCACATAATATTTATCAACGACAATTTCATCAATGTCACCGCGTAGATCGATAGAAGCCAGCCATCTATACGGCATGCGATGAGCGTATTCAGCAAAATGATAGCCATTTACTGATATGTAGAACGATTCCACTGTGAGGAGTATCTGCATCCAAAAAGTATCCCCGCGTCTTAGTTGAAAGCAGAGAGGTGATGAATTTTCTTCAAGTCCCCACTTTCCCATTAAACGGGAGTTTCGCACAATAACGTTTTGAGGTAGTCGAGCAGCGAGTTGCAGCAAGACATCGCAGTGATCACACTTTTCTTTTCCCGCCACAGTGAGGAAATCTATGGTAAAATGTTCACATGCACTGAGAATGAGTCCATGAAAAAAGAAACTAAGACCCGGCCTTGGCGGATCTTGTAGTTTATAGTGTTTACGTCGATTTGCAGCAGTGCGTTCCTCATAAAACATTGACATCGCATCCCTATCTCGTCGCAGGGCAATGGTGGCAGCACCAGGTAAAAAATTCATAACGGGTATGCATACTTGAGCAAGAAACTTGGGTTAAACATCCAAAATTTTACTTTTTGAACAGATTTTGACAGGAAACTAAACGTACATTTGATTTAAGTATTTACAAAAATTTAATACAACAATTTACTATTTGGGGGGCTAGAGAGGGAGGTAAATGGAGAAAGTCCATGGAAAATCTTCAACACTGGCTATGCAGCAGAAGTTTCCCTTTGATTTTAGCCTATATCGCGCTACAATTTCGCAACGATTTCCAGCAGTCTGGCAGCTCATAGGCGCTGGTTCTCTTTTCGCCGTGGCCGCTCTCCGGCGAATTGCAATATTATTGTCATTAAAATTTGAATTTCCAGATGCAGAGCCAGTGGTTCAGTGCCAAGCAGGATCGTTGACGGTATTGATATTGAAATTAATTTCATCAATCTAAATCTATCTATCAATCTATTGAACTTCATTTTTAAGGTATATTTTTGAACAAAGGGTATCGATGCTCCGAGAAGAGGTTTTAAGTCTTAGGCTCCAATAAATGCTGAAACTAGTCAGTCTCTGTTTTAATACTTTCTCCACGAAATTTTTCAGTTTACAGATACCGCGAATATAAATTGAGAGTGAGATATGTTGTATATGTACATATGTATGTATATACAGAAAAATATAAATAGGTTACAAACATGTCTCTATACGAAAATTTAACTTTAATATTAATTAAAGGAAATAGTGTACAAAAATGCCCATACTACCGGTTGACAAGCAACAAAGATTCAAACGATGTAATATTCCATTCCCATATAGGTTTCATGCTTTTTTTGTGTAAACGTTATTTTATGAGTAATCTAATGAAAAGGATTCCTCAAAACAAGCTAATATTGTAGAAAATTGATTTTATATCCGATACATTTTTGTATTAAGGGCTGAGAGTCCTAGTTAGTAGCTAGCTAGTTTTTAACAACTCTTCATATGCACTCTGCGCACTGATACTGATGTTTTCGATAATCAAATTGTCGTCTGAGGGCTGGACTAGTGGGTCGCCACGAGCAACAGCCCTGCTCCCAGACGTGCGTCAACACATACGGCTCCTTCAAGTGCCCTACTGCTATTCTACTGCTATCACAAGAGCGAGGGAACCAGCAATTTGAGCATGGAGCTGATCTTCTCCTGAGAAAATCTTTCACTGAGAGAGTCAACGCCTGAAATATATTAATTTATTTAATTAACCGCTTTTTACTCATAGAAAACAAGATTAGCAATTTATTATATTATTGTCGCTCAACAACTTAGACAAAAGAAATGAGTTAACAAAAATGACGCTGGTAGTGGTTCCAGTTACAGCTATTCACCGCTAGTATTTGTCATCGTACGAGGGATTGTGATAGATTCGCATATTCATCCCTTTTACCATCGGATTGTGCTCCAAAGTGATGTTCCATAACTTAACGTCTCCTTGTATGTATACAGTGTCGACTAACTCGGGGCTTACTTTGTATTTAAATTCCGTAATAAACTGCTTGTTGACATAGACTTCAAATGATTCCTTAGCACATACAAGGGCCAAACTGAAAGTTCGACCGGGACGGAAATTTGTATCTAACTCTGAGCGTTCTTCTTCCGCCCAGCTGCCATTGTACCAGGCATTGCGGCACACCACAGCTTTCCCGATTGCTCCGCTACTTGCCTTCGAAAATCGTGGGTTTAAATGGAATGCGATTACAGGATGTGGCCATATGTCCCGGCCCTGCTGCAAGTTTATGTAGAATGAATGTGGAAGCAGACGCACGCGTCCTTCAATCTTCAAGCATCGACCCTCTACTAATGAATTCGCTGGCAGTGCGCCATAATATGGCAATGTGAGTCCTGGATCGTTTTTGCTGTGTATACTCTTTGGCGAACTGTCTGACTGTGTAACTGGCGCACTAATAAGGCACCACTCATGAGGTATATTGATTGCCTCCTCATCGTTGGCATCAATTTCATCAAGTTTGTCCTCTATGTGGAGTGCAATGTTCTTAGCCTGTGACTCGGGCAACCGTTGAGGATAGTTTTCCACTACAATTCGCTGCATTTCCACATCTTCAACATCGCCTTTAACCTCCAGAAGTTGAACCGCATTATAGGGAATCCGATGAGCGTACTCAGCAAAGTGGTTACCGTTCACCGATATCATATAGCAAGCGTCTGTAATGAGCACTTGAATAGCGAATCTATCGCCTCTGCGCAGTAAAAAGGGCAGTGCTGAAGAAACTTCCTCGCTGCCCCATATATCGGACACTTTGCTGTTTCGAACGATATAATTTTGGGGCAATCGTGGATTAATGTGAAGTGCCACATCCCGCGTCTCATTGTTGTGCACAAAATTGATGGAGAATCTGTGGTTTCAAATGTTTTCATCAGATTGACATTGATCAGATTGAATTGGATTTCTGTCTTACCTCTCACAGTTAATTGCTATTTTGCCAGCAATGGTGAAACTAACTCCTTCTCTTAGTTTTCCAATTTGATCGTTGCTGTACTTTGGTCGTGCATCTGAATATTCGTAAAATGAGGCCTAAAATGTGAATTTGATAGAACAGTCTTTAGATTTACAAACACGCTTGTTACAATACTGCGTAGCTCCATCTCCAGTTCATGTATAATGGTTAGGAAGGATAACATTACTCAAAATTCAAATAGTTCGATTAAGATACAAATCATGTGAAGGCCTACTAAACTTATAAAAACTCAAGTTCAGTTTACAGTTTTCAGCACGTACAGACACAGACACAGACATACATACATATGTACAAATGTATGAATGTCAATACTAAATTTGGCATATTTTACAATTCTCGTTTTTCACCATTTGTTATTCTATTTATTCTATTGATACTATTGCATGTTCGTTTATTCTGGATGCATTTCGTCTTGTATATCATATTATTTATTAGTTAACGAAGTTGTACATACCTACATATGTACATATGTCATATTCTTCACTTTCTGCTTACCTCATTCAAACCCCCCTGTTTGGTCTGGTCACAACAGCACAGAAGTTTTCTACATAAAACCCTAAGACACATTGTATATCTTTAGTTAATGCGGTGGCTAGACTAAAACTGTAATAACTATAAAGTTTTATGCTTCAAAATATGCATTCCTTGGTACATTCGGTAAGAAAATATAATGTCAATAGGTAAAAGACATGTACAGCTATATATTTATGGAAGGCCCTTAAGTGTGTATGAGTTTCTCAAGCAATCAATAATCTTTAATTCGACTCATATCTGCTTTCACGTAGCTGATGATTCAAAAGCTGTCCTTGTATTAACAGTGCACAGTACATATGATTATATATTCTACATTTGTAGGTATGCAGTATGAACTTGTGCACTACAATATATATTGGTTCCCATTGCCTTCGGTTTGTCGGGAGATTTTTAGGCGTCAGCAAATCTGCACATGTATAAGGAAGTAACGCCCTAGAACACAACACCATTATCGTGCGCTTTTCATTTTGATAAAAAAAACAACCACTTTTAGATTATTTCGATTTAAAAATCTGGTTGCTGCTGGTACAGAAATTGTTTATATTTATTCGGTTGTCTCACGTTTCGCGAAATGACTCGCTCAAAACAACACTGCGAAAGCGCTGAAAAGCTCTTTATACAATGAAATTGTGATGTGAGGGAGGTGTCTACTGCTACAGAAACTGAACAGATATTCGTACTTTTTTCACTATGAGCCGATGAACGAGCTTCAATATGAGATAATGTACAAGTAAGACTTGCTTTATCGCTACAAGTTGCTGTGTATACTTATATGTACATATGTATGCACATATATTTGTAAATAACAGCATATTTATGAAAAATGTGACAGGTCCGGAGGAAGCAAAGCTAGGAGTGCGACACTTTTTATGCCCCGACTGTGTGAAACAGCTGTGCAAAGCTTCGCAATACACCAACAAATGCGAAAGAGAGAAGACGTTTTAAAGCACGCTAAATGTCACAGTAAAGACACAAAAGAGTAAATTGAATATATGTACATATGTATGTACATACACACTTACGGACCTATGTACATATGTATGAATATGTACAAACGTACGTCACTAGTATAAGAAAATCGAAACGTATACATACACATATATAGACATATGTACATACAAACATGTGTATGTATGCTAATGTGTTGTACATACACATATAGAATTATATAGCGCTGGGCTGTCATATGTTTACTAATTACGTACATTAAACTCACTGCCATTGACAACTTCGATGTCAGACAAATTATCCAGCTGGCAAAGGTGCTGACGCTCCGATTCCTGAAACCTTAAATGTAGTTCCTGTGCTGTTTCATCGAAGTTTTCCATAATTTTATTACACTCTGCGCCGGCCTCAATGGCAGCAAAATCAACATCTCCCCTACGGTGCATGCTTTCTGCGTTTTTTATGTACTGACGCAACCAGAACTCCCGGCAGTGAAATTTAAACAATTCTAGTCGACGCTTGGTGTGGTAGTAGATTAAACTGCGGTCAATGTTAAAAGCGTTTTGCCACAATGCATCCGACAGATCGAGGAGTTCACGAACGGAGCGGCAGACTAGAAGTATTATTGCCGTCATACTACAAAAAAATTTACACGTTTCTCACAATGCAGATGCGATTTCACTCTCTTTTTGCTCTCTCACTCTCTGGTACTCAGCGCGGGCTTGGCAAACGATGGGGCTCAGTTAGTATGGATGTACAATGTATAATATATGCATGTACACATTTGCTCATCAGCTGGCATGTGTTGGTGCCTGTTGATATTATTTCTGTGCGCACAGCTCTCTAGTCTCTAATTTATATGCCGGTGCCGCCACCTTAAATGCTAAATGTTTACATGCACAATGAAATATCCCAAGTTTTTTCGTTTTGATAAGGTGAGAGGTTTGGGACGCGACATATATCATAAGGAACACACACATATGTACATACATACATATGTATACATACTCGTGCAAGCAAAAGTCGGCATAGGCGTTGACTATTGAAATTTTCGATGACTGTGCCGCAATAAGTTTTATCAGCTTTGGTGGGCAGTTACCTTTACTTGGATTCACCTTTGACGTAAAAAATAAAGTACAATACAAGAATTGTACTTAGTACTTACTTCATCCTTTACAATATGCAGGTGATGTTTTTCAACACTGCTATAGTTCGCTCCACGCTTTCGCTTTCCACAGCAGCAATTCATTATTTAGTCTTTACGACACTACCAAACACGATTTTATCAATCACAGCCGTTATCAGTGATGGAGATCTGGATAACAGTGTTTAAATTTTGCCTACAAATACATATGAACATAGAATATGTGCAAAAAAATTTGTTTGTATATGAGCTGTCATGCTAGTTAGGCAAATAGTATTTTGCTAAAAATACCTAGCGCCACTCTGTTGGAACAACCGCCGCGCGTCGCGAGACATATTGAACTGATGTTTTGCTTTGTAACCAACTGACTCAGACAACCTGTGCCATGTGTTTGTAGAATATGTATGGTTACTGCAGAACTGGCAATTTTCGCTATTCTGGAAAAGTCAAAAATAACAAGCGATTTTTAATGTTTAGAGATGCATGGTAAATGAACGTATTCAAAAAAGTCAATATTACTTGTTTGAATTTTAAATTGGATATAGTAAATATTAGTATTATACAAACAAATGTTTAATATTTATTTCTCGAAAATAGGGATTGCTGTGGTAGTTCGACAACAGATTGACCATTAATGTTATTAAACAAAATCTGAATGGTTATTTAGAGGTGAAACTTAGCAACTTAAGAGTAGACTTCAGAATAACTCATATAACATATACTATAAAGAGTAAATTATAAATGATAGTTTGATCTTCTGTTTTTAAAATGTCTGACAAAAGCAGCTATCCAGCAGGCAGTTCAGTTTTGATCTCCTTAAAACTGAATTGCCTGGTATAGTTTACGTTAAGTATTTTTTCTATGTCAGATTATTTATATATACTATGTACGTACATTTCCTTATTTGGATAAGATGTTGAAAAATTACTTAAATTACTTCAAACCATTTAGATGCATTGAATAATAATGAGCTATGTGTCATTTTATATATGTATGTAGATACTAGTCCAAATCAGAGTGTATGTATATTAATGTTAAAATGTTCAAATAGTTAAACTATTTTTGCACCGTTGCGGTTAATCAGCTTTAGCTGAAAATGTAACTGTTATTAACTATAAGATAGTCTATATATTCGCGTGTACCTTGTACACATCGACCATTAAAATATATACACATTATTTGTCCAAAAAAATATTTTGTCTTATTTGATACGTGAAAGGTAAACAGAATCGTGTATTTAAACATCTCAACGTTGCCGGGTCGATCGTGTACCCATTGAGTGATGCGACTTCAGGGACGATAAGGTTTTATCACCGTTAGGTCCCTTATAATACTTAGACATAGTCTTGCTGGTACGTGCGGGGCGACTACTGCTACTGTTACCGCTCCTTTCTAAGACTTTCTCCCCTTCCGTTTTCAATGGCAAGTCATCATCCTCATCCCATCGCTCGGGTTTTTTTTCATCATCCGCTGAGTCTTCCACTAATAGCTCCGTCTTGGATTTGTTATTCCGACGATTCCGCGACGAGGACGAACTTACATCCGTCCGTTCAGATTTTTCACTAAAAACGGAAAACAAAAAATGAAAATATTTGTTAGTATATACATAATATAACTATGTACCAGCCACTCACTCTTTCATCGATGCTTTGCTTTCTTCTGATACTTTAGATCTGCGTTTCAGTAGCGCCAGCTCTCGTTCAGCTATGGCTTTCTTATGCTCCTCAGCTGATTCAGAAGCACTCGGCTTGGTGGTTGAATCAGCCAATTGTTTCACAGGCTCTTCCTGCTTGACTCTCTTCAATTGTTGCTGTTGCTCTTGTGCTTTTTTCAGAGACCGCTTTAGTGCGCTTCGGAGTGTATCTCGCGAACTCTCCGGTGGTACGTCGTTACTCTGTGGAAGGCCAATTGCCTCAAGCAATTTTTGACCAAGTGCAGACTTGACATCTGATTTGCGAATTCCAGTTTTGCCGACACCTTCGCTATCATTGAAAATACCGGAAGCGGCATCAGTAGTTGTCTCAGGTTGTTCCTGAGTGCTGGGTGTAATATTGGGGTTGTTTGTGGCGTCCGGAACTGTACTAGTGGGTGCTTGTGACAATTCTAATGCCTCTTGAGGTCTTGGCGATTTCACATCGATATTTGTATCCTTTTCCGATTTCTTAGATATAAAAGGCTCAGTTGTAAGATGGTTTTCATTGCCTTTTATGGGAGTCAAGGGTTCTTCCCTATTAGGCACTATGGTTTCAGGCACATCCGATGACGGACTGACGGTCGTCTTCAAAATTGTTTGTGTTATCAAAGGTGCTTGGGCATTCGTACTTAAGTCGTTACTGGTCTCACTTACGTCAGAGACAGTTTGAGCGTCCTGTAGGGCTGGTTGCGGCTCGACGAGAACAATATCTTCCAAGTTTAAATTACTACTGGATGCACTACGACGACGGTGACTATTATTTTGGTCTTTTGATTCCTGCTGTTCCGTTAGCATTGACACAAGTGCTTCGTTCAGCGCATCCGCTGGATTCGATCTGAATTGCGATATTAACATGGAGTTGATGTTCAGTAGCTCGTTGGTAACACGTTCCGCATTCGATGTCGTCGCTGTGGTCATATTGCCCGACTGCTTTCCAGAAACGTGATCGCGGGCTCGCATCTTTCGTTGTGGGCGCTTCACGGAGGGGACACCGACTGTCTTTATGTGCTGTAGTTGTGGTGGTTCCTGATCCGTGGGACTAGATGGCACTAATTGAACTGACGTTTCCGGAGGTAATTTATATGGAATTGCGCTTGATAAGTCGGCAATGTTTATAACCTCGTTTGACGCCTGTGATGAATTAGCCATCGAGTTAGATGCGAATACGGATGTAGGCGATTGATTCCCATGGTGCTGAGCCACTGCCAGCATGGGAGCCAAATACGGGCCGAGCAACTGCGTGAGATCAGTGTCTTGCAAGAGATTGTTGTCAGACATAATACCCGCAAACTTTGAGTTCTTTAAACGAGTCATTTGCTCTTCACAATTTCCGTGTGAGACTGGCCATTTCAGCGCCTTTAGAATAAGCCTTAACAAATCAGGATCCCGAATAACACTTCCCAATGAAATGGCATCCGTAAGACTATTCACATTAGGCATTAATTGAGATGGGCCAGAAATGTGTGGACCTGTTGTTGTTAAAGTTAAGTCGAGTGTGACAGGCGCAGGTTTGGCTGGGCTTGAAACAATCTTTTTAAGTTTGTGTGGCCCCTTTTGAGCCGTGAGTTGGATATCATCCTTTTTTTTCTTAGGTGCCGCTATAATAATGTGCTCCGGCAGTGCCTCTTCGACGCATGGCTCACATCCATACAGGGATTGGTGTGCCACTACTGTAGTGTTGACCAGGGGTCTAACATCGTCAACTGGTGGTCGACTTTGTGCCGATTTCAGCAGTGATACTTGTCCACTGTGTATGGCTTTTATATTGTTCAATGCATTTTTGAGGTTTCTCCGTTTTTGCTGCAGTACGCTATTGGGGAGATTTGGCATGCCGACGCTACTGGGAGAGGGTGGAGCATGCACAGAAGGATGAAGTTGTCTGGTATCCGTACGGTTGGAGTTTTGACCTGCATCGTCCTTTTTAGTGCTACTGCTACTGAAATCAGGTGCGTTGCCCGTAACACGTCCATGCGTCTGAATAAAGTTAATCACGCCTGCCGGCGAATGTTTCTTATCCGGGATGTTCTTTAATGTTTTCAATGCCCGTACTTCGGTATGCGGCGGCGCCAAGGATGGAGGATGCTGCATCGACCGATGTGCTATCGACATTGGTGCCGAGCCGTAACGTGTATCAAAAAAAACACTGCTGCGCCGCGTTGGTAACATATTGCTTGTCTTTGTACTTAGGCCAACTGTGCTATTACTATAGCTGGAAGATGCAGTTGGTAGGGCCCGCTCCCTTCGCGACTCAAGACGGATCTCCTTAAATCTATCGTCCACGACGTTATCCTGTTCGTGGGTGCCCGCCTGGGGCTTAGATACAGTGATGGTGGTCTCTGGTCCCCGGGTCAGAAAAATCGGACGGAATTCATCAGTCACCGAATGGTTTTGCACGTTTTTTCCAGCTGTCTGCTCCATTGGCATGTCGAGCCGTGCTGCCGTTGCTTCGCGATCATTTTTCGGCTGAAAGATTGTAAGATATCTAAGCTTAATAGTTTCATAATAGGGCAGATTGATTAATTTTACCACTGTGCTTAGTAAAAAGTCCCGAAACACAAGCTGTGTGTGCTTTGCAATGTTTGAAAGCGACGATGTGGCCTCCACCTGACGATAGCAGGATTTGCAGAGTACCTTGGGCAGTGGATCCTCCTCAGCCACCTAAAAAGTTTAAGTGCGTATAATTTCATATTCAATTTTGTCATATTCAACTTTGATTGTTACTATTCGATTTTTATGAGCGTCCCATATCAACAGGTGTAATCTGTCGTGCCCATGAAGACGGAGACTTGTCTGGTACCCACTATTTTCAATTTTGTTTGCCTACTTTGATCGACCGTCACACCCGTGTAAACGTTTTACTGTTGTTATATTTATAAACTTTTACGCTACGTCGACAGCGTTTGGCATGGCTTTTTTTGTCCGTTTCTGCACGTTATTGTTTACGATAATTTCATTTTGGGAGCTTCGTTTATTCAAAATTTAAATTCATTTCAAAATTCTTCGTTTTTAAATGGGCGCGAGGCTAGTTCGTACCAGGGATGCAGTATAACAAATGTAGTATTTTTTTGCCGAGACACACTAAAAAAGCCATATCGCCGTCCGGTTTGCAAAAAGAAAATAATTGCTACTCGCTCAATGATTTTAACTTATTTAACTTACGTTTAGGTATAGATGACGCGATATTTTATCCTTCAAGCCTTGGGTCTTAAATATGAAAACACTTTCGACCACAGAGTTGCTTTTGCTCTTAGTGTTGGCCGCACAAATACGACACAAGTGCTCAAACTGTGCATCCATTTTAAGAGTTTCACGTTGCACTCACTTAGTGTTTAGTGTCTAGTGTTTCTCTCGAAATATTAATTGCATTTACTAAATGTCACACAGTGCGGAACTAACTTCTGGCTCAAATAATAACAAACTGTATATTTATTCACATCACATTGAAAGCGCAACAGAAAGAGAGCGCAAGTCAGGCAGCAAATTGAGAGAGGAATGATCTTGCTCTCTCGAACTCACATTTTGCTTTCTTCTTTTGACGTTATCCGCACTCACTCGCTATGCTATGTTTTTGGTCGAAAATAAATTTTCTTTCTCAAATATACTTTTTAAATGTTATCAGCGCGTGTTTCTTTTTCTTTCTAAAGCTTTATAGGGTCATTGCGGCTATGAGCTAAATTTTCCAGCTTCAAATTAATATTTGCCCCACGATTTCACCAACACTTGCGCTCTCACGAGCCAACAAAATAAAAATGAGCGAAATAAATGTTGCTGCTGTTTGCTATTACACTCTCCATACATACATATGCATTCTTTCACGCACACACGAGCTCTCCAACGGCTTACTGTACTCCCACGTCGCTGTTGCTGTTGCTTGTGTTACACACTTACACGAATTTGTTGTTTCTTTTTGTTTGTGCATTGGTGTATGTGAACGCCTGGTATTCAGTCTGTTTGATGGCGCACAGCCAGTTTTCCGCTCTGGTCCGTGTGGCCTCAATGTTTGTGCCTGTGTGCATATACCAGGGTATAGTATGAATTTCTGGGTAGATAAGGTTTGTTCAAATTATGTCACTCAACGTGAAGCACTTGATGGATATTATCAAGTTTGTTCATCTTGTGTACTAGGTATTGTATGTGTGTATAGTTTGTGGAACCAATGGAAATCAAAGAGTCGAGTCGATTATTATCTCTCTTCTTTTAATAAAACTAGTTGCTCTGTTTATGTGTGTGTGTGTTCGAGAGGCGCGTGAGAGTACATGCATACGACTGGGTATTGTCGTACTATGCTTCTGATCTTTCTTACCTTTTGTTGCTATTTCGCATAAATCATATATTTATAAGTACTTATGCATTTTTTATCAAGAAAAGGCACCCAAGGAAGTACATATTTTAGAATCTCTAAATCATAAATCAATATGGACCTAGCCCAATTGTTAGACTCTGACTGACATGTAATTGATATTTTAACATAAAACAAAAAAGTAGGCAAACGTTTTCCTTTGTTTCAAATTGACTTAATTATATCGATCGCATACCTAAATAAACGTACAGTATAGCACGCACACACTTACATATGTACATGTTTTGCAGTGCTGCAGTAGATAGTAGACAGCAGGCAAACGGAACATGTATTGGTTCCTACCACTATAATATGCGTGTTTGTGAGCGGCAGCGTAGCAGCAGCTCCCTTCCAAATGCACATTTAATCCACCCTGATGAATAGACATGGGACATGGGAAACATGTTTAACATACATTTCTGAGCAACAGCATGCGTTTATAATTTCAACTACTTAATTCCTGTTTTTTGTTCATACCATAAGTATAATAGTTCTTAATTTCCAAACGCCGGCTTATTTAATGCTAATACATTGGTAAGCAATTAACATTTATGTATCTAAATATACTGATATTTACAAACTTATGTAAATATTTAAATGCATCCCTTCGCCGTAAGGTATGCAATATCTGATATTTTTATTATTTTATATACGATTTGGCTGTGTTTGTATTGAGATTTTAACGCAGAGAAGACTAAAGCACTAAGCAGAGCCTGAAGCGTTCGAATCGGGTGCTGAGTCATTCGGCATGTTGTGGACATGTTCGACTCATGCCGTGATGCGAATGCAAGCCGAGCATTAAAAATGTATGTGTTTTCTTCTTACATACCCTTTACCTTAGAATTTTTTAAAGCAGCTTGCACCACTGTATTATAAGATCTGATGTATTGTATATACTTGATATGCTAATATATTTTTAATATAAAATATACAATAAATAAAATATCTATACAAATGAAATGGGTAAATGGATATACACATGTACATATGTATGTAAATACAAAGAACAAACGAGAAGGAACGTGAGTCGCTTCTAGTCGCGACTCTACTTTTATACCCGTACTCAGTCAGTATATAAACTTGTGAGCTTATAATTGAAATTTAAAAAAATTTGAAATTTTACATTTTACATTTTTTTGCTACATTTGTTAACTACATCTACATTTAAAATGTAGATAATACATCTAGAACAAATATTCTACATCTACCGTTTAGATTCTACATCTCCTCCGCTAGGGGTTGCTCACGCATTGCACAGGGCAGAGTGTGTGCGAGCGAGAAAGAGAATGAGTAGCGTCAGCAGCGCTAGAGGAGGTGGGGGAAGCAACTGAAAATTAATTTCTTCATTCTGGCCATAATAATGATCCGATCTGTACCAGATTAAGCAATCTGGTAGATATGGTCATTCTTTACGATACTGCGTGGATATTGTGGATACCACAGATTTTCGTTCTTTGTGAAGGCGGAAGGGGCGGGGCGAAATTTTTAAATACACTTGTAACAGTGTGATATCACATGAGTCTGAAAAAAATTTCGTTGCTCTAGCTTTTATAGTCTCTGAGAACGAGGCGCTCATAAGGACGGACAGACGGCCAGACGGACAGACAGACATGGCTCTATCGACTCGGCTATTGATACTGATCAAGAATATATATACTTTATGGGGTCGGAAAATTTTCCGTCTCTGCGTTACACACATCCACTTTTACCACAAATACAGTATACCCGTTAACTCTTTTTGAGTACGGGTATAAAAAGTTGCACGCGCACTTTGAATACCCTAATGGACATCTCTTTGAATGTGGGGTCAATAATGATATATGTACATACATATGTATGTATGTACATTATGTATATCTACATGTGTATGTAAATCGTTTACCCATGTGTATATAAAATAATAAAAATACCAGATATTGCATACCTTACGGCGAAGGGATGCATTTAAATATTTACATATGTAAGTACGTAAATATATGTATGTATATTTAAATATGTAAATACATACATGTTAATTGTTTATAACTATTATACTTATAGTATGAACAAAAAGCGGAATTAATTAGCTGAAATAGTAAACGCACGTTATTGTTCAGAAATGTATGTTAAACATAACATGTCCCATATCTATAGATCAGGGGTGGATCTAATGTGCATTTGGAAGGGAGCTGCTGCACTGCCGCTCACTCACACGCGTATTATAGCCCTCTAGTACCGGGCAACTAGTTCAGTACCGGTGCCATTCTCATTTCCCCAGTTCCTCTTCGTTTCCCCGACAATGTATTTCAGCTGTGAATTTAACACATGCATGTCCTAGGGCGTAACCACCCCTAGTTTCCGATCGATTACCCTTCGATTACAGGTAGCTAGTTGCTCAGGAGCTAGTTCCGACCTAGTTACCAGTAGATCGTCAGCAACTAGTTCCCGATCGATTACCAGTAGCTTGTTGCTAAATAAATATATGTACATATGTATGTTAAAAAAATATAAAACCAAAAATTAAAAAAATATAATAGCCACTGAGACCCATACAACATAATCAAAACAAATTAAATGTATAAGTTTTTATCTCAAAAGAAAAATAAGAGAACTGACTTGAAAAAAAGTATGGCCCCAGAGCTGTCTCTAGCATTCTTGCTGACGAACAGTCGAAGCCGTCGGGTAGAATCGGTATCTCCAGATCTCTCGGCTCGTAGCTGACCAACAGACGAAGCCGATGGGCAGCGGGGTCGCGGTCAGAGACGAGGCATATTCAAAAAGAGAATTGAAACACCGCCCGCTCCCTTTGTCCATGGGGCGGACCGATAAGCCTCGCCATAGAACAGTTTTTTGGTCGCTCATGCAGCATCTTGGTATTGTATAGTATAGTCTTTGCTTTTGGTTAGTGCTCGCTTACTATGTCATCGTTTATATTCCTAGGACACTTATTAAAGTAAACAGACCATCGTATGGCAGGTCATCGCTTATGTCATCGAGCTGCATGACGTTGCCATCGATGTGTCGTTGCTTACACATCGCTGACCCGTACTGAAAGCTTAAAATGCGTAGGATGGATCCTGGCAGAATAAGTTATATATGCTAGCGAATGACTAGGCCCCATATGGAAAACTTGACTGTGATAGCATAACGCTGAAAAAAAGGTATATACATACATCCTTCGGTACATCCTCCGGTATACGAATTGTCAGGGCTAGCACAATTTTCCTCACCAACGGACTGGTCTCGAAGACCCAGAGGACAGAACTGTTTCCGAACCAGATTCAACTCCCGAGTATTTGGTTACCCGAATCAAGTACGAGGTGGAGCAGGTCTCTATGGGATCCAGGAAGACAGAACGTTTAAGAACCCACACGATTCCATACCAACAGGCTGAGTACAGACACAGCTTGCAACCGATATTCAAACGGTTTTTATACTCCACCCATTGTACTTTTGTAGCAAATACCTACATATGTACATATGTACGTATGTATATCTTTATATGGAGCCCCAAAAGTATGCTTTCATTCCGTTGTTAAAATTATACATTCTAGTGGTACGAATGTAGATCCATGTACATATTTATGTACATATTTCATCCGCTGAACTACAAGATGCAATATATAAATACATATGTATGTATATATGTATGAAATATATAATATATATGTACATATATACCAATAGATTCTTATTTTTATGTAGATAGATTCTTATGTGAATGTGTGAGTATGATATCAAATTTTGACTTTCAGTATTCGAGCTGTAGAGGTACGTTCTCGCCAACTCGCGTTGCCTGTGACAGCATCTCGAGTGAGTATAAGCATAGTGCAATGAATGCTGGAGTTCGGTGCGGAGTGTGTATTGTGTTTTGCATAGGCTGATTTATATAGATTGATACTGGTATAAAGGGATTGCAAATGGAATTGGATGGGCAAAGACCGCACCTTTGCATGTCAAAGTTGGTTTGACACAGTGTATCGTCAATTCAATCATAAACTGAAAACAATTGCACTGCATTTGATGGGATCAAATATCTGAATTTCGGCACAAGGCAGCGCGCACTTTTTCATCGGACTGCAAGGTGGGGCAGGGTATGGAAAGAATGCGCTTCATTTCAGACAAGCTATAAACAAAGCACGCCTCCTTAGAACTGTAATATCAGTCTCCTCCAAGCTCGTCTCCTCTTTAAATGCCACGAGGGTACGTTTACTTAAATTGTTCGATACAGAAAAATACATCTAGCAATGCTTTTACCCTAACATTTTATTTTAGTTATTATAATTAATAACTGGTGAGAGTATGGTACTTCACATATTGAGTTAAGTTTCAATTTTTTTGAGATTTAGAGATATCCGCCTTTTGCCGTGCCCAGGAGTTGGTAATTAATCTGCTGAAAAGTTTCTGGAAAGACATCACTAGCGTCTGGCCATGCGTCTGTCTATTTGGCCTGTCCACTGGCAGCCTATGGATCGTGCGCTGCCTTTCGCGCCTGCTGTCGTGTTGTTCACGAATTTGCTCCAATTGTAGCGCTGTGGTCACAGTAACCCACCGAATAGAGGCGTGGGGTGGTCGGTTTTGCGGGGCTGGTTTTTTGTTTAAAAATTATGTAAATAATTTTGGACACTTTTAAATGGGAAAGATATATTTTCGAATACTCGAAAAGGATTTACTGTAGCTATAATTCACAGACTCAAAAATAAAGTTATTGATCCGAAACTATATTGCCATATCCTCTCTGGGAATTAACGCGTGGAAGTCAAGCAATGCCGACCAACCACCTATAATATCGACAAGTGGTCAGTCATACACACAGCTTGGGGTTCATCACTTGAGTGCGGGCTACAAAGAAAGAAGAGAGAAAGGAGACAGGCAGACTTTTATGACACCATGACCTCTCAAAGTGCTCCCGCTTAAATCAAAGCAATTGGACATTGCCTCACACAGAGCGAAACAAAACATTCAAGCAATTTGATTAACAATTTGTTTCAGGTTACGAGTTACAGTGATGAAGTGAATACCGCGTATACACGGGTACAGTGACCCAAACGCAGTTAAGACATGAACGAGCCACTACAAACAGACAATAAGAGGAAAAGTTATGTTTGCGTCGCTTGTCTTGAGGAACAATTTTGGGCAGAGTGTATACCGCCGATCTTACAGTTGTGGGCGGTCCCAGCTTTGCAGACAGATAGCCCAGCTAATGCGAATTCGCCATAGTCAGAAGGCATAAGCATTAAGCTCACTGATTTTGTAATGCATTGAAACCCTTGTATTGTGTGGAATTCGAAAGCTCATCAAATCAGACAAAGCACAGACAAGCACAGCAGATAAGTTTCGTTTCGTAAAGCTTAATTTCCACGCATCGCACTTGGCCACGCACAGGCCACGCACTTGAACTTTTCCAGTGGCTGGTGCATGCGCAACGCCAGTTAAGCTTAAATTAACGCGGTTTATGTATGAAACTGGTTGCCTTCGCCTGCAGTCGAAAGTTAGGGAAGTAGATTGACGAAATAAGGTTCTGCCAAGAACCAGCAAGTTAAGTTTCTTCCGCATCGCGAGTCGGCTGACCTAGGTGGAACTGGATCCTGGTGGCAGTCGACGAGGGCCTGCCGGTAGCCCAGTTGTTGATTTCCAGCTTGTTAATTGTCTTGCTGGCGAAACGACCTTGAGGTAATACGATTTTTAATTTTAAAATCGAAATGATAGAGTTCGGTTTTTAGCCGTGTAGTAGAGTACTGATACAGTTTGTCATTCAAATCCGGTTTATTCGACCTACGGTCTTTGTTTCTTAACTTTGAGCGGTAGAGTGTGACAATATTATCAAAAAGTGATTACTAAAAATAGTATAGAGTACGCCCAAACAGCAAAAATTAATAAAGCTGTCGATGCCTCCAACGGACTTCTCGCAAATAATTTTCGAAGCAGTGTAGCTTTGTCTCTTTAGGAATATCTATACTCGTATGTATGTCTGAAATATAATTCTTGTCTTAATAATTTCATATTTTTTACAATTCATATTTAATCTATTATTCGAGCAGTTTGTGAAATGTATGTAGATAGCGGTTGCAAAGCAACTACAAGCGTAACTGGCCTGGTTAAAGATAATTACTTTAAATTACATGAAACTAGTATGTGCAACGGGTAAGACCAATGAAACAGTTCACACGAACGAGTACGAATGTATGAATGAGAAGCCAGCTTCATCGGACACTCCTACTGTCGGTTAAAAAAACCATAAATGCAAAACGGGAATGCAGCTAGAACCATTGTTAGAGAGACCCAGCCAGAGAACCTTCCAATTCTGACAAGAAAAGCATCGACGGGGATTGACGCCTTTGGTTATGTTCAATTATTCTTATTTTCGAAAGTGAAAAATCATTAGTATAAATATTTCGTTATTTCTGAATCCAACAAACAATAAAGTAAAAAGTGGATCAGCGCAAAAACAAAAGCTAACCTTGATGCTCAAACAGAATTAACTATAAGCTACCACTCGTAGCTGCTCGAATAAAATAAGGCGTGGTTCGTTGGCTCTGATCAACTGATCAACAAAGTCCGGTACTAGCCTCTTGTAATTTGTTCGCTCTGCTTAAGTTGCTTGCAGCACCCGCACCCTCCGCTGCTTCCATTCTCTATCCTCGTCTCCGTTCTTGCTTCCACAAAGCTGGAATTGTAGCACAAATCAGCCACCCAGTACGTACATATTTGACGGGTGTTGCGACACCGTCACGCTAAGCTGTAGAGAACGGGAAGGTCAGCAAGTTACTTTTAGCTACCTTTGTTTTGCGGTTGCATTCACCACGTTGCTTTTGCACAAAATATCAGAATTTCGAGTTGTTTATTGCTGCAGCGGCGTCTAGAAAGTGTACGTATCCGAAAATTCCTGTCTTGTGGGTGTTTTTTGACAAGGGCCAATTGTAAAACTATTGTGTATATCGGCCGGTTGACACTTTATTCAGACTGATCCAAACTTTGGTATATAAATGTCAACTCTTTGGGACAGTGGAACATTTGTGCTATACTCATTTCTGGTCCACCACGCGTGCTTATGTACTTGTTTTTTATTGGCAGGTGTCCGTATGTTTTTTGTTTCGTCATGTTTATACGAGTGCCCATGTATTTCGGTATATTTGAAAAGACCTCATTAATTTAAGTTTTATTAGAAAGGCAAGCAACATGCGTGCCTAAAGTTGAGGCATTTAGCCAAAAATTACTTTCAATGTGCTCCATAAAAGCTTATAGCGCACTTATATATGTACGTTGATCAATTTCAAGTCATTCGAGCGAATTTTGCGTATCACTGGAGCGTTAACGGCTGCAATAAATTGGAATACAAGTAGTCCAAGTCGAACCGTATTGACAAGGGCAAGTCAATTAACGTACTGTGGCATGTGCCCAAGCACCTAAGTCAAACGCACAAAAATACACCGACAAATCTGCACGCCAAAAATGTACAAATCGAATGACGAAAAGTTAATAAGGGGAGTTTGAAATGATGAAGGCAAACAAAAAATCTTGTCGGTCGGTTACGTTAATGGCCCGCAAGGCGTCCTTCTCCATCTGTTTGCATTTTCGGCGAAAGCAACGTGTTCTTTTAAATGAAGAACGGGATCAAGAGCCGAATGCAATACATTTCATGGTTACTTTAGATTGTCACCTGTACAGTTTTCAGTCAACTGTAATTGCCGCCTATATACGATTTTTTGATTTGTCACTCCCATCAAAAGTATAATTTAATGCGTTGAATTTCGTATTAACGTTCACCAATACGTACATACATTGGTACATACGCTTTAATTAAGCTTTTACCAGGCCATTTTTACCATTCCACAATGATTTTTTCAATTAACGGGGCCATTATTATGGGTATATTTTGTTGTTGTTGAAGTGCAACACTCCCCCCATACATTAATCGACCGCTGAACATAATAGATCGGTGCTCCGAACACAGCACAATGAAGGCCCTAATAAATGCGGCCTGCATGTGTAGATGGACTACAAGTGTATGTGTTACTTATAGGGTTACCAGGGCGTAAGCTCTTTATAAAAGAAGTAATAGGGAAGTTTTCAAGGTCGGGGACATTTAACGGTTGAGCATATGAGCACAAGTGTCTGTGTGTCAACCTATGATCGCCCTCTGACGGACACCACTTTAATGAAACCATTAAAATATTATCATAAAAACCTTATATACATAGTTCGCAACGGAAAGCAGATTATTGCGCGTTGATAAATTTGCACCGCCTATTTATAAAGTGAATGGCAAGTATTTCTGGGATTTTGGGGCTCTGTCTGCGTCGGTTTTCGTTTTTTGCAATGGTACGCGAGACAGAAAACGACTAATTGTAAGACATTTTAAAGCATTCATAAAGATTTCGGCTGTCGGTCGTTGGTTAATTTTTGTAATTAGGACATTAAGCAGCATTATAATAATTTGTTTGTGAAATTGTCCATCAAGCCTAATAGCTACCTGCCAAACTACGACAAATTTGGGGGAACATTTGGCGCAGGGTTACCTGACTGTTGAAATAAACACCAATCCTTGTTCACATAACGCATACGCCACCATGAAATACACACAATTTTCAGCCTCAACAATTGTATATTTTTAGGTCAAATTTCAAATTTATCAACAACGTCCTTGGAATAAGTTCTCAAGAACCACCCAGAATCGCAAATTCATGTACTAAAGTATGTCAGAAACTAAAGCTAACATGAAGTTACGATACGAAGTTGTTCTGGAAGGCCTCGCGACCTCATGGTGGCTCAACTGTGAAAATTAAACAACTTCCGAAACAAAATAAATATGTATAAAGCAGAATAACGCCCTGTCCTCCGCTCGCAGAATAAATCGTGCGAAACACAATTCAGCAACAAATAAATTAATACAGAACTACATAAATATATTAATGCATATGCCTTGCTCTGGCCATCAAGTCTAGGCACCCAACCCCAACTGGCCGCTCACAAGAGCGCATTTTATTCGAGCTCTGCAGCTTGCTTTGGTAGTAGCTTTTGCTCTGGTCGGTTGCTTTGCCCCAGTTCTTGTCCATTGCCGTGTTTCGAGCACAGTTTCACTTTCAATTATCTGACTCCGAATTGTTGAATCAACCAACCAAGGCGTTAGCGTTAAACTATTCCAAATTTACACACATTTAGTTTCTGGTCATTGGTTTGTGGGTATGCCAAATATAACCCACCAAGGCACCAAGGACGTCAATAACCGAAATATTCTAAACTTAACATATAAAAGTTCACTGCCACTTTTGACAACTAATTTAAACAAAAAGTGCTTTCTGGAATGGTAGTTTATTAAAAATAAAAATATTTCCGTATTATTTTTGAGCCCAAAAGGAAAATGTCTGAACTGTAATAATATTTCACAATTCCTACAGCGAATACCAGGTGTATGGGGGGATACAAAGTCGTGGAGACGGTTAAGAGAGGTTGGGGAGGTGGACAATTTGCTGCTGAGCGACTACTGAGCTGGTGTGCTGGTTTTCGTTGGGGCTCGAGAAAAACCACCCAACTAAGCAGCCTTGCAGCAGCATCTGGTTTGCAAGTGTTCGAGTACTGTGGGCAAACTTCTTTGGTCAAGTGCTCAATTTGAAAACAAATATAATCTCTTTACATAAAAATATGCAGTTTTTTATGGAATGGCGTCCGGGAGAACACAACCTACATAAAGGAAAAGAAATCGGTAAGGACTTTTTGGATTACTGTGCAAAAATATATTTGTGGATCTGCTAGCTCTCTTGCTCTAGGGTTTGGCATTTAAAAAAGAAACAAGCTTTACTCTCACTTTAAAAAGCTTAAAAGATACCAAAGTGCCGAAGTAGGCAAAACACGAAACACGAACGGCGTACAACGTATGAGTGCAATAACAGCAGTAACAGGCACTGTAAAGTAACAGTAGCCGCAAGAGCCAACAACGATAAGTTGGGGCCAAGCTTGGGGCCGAAACTTGGCGTCGCCAGTCTGAGCTTGCTGAGTGTCTCAAGACACTTGATCCGCACAGTCGCGTTGTATAGTTGCTCCGATTAGGACGTGTGGTTCGCTCAAGCGCACAGTAAGAAAAGATTCGCGGGGGTCATACAATACATATGCCTAAGCCGAACGTGCTAGCGCGAATTTCAAAAACAGTTTTCATTGTCATTCAACTATCGAGATGCTTGCGTTATTTTCGTTAAGTGTGCTTGTCTGCGACTATTGCACTCGACAAATAAATCGTACATAGAAAGCAGGCACAACTGCATTGCAGCAAAACACCAGCCCCAGCACAAGCGTGTATCGGTAGACTCGCTTTGCTTCGAAAAGAAAGTTTTCGCTGAAAAAACACAAGCATCAAAAAAACAAAAATAAAAACGTGCAAGTTTTGTTTTATTTAGCTTTGAATTTTCTTCGGTCGCACATCACATATGTATGTAGTTTTCCGATTTGGTACTGCCCGCGAATACCGTATGCCGTATGGGAAATCTGAATCTTAGCAGCAAACGGCCGATCTTTGTTTCGATTATTCGCAGCCTTCCTTTCCATAGCAACTGTCGCTCATTGCAGCAGCTCAGAAGGGAAGACTGAAAAACTGAAACTGCTTGCCAAAAGCAAAAGAGAAAAACTAAGTGTTGTAATCTGTGAACGTGTGTGTGAATTATGTACCACCGTTTTGTCTAAGCCAAAAACGAAACTCACAACAATACAAACACGTCCAAATAAAGTGCAGCCACAGCCACAGCAGAAATAAAATCCACAATCGAGAAAATTGTAACACAAGGCTCGAAAAAACAAAAAATCTAAACTGAAAGATTGCGAAACTGCCTTCTTAGTTATTTACCAATTTTATGCAACCGAAACAGAGCTTTTCTCAACTGCAACTGCTGTTGCTGCTGCTGCTGCTGCTGCTCCCCGGTTTTGGCCGTGCTGCCCGTCGAGACCGTGTACCGTGCACACCGTGTGCTGTGCACTCCGAGGTTGTCTATTGATATTTTGAGTTCTGTGAACTAACCTCAAAATGCAACAGCACCAGCCACATCAAGAAAATTTACAGTTTCAGTTACAACGACGACGCGCAATACCTGCAATATGGAGTTTTCAACATATCGAATAAGTTTTCTATGGCTGCTGGGATTATGTCTACTGATATTCAAAGCAGGTAAGTCTCACAGTTCTGGGTCGCTTGAAGACTTCAAAACTCTGGAAAGAGCTCTCATAGCTCTCTCTAGGAAAAAGCTGAATCATCTTAAGTACAAAATGAGAGGCTCGGTTCGAATTGTGCTTAGCGATGAGTTCATTTTAAGGATGCTTCAATTGTGGTTCGGTTTGGCTTAGTGGACGCACTTTTTGGGATCCAATGGACTCGAGTGGCTGGTTGGCGGTGGCCAAGTTAATGCACGAGTACTGCCTAGATTATGCTGCCTAAATTTTACGTTATCGCTAACTGACTTAAGTTTCAATGTTTTCTTTGGGAGGTATTTACTCTCATGCGATTGAATTAGTCGACACAGTATTGTATTGTATTGTATTGTAGTTACCTTTCGAAGAGAAGACTTAAAGAAGACTTAAAGTGGATGGCTGTTACCTCATTTGATTCCATTTGAAAGAAAGTAAAAGTCTCTCAGGGGAATACACTCGAGATCGGACTTCTCTCCGATTTTTTATCTAAGCGGATCTTGTTTATTTTATACATATACTCGTAAATATGTGCATATGTGTACATGATTAACGCCTATTCTGTTTTGTCGATGAGATGATGCCTCAAACATATTCGGTACTTTGTTATGGAAATATATGACAGCAAAATGGAGAAGACAAACTAGTTTCATTTTCGGTTTCAGTCACAATCACAATCACACTCACAAGAAATCGGATGTCAATTCAATAATCTGGGAAGAAGTCAAACCACCAGCTGCCAGTACTTGCTGCGAGCTCCAGCTACGGCCAGTAGATATTTTGCCAAAGTTTATTATCCGCGAAAAAAATCCACTGAAAGACTTGTATTTATATTGGGAGGAGGAGGGTGTGGGGGCTAATCGATTGTCAAAGAAACGCGGTGTATGTACGAGTATAAGGGGATAGCTAATGTACATACTTGCGTATGTGAATACATAGCCTGATCACCTGCTCTATTTACCAGCGAAACAATAACATAATCGAGCATTTCGAGCATAACAAGCCAAACCATGTCAAGCTATGGGTCAGCTGCTCTGGTTGTCCATTCCATGAAATGCTGGGTAATGGTAATAGCCTTATGTAAGTTATGCCAATCAGCCAGCAGGCAGCAGATAGCAGCTAGCAGCCGGCCAACCAGCTTATAGCACAGATATTAATTGCACACAACACACTGGCTTGAATGGCATGAATGAGTTGTGAATGTTTGCCTGAGTGAAAATGTCGGTGTAACCGAGTAAATTGCGTTTATAATTACTGTTAATAATCCACAAACAGTTCACTTAATTGTTTGTCTACATTTAAATATGCAAAATTCACCAATTCACCAAAAACAAGCCGCAGGAAACAAATGATAGAGTATGTATTTGGATACGTTGTCCGATTACGCATGCATGCAAGGCTGAACAGATGGACTAAATAAACATAAATAACTGCTGAGACTCTTTCTCTTGGTCTACCCTTTTCTGGGTCTGGTCAGGGTGTAGAGGCGGACTTTCAATTGTGCTTTCGGTAGTACTCTCTCCAATCCAAATACAAATTATTATGAAAATTACGTGCAGGTAATTAGAAGTGAGTGCATGCACACCTACTGCTTCTCATTTGGTTTGGGTTGGTTCTCCCTCTCGAGTGCGCTGGATGGCTATGTATTTCAAATTAATTTTCGGAACGCCTCTTAAATATTGCTCATAGGTAGCATGTACAGTGGGTTATATACTGAGTAGCAGAATTTCTTCAATTGGGAGAACCATAGGTTGGAATGAGGGCACGGACTGTACAGCTTGTGAGGTACTTGGCAGAAAACTTTGGATTATACTCTAGTTGACTGTAAAAGCGTATTTAATTTTTCCTTACCCCACCTAGTGCAGTACACAAATTATAATGAAAGCTTCAGTTCACTTTCGTTGCTGGATATTTGAATTGAATTGCATTGAAGTGTTGTGTTGTGTATGAGTGTGCAAGGAAAATACTTCCTAATTGATTGATTTTTCAACGTCTCACAGTCGACACATGGATAGTGAATATTAAAGATAGTGCGGAACTTGGATTAACACTAATCGATGCCAGAGCCGTGATATGGCCAGAAAAGTGTAATAAACGAACCATTTAACCATTACTTGCCTCTGATGACACAATAAAATAGAAACAAATGCGTATACAACAAAGCAATAAAGATAAATAAAAGCAAAAGAAAGCCCATAAAGCATAAAGCGCAGACTGCTGACTGACTGAGCAGCTGGGACAGTGACAATACTTTCCATTTCGTTGAATTATACGAAAACTTTGATATCATTTCTACGAGTTAACGAAAGGTCGCTTTGTTGGTCTACGCCTGTCTCTGGCCCACTGAAAATATTTTCATTTATTATTGCTGGAAAACGTTTCAGCAAATTTTGCTTGTACTAGTATTTAAAGCGCGAGTGGCTACTGCAACGGGAAAGCCTGCTAGAAGGGCAGCACTGTGAAAGGCCAATAGCGAAAGTACCTGAGCGAAAGAACTTTGAGCGCTTTAATTAATTTAGTTAAGTTTCAGTTTCACTAGACTGTACTGTAGATTTCTTTCTTACCCGAAGTGTCAATGTTAAATCAGTGATTGCAGCTGCAGCCACGCCCCCGCCATTAATGTGCTACCAAAGGCTGTTTCAATGCTTACCGTGCGAAAGTGTGTTGAGCATGCGGAAGACAGTCATTAAATTACTTGGCTAGGTCTTCGAATGTAGAGTGTAATGTGAACGCTTTATTCAATATATATATATATATATGTATATGTATACGTACACTGGCATGGCGCAACTTTGTTTTGCATCCACTCGCTGAGCACTACATCCACTCGCTGAGCACTAACGACTCAGTGCGGTGCACTTTCGCTTTTGTGCGGTGCGCATAGATCTGATGCAGGCTTGAGTTTCCACAGTTTCAAGTTAATCCCTGTATTTCGATTTCAAAAGTTACCGGTTAATTTGCATTGGATTGGAAGTTGAAATATTGGTTCGGTACTATGCCTGAGCCTGAACTAATCAGCCACCACATCTCCAAGCACCCACCCACCCAACATCCCCTATACTGAACGATTGCCTTAAGTGCTCTAAGGTCTTAATGGTGCTACTCACCTTGAAATGCACATGTTACCGTACAGTCCGTATAGTCGTAGCTGCAAATTATTTTCGCTCTGCAATGAGCAATCTATTAAAGCATTGCCACATTCCGACGTCCAACGTCCATAACCAATGTGAATAGAGCTTTGACGTTTGTATGCGTCGTGTCGTGGAATTACATGAGGCCTGACGCTGCTCGGGCTGCTCCACTTAACACTCTCACAGGCAGCTGCCGCTACCCCTGCTCCTGCACCATGCCACGGCCAAATAGCTCTCTTTTTCTTTCACTACAACACTTCAACAATGCCTGGCAGCTGAATGTTGTATGTGGATTGCGTAAAAACTTTTAATTTTTATGATTATTTTATGCGTATTTCACATTTACGCCAGGTTGCATTTAACACACATAGATAGACACCCGAGCTGCGTGCCACTCTAATTGATTAGAGCGGCTGTGGTTCCTCGCTGGACATTCTGTATGGTGTTACACCGTGGTATCGCTATGCAAAATAACTAAGCCACACACTCGGATGACTTGTCTGGAAATATGATGCAAGTCGACATTAGTACACATTAAGGAGTAAGCAAATGACAAATGACAACGTCACAGTCCATTTGCACAGAGCTATCTCTGACCATTCAACACAGACAATGCTATAAATATTTTTACAATTTTTCACAAGTGAATCGATATACATATATGTACATATGTACATTTTTGGATGGTATCACCTATTCTCTCTTTGAATTGTCTAAAATCATTCCAGCCATGTTTTTTGTAGCCATACAAAATTGATTTTTTACTTATGTTCTATTTTTTATATTGTTTTTTTTGGTACGACCGTTGGATATAATTAAATTCATAAAAATCCAAGGTAGTAGAGGGAAAGGGTGTCAAAACGGACGCATCGTGTAATCCACACCAGGCACCAGTCTGTCTATTTCTGTCTGATTTTCTCAGCCCCACGTACGCGTGATTAATTTTAGTTAAGTTTGATGTTATGCCACTTCGAATGAATCAAACAAAAAAGGTGCATGGGATTAAACGTCGATGTCAAAATATACATATGCATACTTGTGGACATGTGTACGTACCATAGACAAGACAATGTTAGCCCGCCTGTTGAAACTGTGGCGGCGCTTGTTCTTGTAAGAATAATCACGAGATCGTCTGAATTTTCTATGGGCCAGACAAGCCATTCCGGATCCATAATTGAGCAATTTTAGAAAGGTTAATTTATTATAAATAACACTAGATTGTATTTTGGGCGGACACGGGACGATATTTCAAGGTCACAGTCGAATTTAGATATCAGTCTAAGTTGGGACTGGTGATTATGATTCATCAGAGTCCGGGAATCTCACATAAATGTACATGTGAAGGCATCATAAATTGCAATAACTATCTCATACATTTATACATATGTACATACATATACTTATTAATGAACCTATGCACCAGTGACAAGAATGAAAGTAAAAGCGGTATGGTATCCCCAATCCATGCTCGGGCACAGCACGATTCGTCTGTTCGGCTTGTGGATTTTTCATTGTCTCTTTTGTGGGCAGGTAAATGGATAAACTGGATTTTCGCAGATGCTCGATTCAACGACCTTGATGCGATCGCCGTTGCTGCTTTGCTTTGTTGTTTTATGGACCGTTGTTTTTAGGTTCAAGTATTAAATACGGCTCAAGGCTGCCAAGGGCACATGGTGGCGGCAAAGTAACACAGCTGGACAACTGCTTCCGCTCCGTCTTCTCCTACTCCTCCTCATTCTCAATGCAAAAAGTATGCGCATCGTTTTTCATTTTCAAGTTTTCAAATATTTGCAACACTGCATGTGCTGTTCACCATTCACTTTCACCAGCAGCTGTAGCTGTAGCTGTAGTGGTGACAGTGGTGCGTATTAGTAAGGCCCACAATGGCGGCCGACAGTGACAATATGTTTGGTTGTGTGAGTTTATCGATTAGTGCTGCTCGCGTCGATTGCATAACCACATCTGTGTCTCATCTGCATCGTTAGGAGCCTCACTTCATTAAGTATCATTAGGTGTCAAATGCAATGGCCCGCAGGACAGTCGAGCTTTACAGCCGATTACGCACGCATGCGTCGGTCAGACCGAGCTCAAAGTGAAGGTTTCAACATGCAGAGTTTAACAAAGTTAAAGCGTTGTCTTGCTCTCAAATGCATGCATTTGCATGCATATCTTTGCTTTTATATACATATGTACACGTTTTTGTATAGATGTGTGTACATACATATGCGCGCAAGCGAACCATTTACTCTCTGTATGTACATATGTATGTAGCTCTGCCTCTTTGTCTCTGTCTCTTTGTTTTGATCATTTAAGAGTAGAGTGCGTAGAAAGGATGATATTTCTGGTAGTGTTGCCGTTTAAGCCCATTTCACTGTTTTTGGCCGTTGTGGTCATTCGAGTTTCTTAATGCTGAGGCTCATTGCACCACACCGATACTGCCGATTTTCCAGATGACAACGGGAATCTGAAGTCACCCCATGTCCACGTCACGCCACAATTTAATTTTCAATGTCACTTAGGAGACCACAGCGGAGGCGGAGGAGTGATGATGTTGGGAAGCAGGATCCTCGCTTGACCAAGCCGACTGGTTTCTCATGCAACCGATAGTTTGACGACTTTTCAGCGAGTAATTTTTGTTAAATTAAATCATCGACAATGGCTTTGAATGTTTTTGTCAGACATTTTGCTTGAAGGCTATTGACTGCAGTGATCCGTTGGGTGAATGTTTTTCTTACTACCAGGACAACAATATATAAAGCCGTCCTATCAAGTCAGCCTGTTACTTGATCTTAAGACGCGGATCACATGCTTTTTGCAATTGAAAATACTATGTCAGAAATTCGGCTGGACACTGGCAGCGGCGACTCATCTAACATACGGCTATATGTATGTACGTACGAGTAAGCATCTCCCTATCAGGCCCTAGCTCTAAACAATACTTTATATTTTATTTTTATATTTTATATTTATATTTAAATACTCGCAATATGCCGGTTTCACCTTGTGTGTTCTTTTTTGACTTGTTCACTAACTTGTTTAACTTTTTTATCACTGAGTTATTTTGTTGTTTTCAAGTTCCAGATAACGGCATTTCAATCTGGCAATGGCAATGTTTGTTTTGATTAACAGGTTTCACTACTAACTTTGGAGATTATTGATCATCGATGGCTGTTACTGTTAATTTTAATATGCAAACAGTGCAATATGTACATCTTTTTGAATGTAGGAGATACTTCGTTCTGGGCATGCCTGCAAAGTCTTATGACTCGTGGGTCCAAATAGATGGAGGTGGGTATACAGAGTGCACAGGGGCGTACTCGAATTTTATTTTTCTAAGGCAATTTGAGTAGACGTGGTCGCTACTTTAATTGTGGTTACTGCCAATTGTGTTACAGAAAAGTTGACATTTAGGCGGCACTGCTGCAATTTGCATGGTCACGCTGCCGTCACCCATGAGCAGCTGCATTGGGTGTGCAGGGTGTGGTCCAGCAGCGAACCGCATTCAGCGTGGGAAAATTGCCGTGTATGACGTCAGACGGCAGAAATTGATTTGATGAAGGCAACATACTCATACTGAGGAGCAGTTCAATGTCATGTATCTCATTTGTCTAGCTCGCCAGCACTGATTTGATGAATTTATTACTGGGTGCAAGCCCACAGGCAAACACGGGCCCACATGTCCACAGAAGGGTTAGCGATATAATGGAAAAGATAAAGCGATCATCCTGAGACATTCGAACGCCTGCGCATGCGAATATTTCAATTGTTACTGGTACTAAAAAAAATTCTGAAAATTTATTGTGGCGGGGCCCTGGCTGATGGCGTCGTACAAAGGATAAGGAGCAAGACGACATCGCCGAGAGAGCGTAGGACTTTCTGGCAATATACTTTACTTTTGCTTACAATGGCAGCAGACAAGCAATGCGGATTCCTTCTTGTACCTTATGAGATGCTTTTGGTTTGATTGCATGCGAACAATAATTCTGCACTCTACGCCGTCTTCACCGCATAATTTATAGATGTGACACCGATAAGCAGCGTGTACATGTTGCGCAGATACTCGTAACTTATGACACTGACATGCATGAACTGACATAGGCAACATTTGAATACATTTCTGTAATTCAGAAAGTAACTTTTTGCGCGTAGCCTACTCAGGTAGGTTGAGCCCAGGCCTAGTATTTGTTCCTTCTTGATTGAAGGCAAAAGTTCGTAAGAAGTTTGAAGCCAGCCAGAAAATGCGTGATTGGTTGCAAATGACGGATAACTATTTATTGGCCTTGAATTTCTGTGTCAGCATCGGATCATAACGAAACATCATCGCGTTGCTCTCAGCTTTTGTTTTACAAAAGCAGTATTGGCAGAAACAGCATTTAAAATACGCATAATTTACCTAAAACTCTTCGAAATGCTATCAAGCAAACCGGATAGTAATCCAACGAACAAATGATGGCTCCGCTTTGCCTCGTATGTATTAGACAGTTATTAGTCATTGAGTTATTAAAAGAATAGGAAAAATTTACTAGATATGTATGAACAAATTCCACACAGTCAGGTGAAGTACCCAACCATATGGGAAGTAAAAGATTCGTAAAATGCTCAAGTTCACAACTTAAAATTTAGACCACTTCTGTCAGAAGACTTCCGAGGACATCCTTGACTTTGGCTTTTCACACGAAACTATCCGAGTATCTTGCAATAAAATTTCTTGTCTAACAACACATCACCTGCTTAGTGCAAATATTATTTGAAAAATTGTGTTACTAGCAATCTAACACATCTGTGCATACATACTCGCATGCTCAGAGTATGTTTTTCTTGTATGGTAAGGCGCTATTATTATTATTTTTTGTTTTCTCCAACTTTTTTGTGTGTTTTATACCCGTACTCGAAGAGTTAAGGGGTATATTGTATTTGTGGTAAAAGTGGATGTGTGTAACGCAGAGAAGGAAACGTTTCCGACACCATAAAGTATACATATATATTCTTGATCAGCATCAAGAGCCGAATCGACATAGCCATGTCTGTCTGTCCATCTTGATGAGCCCCTAGATTTCAGAGACTATAAGAGCTAGAGAAAGCAAATTTTGTTTCGAGATACATGTGACATTACACTGCTACAAGTGTATTTAAAAATTTCGCCACGCCCTCCTGCGCCTTCACAAAGGACGAAAATCTGTGGCATCCACAATTTGCAAAAAAAATGTAATTTGTAAAATATTTTAAAATTCTCACAAATTTATATACTGACTGAGTACGGGTATAAAATTAGAGTCGCGTCCAGAAGCGACTCACACGTTTTTTTTCATTTTGATTAGTTTGGTTTGACTTTGCTTTCTGCTTAATAATCGTTGCCTTCACAGTGTTTGTGTTGCCAGTTAGACATCTTGATTAAAAGCTGTTAATGAAGCTTTGTCGTATCGGACGCGAGCACACAGGGACTTAAATACCACATTGGAAGCCCCACACGCAGCCACAATGAAATTTAAAAGGTTAATGTCTTGATGTTCCGCAGACCCACAAAAGCTGGCTGTATGCTGTTGCTGGTGGAACCAGCCATGCGTATACCATGGTACGTACATATGTACATGTATGTACGTATTTATGTAGGAATATGTGTGAGTCGACGTAAATTATTGTGCCTTTTTTAAGCGCGATTCTTACGCTTTTAGGGCTCGCAACGATTCCTTATCCAGTTCTATATGCGTATGTGCTTGTTACCCAGAACCTCCTACAGAGAAACTCCATTTAGTTAATTGCAAAGACTAAAAGCCTTTTCGGGTTCTGCGAGTCATTTGCGGAATGGAAGCCACAGGTTGGTGGCAGTATTATAGCTTGAACGCAAGTATAATTACGTTTATGTGACAAGCCCAAAAGCCCAAGCTGTTATTTGGGAAACTCCTTGATGGTCATGGCCGACGAAGGTCGGTGGTTTAACCAGTCACAACCCAAACAACAGTGGATGCAACTTTTCAATATTTTCAATATTTCCTCGGTGGTTGGTGTTGCTGTTTTCGTTGAAATGCTGGTGTTACTGGTTGCTGGTACTTTTACCTGCCAAACGTGTGGCATCGATTCAAGTTCAACGACAGGGCGGGCAAGGTGCGCCTGCTGCTCCATTCCATGCCATCGCCGGCAAAGCATTTTCAAATTCTCCAAATGGCTAACAAAAAAGTTGATGGTATCATTGGAACTGTAGGACTTCCTCCTCCAACATCTTCTCTTCTTCAGACATTTTTGGGCTTGCTGAGACGACTGAAAAGGTTGTGGCTGGGAATCGCTAGTAATTAATTTCATGTAAATGAAAGCTCGTCGTTTTTATTTTTAATTTTTACTCTTGGCAGCACTGTGGAAAAGGTGAGGGTCATTTATAGCCGTTAGCGAGAGGCATTTCAATGCTGACTTGCAACTTATTGTGCCATGTTATGTGTTTATGTATTTATCAGTGGTAATCGGGTGTTTTCTGACCCGAATAACTTATTCAGTTCATTAAGTGCAAGATTCCTTCAACATTATATTTAGACATGTCGCACCCAGCATCGACCAGCTAGGTTGGTGCACAAAGAATCGAATCGACCCGAGCCCTGGTAAGTGCTCCCCACATTACCATATTTAACATTTAAATTGCACGGCCAACCTTGGCATCGTTTTAGCTCACAAAGAGAACAAAGTCCCATGAACAGAAACAGAAGTTGAAACGAACACAAACACAAACGAGAACAATCCACAAAGAATACATTTTCAGAAAATATAACTTTACAATCACGATCTGATGTGCTGATGTGCTGCTGCGCTGCCGTCGCTGCAGTTATAGCGATGGAGTTCTCGCTGGTGGCACTTGACTACACCGCACACTTGTTATTGATTTAACGCGTTTAACTCTACAAATGTTGAAGGGGCAGGGGGGTGCGTGCAGAAGAGGTGAGGGTGAGCCAGACAGTACTGCTGTACTGCTGCAGTTGCAAAAGTTGATGGCATTAAGACTAGTGTGTTGCCTAAGTCTTTTGTTTTATGCTACTCGTGGGGAAGCTTCTGGCTTTTGCAGCTGGGCTGGCTTTAGTTTGCACGTAAACGACTGTGTGGGGACCTGGTTTTAATTGGTTCACATAATTTATAAGCAAGCAGCCAGCTACTCTTATGAATTCCGCAACCCAGACACACCCTCGAGCTACTTTTTCAAGCTTGGGAACTCAGACTCACAACCAATCAACCATTGCTTCGCTCAAAGCTCAGAGTCTCTGTTGAGTTGCTGTTACACTTAATTCAACAAATTAGTGCACCAAAATGGAATTGAAATGCGCCCAAAGGCAGCGGATTTCTGTTGGTATGTGTTGCATAACGCCTAAACGAGATGTCGAGTCCACGGGTCTTTCGTTCGAGCTGTGGGCGTTGACTCGCTTTCAAAGTTCTTTCAGAGTCAAGAAATGGCAACTTCAAATGAAATAATTATCCATCCACTCTTTACAATCGGCACCAGGCAACCTTTCGATTTTGTTTTGAGCCGTTGGGCTTGGGTTTGGGCTTGGCAGTCATGTGGACCGTTTACTGGTTAAGGCCGTTAGTTTTTAGTGCCATGACTCACTGGCAGCTATTTGATACCAATCTCTTCTGACTGCTTCATGAAATATTACTTGCCAACATTTATTTGTTCTAGTTTCCCTTGGCCGCACTACCGTTCTTTTTGGGGGCGAAACCATTTATGATCACCGTAAAACGGTAAACTTCTTCACCCATGTGCGCTAGCCATATTTGAGACTGCTCTGCGCTGATTAATTCCCTTAAATTGTGTACACACCACAGAAGTCTGACAATCGCGGCTGTAAAGTATTAGAAAAGAATATGGCAATATGTAATACATTCTAGAAGAGAGTAATAATTTCCAACGATCTAAGTTAGAAACACCAAAAAGACTTCAGGCCACTATATTGTTTTTATGATACTTCCCATAATACAATGTTACTTAACTCAGAAATAAACAAAAGGATAATCTAGTTTGCAAGCTCAAAGGCGTATCATGACCCAAATAAAATCCAGACAGATAAAATAAGACACAACCGGACCAAGTGCTGGAGTTAATTAGTTTCAGCTCTAATAAAAGCTTATTGTCTCGGTATAATTGTTTTTGCCATTGTCATTATTGCTGTTATAATAGTAATTGTTTGGGTTCTCAGAAAGGCGCTTTGTCGCTGTCTTTTTCAGCTTAGATCCGACGCTGACGCAGACAGACTTAGAAACCTTAATAGTTATTGCTTCAATGCTGCATATATGTATGTATATTGTTGGCGGTGGCGATCTCTTGCGCAATATTAGCAGCAGCTGTCGCCTTTGAAGGGGGTCGAGCAAAGGCGTTGTGTGACCCTGAATTAGTTTCTGGATTGTTTTCAGATTGTTTCGGAATTCTGAAAGCACACAAACCGCATTCAATCATTACATACGAATATTGTCTACATAAAACCACATATACACATATGTATGTATGTATACACATCCAGAACGCTGGTTCACACTTGAACACGGAATATGAGTATTTTGAGTATTTTAGCTTAATTATGTTGTGAGAAACAAAAGGAAAAGGATTATTAAGATAGTGTATCTGCAAACATGAAAGTCAGGCGGATTTGGGCTCGTATGGCATAAACTATTTTGAATATTGCTCGCTCTCAAGCCCGAACAGTTGGTTTCGATTTGGGCACACCCAAAATGTTCAATGGACCAAGCAGGCGGCAGGCAGTCCACTCGTGGAGCCGACATGCCGCTCACTTTTGGATTCTAATGCCACAAGTTGCGAGCTTATTGCTCTACCTTTATGCCTTTCTGAAATTGCCATAAGCATTTAATGTCGTTAGCAGTCGCCCATAGTTGTATTCACGCGAAAAATCAATATTTTGTTGTAGGCTGGTTCGTACATGGGCTGATCCATTTTTAATTTCAACGGACTTAAGCTCAAAATATTTAGGTACGAGTATAAATAAGCTGTGTAAAAGAATAAAAATGGAATGCTATTGGAAATAAAAGATTCTATAATTATCTATCAAGGAGATATTTAAGGATATTATTAGTTATAATCTCTTCGACGAGTACCACGTTCAGTAATAGTCGATAGAATCTGAATAGTTGCTATCCAAACTACATAGCTGCGAGTATAGTTTTAATTTAATCTGTGAGTGACTTTTTAGTAATTTGGCTCACCCACACGCGGATAAGATATGTACATATATGTACATATGTACTCGTAATACATACATAGGCGCTTTAAAAAATGTTTGCAGCAATTACGTTTTTTCTACAAAGCGACATGGTCTGGGGCCACATTGTGATCTAGCAGGGGCTGGGCTCTACTGTAATGGACTGTGCAGAGCCTGGGCTGGGCTGGGCTGGCCTGGGCGTTTGTTTTGTTTGTTTTTAGATCCAAACTGAGCTGTGGGCCTTTGTGTGGTGCGATGGTGGCCTTTGCTTTACTTTTGGCATTTCAGTTTATGGCATGCAGTAAGCGTATGTCAATGGTGCTGATCCGTTTTAGGGGCGCTGAACTCTTCGTCAGCAACAAGGGGCAAATGAAAAGCATGACTTAAACTTATGACTTACCACTTGTAGAATTTACGTTTCGAGCTTCATTTCCACATTTTCCACATGCATGAGAGGCACTTCCCCAGGTTGTTAAAAATACTTATTGAAACACAAAATGTAAAATATTTTTTAATAAACCCGTACAACATAAATGTGAAAATATCTTTGTCGCCACCAAGAGCAAACATGCGGCACAAACGGCCGTTCCCATGAGAATCATACAGAGCAGAGAAAAACAATGCGAGCAGTCGCCGTTGCCAAGACTCCCATTAAGTGAATGCTGGCTGCCCTGCACGGCTTGGACCGAGCTGCCGTGCGAAAATTTAAAATTCAAATGCATTTCTCTGTTTTTGCAGACTTGAACTCGCAATATACCCTACAACTGTAACTGTGGCTGGGGAATGTTAATTACAAGCTGTGTCTTAATATCGTGCAGTAGGTGTAACGGCAAAAGTCAAACAGAAGACATAAGACAGAAAACAGCAATAGCCACAGTAACAACCTCTGCCGCATTATGATACCCATACCTGCCGCTTACATCATAACCACCGCATAGTATCGCAGCCAAAGCCATCGACTGCATTTATTGTAATACAAAAATGTTTTGAAACAGGCTGCGAGCGTTTTGCCCGAGCGGCAACAGTATCTGCCTCTGGCCTGGCCAAAGACCTTACCCACGCACTACGCAGCCCCAATGTCTATCTCGTCTCACAGTAGTCCTAGTCTCGTCTCAGTTAAGTGTAGCAGTAGTCACGACCAGCTCTTCCAGTGGGTCGTAGGTACGTTGTTTCAATAGCCCAATTTCCACTATACATCTTGCAGCGAAAATGAGAAGGCAAATCTGTAGTTTCCCTGAGCTTCTCAGCGCCACAGCAGATGTGCGCAAAAATGATTATTATTTATTACGATTGCGACAATTGAAAGCGATTTCCTTTCGAATGCGGAAGATTTCAATTTCAGTTCCATTCCTCTCTGTCCGTACGATTATTTTCTTTATTTACAAACTACGCGTACGTAATCGTGCACAGCACTTTTGCCTGTATTCAGACTGGCATAAATTTGATGAAGATGGGCTCGTAATTGATCTCAATCAGTGGAGACCGAATGTGTGAATGTGAATGCATGAGAAAGTGTGGTGTGGGAAGCCATTGACTCTTGTTTGAGTATGCCAAAAAATGTAGGCCTAATCGAAAAATTCCAAGAAAACTGGCTCGTGAAATATACGATGCAGGCATAAACTTCGATCCACTTAAATTGAAGACATTGAAATTTTTCTGTTCCGCCCATGTCCCATCAGCAGGAGGCAATATTGAAGTAGCGGCCTAATGACCGTTCACAAAACGTACAGGCCGACCACGCCTCTGCTCTGTTACCGATGGTACGAATGGCATGAGCAATATAGTGCCAAAACCATCACGTCAACAACAGCATGACAAGTCATAAAACTGCAGAGCACGAAGACAACCCATAACGCATCCAGGTGGCATGTGATAGGTGCCAAACCGCATGAGTGTGATTACCAATTTGCAATTTGAAAGCAGGGGCGTCGTCCTCATGTTTCGATTGCCAGTAGCCCGAAAATGCATATTGGCTAATTATTTAAATCCCAAACTCCCAAACTCGTGAAAAGCGGAAGTGATAATTGGGCAAACAATGAAGCGGAAATTGTAAAACAAGGAAGAAAGTGGCAAACGCGGTTTGATAAGGCATTTTCATTTAATTACAAGTAAGACCACGAGTAATGTCCCATTCCCACATGAAAATTTCCGTATTCTATTCAGGAAGTCTAGAAAAGGGCCCCAACGGAACGATCCAATGCGTGTTGTTTACGTCCGAGTAAGAGTATTAGCAAAGACAATATAATAATTGCGTAACGCTAATACATTTCAATTGCCATATGCAAGCTTTCTTTCAGTAAGCGACTAAATTCGCACTATCTCGCTCGCACAAAATAAGAGAGCGTACGAAGCTAAAAAAAAATCCGCTTGCATGTGTGAGTACACACAGAACCAGAAAGTGCGTATTTGTGCGTTTTTTAATATTGGGGTTGTAAGCGTCTTGCAAAATTAACTTAGCACTTATAAAGTGAAAGGTATATTTCGACAGCGCTGTAATAAACGTATGCATGCTGGCAGATTTAGAATGCTTGAGAATATGTATGCACTCAAACAGTCGTAGCGACGACTCGGCTCGGTTGCCGCAGCGGCAGACAACCAACTTCGTGTTCCTTCGTATGCTGTATGCATACGAGAGAGCGGCTAGATCTAGAGCGCTCTCTCTCAACAAAATTTCAAGAGAGCCTGGAGCCAGCTCTAGAGCCAGCCTGTAAAATTCGTGTGCAATTCGCGTTATGCATATTATTGTTATATTGTTTTTTTTTAGCTATTAGGTATTATGTTAAGCCAAAAAAAAATTTGGTAGAGGTTGTTCTTAGAGGTTGAACCGAATTTTACAAAAAATTTTAAACAAGAAGATTTTAAAAAAACACTTTTTTTTTGGATTGAGTTAGATAATGCGTTGAAATCTGTTTCATATATATACCATACCATAATTATATATATATATATATATATATATATATATATATTTACATATATACTAGCTGTACCCGGCCACGCTTCACTGTGGCGTATTATGGTTGCATGGTTGCATCATCTGCAGTTGATCGACTCCCATTCCGTCTCCTGCTACGCACATTGATGCTTCGTATTGTTATCTCTTGTACGGATTCCCGTTCTTCCTCATTCATTTTTGAACACCATCTTGCAGTATTTCGAGCTCTGCGACTTAGGGATGTACGTCTAATTGCTTGCATTTAAAAAAAAAATGAAAATTAATTTGTAAATTAAAGAAAACTATTGCAACGCATCATATGATCGATGTGTTTCGTATAAAAAGCTAGATTTTCTACTGTCAAAGCTATAAACATTTGGGAACAATTTTTGCAGCCAATATATCGGGGATTCTAAACCGTAAAGCCTTCTCCTGACAATAGCAAACACACAAAAACGTGAGTCGCTTCTAGTCGCGACTCTACTTTTATACCCGTACTCAGCCAGTATATGTATAAATTTGTGAGCTTATAATTGAAATTTAAATAGAAATTTTAAAATTTTAAATTTTTTGCTACATATGTTAACTACATCTAAAATGTAGATTATAAATCTAGAACAAATATTCTACACCTACCATTTGGATTCTACATCTCCTCCGCAAGGGTGCTCGCGCATTGCATAGGGCAGAGTGTGTGCGAGCGAGAAAGAGAATGAATATCGTCAGCAACGCCAGAGGAGGTGGGGGAAGCAACTGAATTTCTTCATTCTGGCTATAATAATAATCCGATCTTTACCAGATTTGAGAATCTGGTAGACATGGTCATTCTCTACGATACTGCGTTTTTAGTTTTATCGTATCTTTAAAATGCTACAGATTTTCCTTTGTGTAGGCGGAGGGGGGCTTGGTAAAATTTTGAAATAGACTTGTAGCAGTGTGATATCACATGAGTCTCGAAACAAAATGTTGTTGCTCTAGCTCCTATAGTCTCTGAGAACTAGGCGCTCATCAAGACGGACAGTATATATATATTTGTATGTGTGCTTCATTGTACCCGCAGCAGTAAAATTTCGGGTGAAGTGTGCCATAACAAGTATGGGAATGTAAAACAGTAGCCACGTAAAAAGTGTACAACTGTTGCCCGGGCAACAAAGATTTCCGGCACTATCAAGTTGTTGCAACGCAGACGGTCCGACGCAGATGGACCGACGGGCAAACTACGGCTGTGGTTGGTCTGGCCTGGTCATTGTTGCAGTGTACCCTAGTGCTTATCACAATCATTTAAATGAAAAGTGAAAGCAAAATTGTTATTGCCACTAAGCTCTTATGACTGCCCCTCGCTGTCTATGTCAGCCCCAATTTTGTCGCTGCATGTCCAAGGCAAGTGCTCGGCTTACGAGTACGAGTATGCCTTTTGGCCGATCATTCAAGCATCGCATGGCAAGCATAACTAGTTTTCATGCTTGACTTTTTACAAAACTTTTACCACTAGTGCGAGGGATAGCTTTTAATAAAATATCTGTATTTCTGTGTCTGACAGACAGCCTTGCCAGACAGCCAGACAGCCAGAAATGCAAGTCTTGATGCTTAGCATCCGATTTCCGAGCACCTGCAGCGAACTCAGTCAGTATATAAATTTGTGAGCTTATGATTGAAATTTCAATAGAAATTTTATTAAGTTTACATTTTTTTGCTACATCTGTTAACTACATCTAAAATGTAGATTATACATCTAGAACAAATATTCTACACCTACCATTTGGATTCTACATCTCCTCCGCGTGAGGACGCTCGCGCACTGCACAGGGCAGAGTGTGGAATCTTCGAAATTGTGGATGCCACAGATTTTCGTCTTTTGTGAAGGCGGAGGGGGCGTGGCAAAATTTACATTACATGAGTCTCGAAACAAAATTTGGTTGCTATAGTTCTTATAGTCCTGAGATTTAGGCGCTCATGAAGACGGACAGACGGACGGACAAACAGACATGGCTCTATATACTCTGCTATTGATACTGATCAAGAATATATACTTTATGGGGTCGAAAATTTTCCTTCTCTGCGTTACAAACATCCGCTTTTACCACAAATACAATATACCCCTTAACTCTTTGAGTACGGGTATACAAATTTAAATGTCAAATCAATCTTCTAGGAGAAGACCTGGCTCCTCAAACAACCTGCAGGGGAATCTATAAGACCAAACTTTTTGTACCAAATTCAGCAGAAAACTTTTACTTGTCTGGGGCAACTATTCCACGATCCGCTTGCTAGCGGCAATATTGTGGGGCACCATTTGACAGACACAAGTACCTTGACCTGTGTGCGAGTGTATGTGGTATGTACATACATTTATGTATGTGTGGTGATGACAATGGGGCAGACATACTCGTACTCGTTTGCAGTCAACGGGGCGGGTGGGGCGTTTTCCTTTCAAATTGAATTAAACGCTAAAACGTTAAACAGCAAAACAAACTGTAGACCGCTGAAGCAGAAATTGTTTACTGTTTGCAAATGTTGGCTTTCGGTTATCCAAACTGTGTAAGTGTTTCCTTCGTGTTGGCTACTTTTGAATTTGATGTTCCGCCAAATTTATGGTTTGCTGCTTTTGCAATTTGTTACTGCCAGCGCCCACTACTTTGTTTTCCTCTCTGATCTCTGCTGGGGCACTGCTGGGGATAGACCATGACCTTCGCGGGTATGAGGTTGGATGGGAGGTTAGGCTGTCTTCACCTCTTCATCTGCGCTTGCTGCTGGCGAAGGCAAACTTAAAATTTGTATTTTGGTAGATATGTATGTAGGTATACGCTCTTCAATAGTTCGCCAGACTTTAAGTTTTATTTAACGGCTTTCATACGACGACGAAAACAAGCTGCCGTCTTATACTACCGAACACAGCATATCGAAAAAACCAAACAACACAACAATGCGTTAGCAGCAGATCGCTCTTAAGCCAACAACATCAAAAAAATCAAAATCAGTTTCGTATTTGTGGAGAAAATCACGCGTTTTAGCCGCAACTAGGCTCCAATCCCCCTGTTCCAATTCCTAAGTCCCAGCTCTCAGTACCACTCCAGACTTTAGACAATCTCCATCCAGAGTATACTACTGAATGTGACCGCTCAGACTTTTGCTAGCGGCTGCGATTATTGCAGACCTATTGCCAATTGTGAATGCGACACACGAACCGCGGACATTGCTTAGCACATAAACTCGAGTAGTTGCTGTCCACTGTTGCAGTTGCAGTGGCCACAGTGAATGGCCGTCTGGCTGGCTGGCTGGCCAAGTCGATTCACAAGCAAGCGAAAGTGATCGATTTTGAAGTAGGCGTGGCTCTGAGCGAGTCTTGCGCCACAATGTGGCGTTGTCGTCGTCGTCGGCGGCGGCTTTACGTCGCGTGGTCTAGTTGCTTCCACTAGTAAAAAGATCTCAGATACTAGCTGCTACTAGCTGTATGTACAGTATGATATGAATGTCTTGGTGAGTGCCGCAGTGTACTGTGTTTCTGTCGATTATGCAACATTCTCGGTTTGACCCACTTTCCCGAGCGCCGAAGTTTTCTTGAGTTTTTGTCGCGTATGCTGGGCAGCATTCACTTTGGGCGACTTAAATGCAAATATAATTTAGGTCCGTAGATTGCTTTCGGCAAAAATTGTAGACACCTGGAATAAGCTTGAACAGTATTGAGACATATTGAGGAACAAACTATAAAAATCCATCCGTCGCTGGCACCAACAGGTTCTCCTGCAATTCCAATACTTCGCTGAATTGATCCCTGCTGACTGCAGAGTAGAGCAGACCAGACCAGAAACAAACGAGGCCATATTTTGAAAATTATTTGAAAGTTTGCTGCCAATTAACATTTTGAAAAGTTGCCCGGTTGATAAAATCGTGTGCCACAAGTGTCATATTGCCGGTCATAACGAATGACCCAACTGGCGTGCTGCGCTTATGCGCTTATGCTGTTCTGTACTGCGTGCCCCGAAAACCAAGTCGTTTTGCGTGTATACCGCTGACATGTACAGGTGGCTGCTCCATATGACTAAGGGGATCATGAAGCACGCTGCAGCCATTCCGATATATGCGGTAGAGCCTTTTTTGGGAGAGTTGTATTCGTATTCTGGGCAGATTTAGTTAATTTGCGCAATCTTTATGCCAGAATCCTTGAACTAAAGCCGCCATTAAAATTAATGTTACTGATCAATTCGCACAACAGACAAGCGCGGGCCACAGATCATTCTTACGAGTAGGTAATAAACGAAAATTGTAACAGGAGCGGCTCATAAAGCCACAATATGGACGTAACCATTAAAACGAAATAGTCAATGCAGTTAACATACATAAGCCTCTTGGAAAAATAATGTGTGTGCTGGCTATCCAGGGCTTGATCACAAGTCTCGACTCTGCAGCTAAGTTTCGTGCATTCTCCAAATACTGCAAAGAGTAGCCCCTGCGCAGCCTTCGCTGCGGTGTGTTGTGTGTCTGGGGTGACTGCCTAGCCAGCAAATTGGAGCATTCTCCCCCAAATAGTGGAAGAAAAAGCGAGCGACCAGTGCACAGCACAGCACTGTACACTGTACATTGTCGATTGTATGTGTGGCAATACAAAGCCAGTCGATAGTCATGTTGCATAATAGCCAAAAAGCTTTCGAGCCGGAGCTCTACTTAGTATTTGAATGTGGCCCGCGGCTATGAAAAGGAAAGCAACCGGGCAAGAGGTACAAGGCATGGGCCATGAGGCAAGAGTAAGCGCTGCATATTTCCTGTTTTGTGGTACACATGAAAATAGGTTTAATACTTCGTTTGCTGCTGCTTAATTCATTTTTATTTCTTGCTATGTCTGACTACCCAAATCTGTTCCCCATAAATCTGTCATGCCGCTGAGCGTTGAAATCGAAATTGGATAATTTTGATTGCACGGCGAGCAATAACGAAGAGCATACCGAAGCCCTCACTGAAGGTGTCTTCCGTTGCAGTCCGACGCAAGATGCAGATGACGGAACGCATCTCTGTCAGTTGCGCACGTTTGTCGCGTGTAGACTTACTAGAACAGGAGTGGACTTGGCGAACACATGAATCTTTAATTATAGCTAAATAATCCTGAACAAAGATTAGCCCACAGTATGCGAAAGTCATAATTTTGTTTGCAAATTCACAAACTCAGTTGACTTGACTGCGCTTTCCAGCAGTTCTATGGCATATGTCATTTCCAAAGTGGTTATATGTACATGTGCTTATTACTCATTATTTATGGCTTATTGTTGAAAAAATATCGTAACAGCTACAGTAGCAGAGTAGCCGGAACGCACTTTGAGCACGAGCTTGTGTGTTTAGGGCAGATGCAGGAGCGGGGAAGATCTAAAGATCTTCTCCAGTTTCCATGCGTTTGATTTCGTGGTTTGCATCCTCAGAGTTTGCTGCCAGGAAAGGCAGCTGCAGCTGCAGCAGAGCACTGACTTTTCTTTTCGAAAGGAAAAGTTCGACTGGAACTGATACCGCTGCTGCTTGATACAAGCAAAGCGAATGGAATGGAAGACAATCGCATTGCTGTTGTTATTGCTGATGTTGTTGTCTTTAATGATGTTGTTGTTTGGTTTCTGTTGGTCAGCTGGGGCATGCTTCGTTATGGGAGAAAAGTCGGAATGAAACGGAATGGGGCGGTAGCCTTGGCCATTACGCTCATCGAGAGCGCTGGGCGCTTCGCCTACTTACATTGATTTCTGTAACCAATTGAAAAGGAAAACCACCTAAAGGCAGCCAATGATTTATATTTCCGTCTTGCGGGTATGCTGAGCGTGCGTTTAATTGCGAGCCGCACCCGAATCGCAGTGAATCGAAAGACTTGGGCAACGAACTTGTTGGCCTGTTGTTGCCCACGTTTAATTAAAAGTTCAAAGCAAGCACGCAAAAAAAGAAATTGAGCCATCAATTGAAGCGGCCAACCAAATAGTACGAGTCCAGTACGAGATGCGAATACGAGTGGCCGAATATTTTTAGTTGCAGTCCTTCTACTCTTGCTGTATTCTTTCTTTCCCATCGACCATTTCTATACGGTCGAAAGGCTCATTACGGTCGACATAAATCGCATTTCGAGGCTGCATCCGACGATGTTGCCACAAAACGAGGTGGCAATTAGTGCAATGTTTCGCGCCATTTGTCTAAATTTGGCCATGCTATTGGCGGTTGCCAATTTTATGGCTTCAAATAAGTCAGAGGCAGTGTTGAAATGCCGCCTCGCAAACTTATGGCTTAAAGACCATAAAGCTCTGACGCATCGACGTAGCGAAGCGGTGGGCCTAGGATCATCTGTCGTTAACGACGATGCCATCGATGGTGGCATCAGTGAGACATAAAAGAAATGGCGCTTTACATAAATTAGCGCCTTTTGCACGGAAACGCTCAATCAACACAAGCAATCGAGTGATGTACGTTTCAGGGTGTTTCAGGGTTTCAACTCTTTGACACAGCTTGTGGTGTGACTGAACCTCACACCAGCAGCAGCACCACGCATGGTCACTTATAAATATTCAACGATTTAAAGATACGACATTTTTATTGATTTTAAATGCTCAACATCTTTTAAACAGAGGCATTCAAATAAATGGATAATAAAATGCCTCACGCTGATCTTCAGCAGATGTCCACGGTCTGGGTGCTGCTTATTTAGGCAAAAAGTCTACCACAGCCACTGCCGGCAGTTTTTGTGTTGCTAAAGTACGAGTACCCTGAGTGCCATGGGTTTTATTGCCACTCCCGACTGACATGAGAGTCAAGTTCCTCATTAAGGGCCGCCTATGGAGGAGAAGTTGTTGTTCGAGTGCACTTCAGGCACACCGCACAAAAAGGACAACGCTGCATAAAGGTAGCATCATCGCTTTGGGGACAATGGTGTGGAGGAGCTCGAGTAAATTGTATGATAGTGTGATAGCCGTTTTTAATTCTTAAGAACTGCAAGCTCCGAATGTTGGGGACACGGGTTGCGTAGGTTGCTTTCAACAAAAGTCGCGTAATGTGGTGCACTTATTTACGACAAAGTAGAGCAGCAAAAACTAAACCAAAGCAAACGACAAGCGCCAAACAAAAGCAATCAGGCTTATGGTCGAACTATTGCGCGTTGCATAACAGCCCAGCCGCTTCGAGCGTGAGCTTTGGCTTTAGATTCGGCCTCAGCTTCAGCTTTAGCGTTGACTTGATTCGTACAATGTATTTCTTCGTGGAGCAGAAAGCACGATTGCATAGCACTGTCGGCAGCGACACAAATTCAATAACAACAAAAACAACCAAAATCAGACCAGCGACGCGTCGGGGGCTGTCGAGTGTGGGTTACTGCTGCCTAATACAAATGTCATCCGTGCGGTTAGTAGATGGGCAGCTCTAGGCTCTTGCATGGTCAATTGCCGTTGGCACGTGATTAGCTTTCATTGTGCGCCACCGTCGTATATTGTATTTCAGTCACTCAAATCACTCACTCGGTTGCGAATAGTCTGGCTGCCGGCTGCCATTTTCCGACGAAGATTCAAAACTGCGACGATTTCGCGCGGTAATTACACAATTTGTGGAGCGTGCCTTGTCTGTTGCATGCGAAGTAGTTGATGATGTATGCTTCCTCTAGGAGCCTTGACACCATTGGAGACATACTAGCAGGTATGACGTCAAAGTGTTAGGAGATTTTGTGCATATTATGAAAGCCATCTTCTTTTCTTTCTGTTCCTTTTCCTTTTCCATTTTTATACCCGTACTCGAAGAGTTTAGTTGATTTGTGGTAAAAGTGGATGTGTGTAACGCAGAGAAGAAAACTTTTCCGACCCCATATAGTATATATAATATGAATACATTGTCTGTCTGTTACAAGTGTTTTTAAAAAGTTCGCCCCGCCCCCAGAAAGAATGAAAATCTATGCAGCCACAATTTTAAAGATACGAGAAAACGAAAATCGTAGTATCGTGGAGAATGGCCACATCTATCAGATTGCCGAATCTTTAGAGTTTGTAGGGAAAAAGCGGGTCTGTCAAATGGCGAAAACCGTGTTGCTCGTTCTTGTGCTACTCGTGTCCAGTTTAAAGTTTAACATAACGGCACCGTTTTTGTTTCTTAAGACAACACGTTACAATTAAAGCATAACATAATGCTTAGCTGCAAAACATCATTTTGCTCGACTGTTGCTTCATTTATGTATGTATGTACATATGTATGTGCCTATGATACGTGGGTGGAACTAAAATTATCAAGCTACAAGCGCTATAGTGCAGAGTTTCTTAAAGTTCACAAGACACTGCTGACAGTGTATTACAATAACACTACCCTACACGATTTCGCCGCTTCGAACCAGACTAACTTTTTATACCCGTACTCAAAAAGAGTTAAGGGGTATACTGTATTTGTGGTAAAAGTGGATGTGTGTAACGCAGAGAAGGAAAATTTTCCGACCCCATAAAGTATATATATTCTTGATCAGTATCAATAGCCGAGTCGATAGAGCCATGTCTGTCTGTCCGTCCATCTGTCCGTCTGTCCGTCCGTCCGTCTGTCTGTCTTGATGAGCGCCTAGATCTCAGAGACTATAAGAGTTAGAGCAACCAAATTTAGTTTCGAGACTTATGTGATATCACACTGCTACAAGTGTGTTTCAAAATTTCGCCCCGCCCCCTTCCGCCATCACAAAGAACGAAAATCTGTGGCATCCACAATTTTAAAGATAGGTTAAAACTAAAAACGCAATATCGTAAAAAATGACCATATCTAACATATTGCCAAATCTAGTACAGATCGGATCATTATTATAGCCAGCATGAAGAAATTAATTTTCAGTTCCTTCCCCCACCTCCTCTGGCGCTGCTGACGCTAATCATTCTCTTTCTCGCTCGCACACACTCTGCTCTGTGCAATGCGCGAGCGCCCTCTCGCGGAGGAGATGTAGAATCTAAATGGTAGATGTAAATTATTTGTTATATATGTATAATCTACATTTAAGATGTAAATGTAGTTAACAGATGTAGCAAAAAAAATGTAAAATGTAAAATATTTAAAAAAATTTTTAAATTTCAATCATTATCTCATAAGTTTATATACTGACTGAGTACTGGTATAAAAGTAGAGTCGCGACTAGAAGCAACTCACGTTCCTTCTCGTTTTTTTTATAGATTTTGGGCTTTTTTTGAAGTAAAAAAGTAACTGTCAACAACATTTAATGCCAAAAGAACATGATCAGGTACCAAAAAATACAAGTCCTTTTCGTTAGCTTTGTTCTCAATTGGTAGTTGGGCCCGCAATCTTCTATAGAATATTTTATTTGTTAATTTTGTTCGTTTTCTAGGTTTATTTAACGAATTTTAGCTCCACTGTTTCAATAACAATACCTTAAACGACGCCGAGTTAGTGCACCTGAACATACATATGTATGACTCAACCAGTATCTGATCAATGCTGCAACATATGTAGCTGCGATGACGGTAAGCTGAAATCACAAAGTGTTTGGGTCGGATTATAGCTGCATCAGTTAGCTTTTCAGAATGGAACAGTTACAATTCAATATAAGGTACTTAATTAATGTGAAAAAAAGCGCAAACTCTGAAAAAATCTAAACAAAAATACCAGACTTTAAAAATTCAATCGAATTTGTTTCAATCTACTGAAGTCGGGCGAGCCGTCCCCTTGGAACAGCCTTACTTGGCGTTGTAACACAGCACTCGGGCTTTTATAGATTTTATTGCTAGAATTGATTTCAATTGAATTCAAATTGAGCCTCAATTGTTCAGCGTAATCAGTTTTATATGCATTTAGTTTCAGTTTTTCTGACTTCGCAGGGGGTTTTCAGTCCTCTGATGCCTGATGGCTTCCCCAACTCGCGACGGAGCAAACCTCATTTAAAGCACTGCGCTTTGAGGTCAGCTCTGATTTGTTGGGTGCAGTTACCTTTTTGAAGCATAAACCGAGCTTATAACGGCACGTTTTATAATTAAAACTTTTTGCCAGGGAATTGTCACAATTTGAAGGCTGATTCAGTGAAAATCGCTTTGAAGTCGATCGCTTTGGATCGATTTTACTGCTTAAGTCTTTCGGCTGTGGCTATAATGGCCATAAATAACGCGAACAATATTATACAACCACAGTGCCGTTCTTTTTCCTGCTAACACTCGTGGGTTGTCGCCTCTCAATTCAAATGTTGGCGTCGCACGCCAAAACGAGACAAATAAAACCAACCATTGTAAAGCTATTATTCGAGGGCAAACAACTTAAATGATCTGAGTCTCAGTGTCGAGGGAAACAACTGTGCATCATTCTGATACGGAACTCAACGGCTGGCTTACACATTGGCGTATAGTATAAACTTTATACATATGTACCTACATACGTACAAATGTATATTAGGCTGGACCAAAATTTGAACAAACAAAATTTTTTTTTCAAGCTGACACCCTTTTATACCGTACTCAAAAAGAGTTAAGGGGTATATTGTATTTGTGGTAAAGTGGATGTGTAACGCAGAAGGAAAATTTTCCGACCCATAAAGTATATATATTCTTGATCAGCATCAATAGCCGAGTCGATAGAGCCATGTCTGTCTGTCCGTCCGTCTGTCCGACTCCGTCTGTCCGTCTGTCTGTCTGTCCGTCCCGATGAGCGCCTGGATCTCAGAGACTATAAAAGCTAGAGCAACTAAATTTTGTTTCCAGACTCATGTGATATCACACTGTTACAAGTGTATTTCAAAATTTCGCCCCGCCCCTTCCACCCCCACAAAAGATGAAAATCTGTGGCATCCACAATTTTAAAGATACGATAAAACTAAAAACGCAGTATCGTAGATAATGACTATATCTATCAGATTGCCTAATCTGAACTAGATCGGATCATTATTATGGCCAAAATGAAGAAATTTTTCAGTTGCTTCCCCACCTCCTCTGGCGTTGCTGACGATATTCATTCTCTGTCTCTCTCGCTCACACTCTGCCATGTGCAAAGCGCGAGCAACCCTAGCGGAGGAGATGTAGAATCTAAATGGTAAATGTAGAATATTTGTTCGAGATGTATTATCTACATTTTACATGTAGATGTAGTTAACAAATGTAGCAAAAAAATGTAAAATGTAAAATAAAATTTTTTTTTTTAATTTTAATCATAATCTCATTAATTTATATACTGACTGAGTACGGGTATAAAAGTAGAGTCGCGACTAGAAGCGACTCACGTTCCTCCTCGTTTTGTTTATTGTTAGTAAATAAAACACCACATTTTTTTAATGTTTCGTATAATAATATGAGTTTCTACCATGAATTTAAAAAAAAGTAATTCGTCGGTTTTTTCAAATCATATTGAAACTTAGAAACTACTTCATACTGATAATAAGGTGCTTTTATTTATTTTTTTAGGTAACGTTAAAAAATTAGCAGGTTTTTTGGTTGCCAATAACTGATTAATGCCGATAATAATGGTATCAATATATAAGGAACAGATTTTGCAGATCTTGCACAGACTCGCATCTTTATCCAATAAAAATTGAAAAAGTTTCGTTGAATATGTTGTGGGGTAACGACATATCTCCTGGCGACATATGTACATACATATCTCCTCCCATACATTTGTTTAGCAGGAATATGTCGCTAAGCTCCGCGAGGAGGTATGTCGTTTTTTTTAGCTCCGCGCGGATATATGTATGTATGTCGTTAGGGTTTGCGCGGAGATATGTCGCCAGGAAATAGTCTTATTGAAAAAATTAAAAATAAGTGTTATTCGTAACTTTTATATAAAACGAGAAGGAACGTGAGTCGCTTCTAGTCGCGACTCTACTTTTATACCCGTACTCAGTCAGTATATAAATTTATGAGCTTATGATTTAAATTTTAAAAAAAATTTAAATTTTACATTTTACATTTTTTTGCTACATTTGTTAACTACATCTACATGTAAAATGTAGATAATACATCTAGAACAAATATTCTACATCTACCATTTAGATTCTACATCTCCTTCGCTAGGGGTTGCTCGCGCATTGCACAGGGCAGAGTGTGTGCGAGCGAGACAGAGAATGAATAGCGTAAGCAGCGCCAGAGGAGGTGGGGGAAGCAACTGAAAATTAATTTCTTTATTCTGGCTATAATAATGATCCGATCTGGTTCAGATTCGGCAATCTGATAGATATGGTCATTCTCTACGATACTGCGTTTTTAGTTTTATCGTATCTTCAAAATTGTGTATGCCACAGATTTTCGTTGTTTGTGAAGGCGGAAGGGGGCGGGGCGAAATTTTGAAATACACTTGTAACAGTGTGATATCACAGTCTGGAAAAAAATTTCGTTGCTCTAGCTTCTATAGTCTCTGAGAACGAGGCGCTCATCAAGACGGACAGACGGACAGACGGACAGACAGACAGACAGACAGAGACTCGGCTATTGATGCTGATCAAGAATATATATACTTTATGGGGTCGGAAAATTTTCCTTCTCTGCGTTACACACATCGACTTTTACCACAAATACAGTATACCCCTTAACTCTTTTTGAGTACGGGTATAAAAATTGGAAGTTATTCTTAGATTGAAATTTATATTTTAAAACCTATAACAGTTACGGTCCCTGGTTTTACCGCATTATACAATTCAAAAGAAAATTTTTTTTAAATTTTCTTGTTTAGTAATTTTGTACAATTTGGTAGCAATCTTTAAAAAAAATTTTTAAATAAAAATATAAAAATTAATATTACTATCAAACCCAAGTTAACAAAATAAAGGGGTGTCCAGTTAAAATTTTTTTCAACAAATTTTGCCTTAACCTAAGGTTTATCCGTTCTTATTAGAGAACAGAGAACGTACTCCCACATATTGACTCCCATATTCAAGGACGTGAAGCCGATTCAAAAATAATCCAGTGTGCAGATACAATAAAAACAAAAATATAAATAACACTTTCATCCCAATCAAGATAAATGGTTCGGTATATGCCTATAATATACCAGTTCGATCGTTACCTTTCCGTCACGGATGAACTATGCAGATTTTTTATTTGACTTATCGGATATGTCAGTACTACCACGGACCCAGCCACTCATTTTATAAATAACGAGAAGGAACGTGAGTCGCTCCTAGTCGCGACTCTACTTTTATACCCGTACTCAGTCAGTATATAAATTTGTGAGCTGATGATTGAAATTTAAATAGAAATTTTAAAATTTTGAAAAGTCTCTGAGATCTAGGCGCTCATCAAGATGGACAGACAGACAGACATGGCTATATCGACTCGGCTATTGATGCTGATCAAGAATATATACATATGTACACCTTATGGGGTCGGACAATTTTCCATCTCTGCGTTACACACATCCACTTTTACCACAAATACAATATATCCCTTAACTCTTTGAGTACGGATATAAAAATACACAAGCTTTATATTGTTCATGTGGCATTTTGTTAAGATTGAGAAGGTCACGCAAACAACAGCACCAACAAAAACTCTGCAACTTAGACACACTCATGCAGATGTACATACGCTCGAATATATGTATGTACATACATATGTACGTAAGTAAGTGCTATGTAGGTAGACGTATCGAAAAATCCATTAAATCTGAAAATAAAACCGTGGCAGGCCTATGTGCATTGGCGATCGCTCAATGAAGCGCAACTGCAATAGCTGCGCTGCTGTGGACTATTGACCCCTTTCGTTGCGGCTTCCGCTGCCGATGAAGATGCATTAGCGATTTAAAAGCTTAACGGATAGATATATTTTGACCCTATTATAGTTTCTTTCAGTTGACCAACTGTCAAAGCACCAAGTGCATTGTGTTTAGAGATCAGGTATACTGGAAATACCCATAGTGTATGCATCTGGTTTAAGTATTCGTATAAAGCAGATATGTACAAGTTCCTTTTATTCATAATATTTTCCAATCTCTTCACGTTGAAATTACAGAATCCACAGAAGCGCAAGGCAAACGCGGCTCACGTATCACCAGCGCCCGCAGCTTTGGCACCAACGTCAAGTCGACAAGCTCCAATGGCCTCAGCTTCGACTGCCCCGAGGAGTTCGGCTACTACCCTCACCCCACGGACTGCACTCAGTACTACGTCTGTGTGTTCGGTGGGGCACTTCTTGAGAGCTGCACCGGTGGCCTGATGTACTCGCACGAGCTGCAGACCTGTGACTGGCCACGAAACGTAGACTGCGAGTTGGTGGACACTTCCACGGAGCGCGGCCCCGCACGTAGCCAGAGCCAGACGCAGCAACATCATCAGCAACATGTGCCTAGCCGTGTGCGATTTGGATCCGCATTTAGCAGTCCGGGTGGTGCCCCGAAGGCGCCCACAGTGGCGCCGCAGTACCACCGCTCTCCGTCACAGGTCATACAGGCTCAGGTTCAGCATATCCCCCCGCCTCCTCCAGAGCTACGCGTGCCACCCAATCCGGTGGTCACGTCGCGCGGTCAGCCAAAGCCATTGCTGGAAGCGCAGGAGGACATAGCGAAGGTAAATCGTCAACAGACTCCAGAAAATAGAGAAAATAGAGAAGATGTTCAATCCTTTTGTTTAATTAATATTTACATAGCTATATGCCGAGGCGCAGGAAACCCTGCCCCCCGTGGAGGAAGAAGAGTCCGATCGTCAGCAGCGGGTGTATCGCGGCCAACCAAGCACCGTTAGCCAGGTTCAGAGGGATCGCGATGGTATCATACATCAGGCAAGCATTAATGCCATACCACAAAGCGGGAAGCTCGGATCGTACGCTTTCGGAACAGCCTACAGGTAAGCGATCATCACTGCTAGCAAGCTTCAGTGTCATCTAAGTACATTCCTTGTTGCTTCTTTAACTGAATTGAATTCGTTTTGCATTGATGCTACTCACTCCACCTTACTGAAGCTAAACTTATTCTAAATTCTTCGCAACTCATCGTATTACATGCTCTTTTCTATCTCATACAATGCATTATCTGCACTATCTCTATATATCTTGCTCCCACCAACAACCGACACACCAAAATCCGAACGACCGAACCGCTTTTGGCAAAAAACTGTACGCAAACAGCGAAAGCTTGGACGACGAACAGACGCCCATATACGAACTGTCACACAACCGACATGAAGCACTTGATGTGGACAGGCGACCACGCAAACGACGTGACCTCACGGGGCAGACTACGGCAGTTGCGGACTCAGAAACGCAGACGACAACAGAACCAGAACCCAATGTGAAAACAGAAATGCCCAACGATTCGAATACGTCGAGCGAAGTTATGGAACCTGAAAACCCCAGGCCCAGCAGCAGCTCGCTCCCCGGCAATAGTGAATCTTCTAATAGCTCCAATAACTCACAGGAGTACTATGACGAGGCGGCTCCTGCCGTACATAAGCCACAAAAGTACTCCTCAAAGATAAGTCAACCACGTGAAGAGATTGGAAGTGCAGCAATTGAATTCGACTACGTTAATACGGGTGCAGTTGATGAAGATAGTGAAGACGGGGACGAAAGCCCAGAGGATGCGGCCACGGGGAATCAAAAGACGCCCGCGTCAACTTCGTCCAGTCACACATACTTCTGCCAACTGGCCGGGACAGAACTACCGTGCCATTGACGCGCCTCCTCCACCCCACCAAAGGTATCAGAACCAACAATCTAGCCAAAGCTATAGTTTTGGTAGCTTTAACCCATATCTTGCGCCTCCGGCCAACCCCGGCCACACTCAGCAGCCTTACGGCAATCACAACTACAACCCAATAAACTCCGGATATCCGGCTCAGGCCTATCTTCACCAGCAACAGCAGATTTCCACTTCGAACCAACAAAAGCCCAAGGTTGTCTACACCGGCTACAATCTTTCGCTGCGTCCTCCCCCGTTAGAGGACGACTTTCGTCCGATTGCGGGAAACTACTTCGGACCGCAAAATGGGATACCAAGCAGTCCACGACCACCCCCGCCCAACCTCCAACAGCAGCACTCGAGCACAGGAGATCTACTACCGTATTTAATACAGCAGCTAAAGGATTTAAAGGAACGACGCAAGAATCTACAAGCAGAGAACTTTGCCTACTTTCATCTGGAAAACCAGCCAGTAACACCCGCCCCCGCCACCGTTTCTGGATCCACACCCGCAGCCCAAACGCCGTTCACGTACTACGCCCACTCCCAGGTATCAGGCGACTCGTACAAGCCAACCCAACAGGTGACACCGAACGGACAGTACAGCACCATGGGAGGTTTTTACAATAATCAGAGCCCGGATCAAGCACTGTACACCCCAAACTATCCCGGCAAACTAGTCTCCCAGTATAGCATAGGCAGCACCACGGAGAGCAACTATTTTCAGTATAATGTTATTGCAAATCAGAAGATGAAAGGGGTCTACAGCACAGCTAAGCCAAACCAAATAGGACATGTTGCGATCAAAGTGCGCCCCCCGGTCACCCCGCTGCAGGTCACGCCGAGCATCAACGTTGTGTCAGCGCCCAACCTGGCCTACAGCAGGCCCAACGGTCTGCAACAGGTGCCATTCCGCGACCTTTCTCACCTACCCGTAGGCATAAGCTACGCGGGAAACAGCACAGTGCCAGAATCATATCAGACTTTTACAAAGTCGATAACTTCCACAGAGACTCCAGCTCAGGATCCCACTCTCCCAACAACTACCGCAAAACCCAAGCTGACTAATTTTCCGTTCAACATCCATGAATTCATGGCTAACCTAAAGACCAGTGACCTGGAAAGCGTGAACCCGGCCATAAACCCGATGATTAAGTACTTCAAGCAGGTGAGCAGCGATGCCAATGGCAATCTGCGCAATGCCTTGGTTCTTCGTCGTCCAGTCCCGCTTTCCTCGAGTACCAGTACCAGCACGACGAGCCAGATCCTCACCAATTTGAGTACATCTATGCCAAAAACACGAATAAGAGAAAATCCCACCATTTCTACGCCTGCAATTCCAACGACTCCGAGACCTCTCAAGGGATATGAGAGTTTCATCAAGGGGATACAAAATCAAATCAACAAACAGACATCGACACACAGTGCATCCCCACCAACAACAACTCCAGCAACTCCGCGAATAAGACCCACCCTCAGGAGTAGTAGTAGCAAAACGACTCTTGAAAGCGTCGACTACTATGACGAGGACTACGAAGAAGATGAGGATATACTGCCACCGTCCCACATGCCACCATATATGCCAATGTCCGAGACAATGGCCCCACCACGGCCACAACTCTCAGCCACCGTTGCGCCAGTCACTGAGTCGCATGGAAAAATACGTGGCAACTTTCAGACGGGATTCCTGGAAGCCACTACTACACGGCGTCCATTCACAAACTTTGCGCAGCTAAACAGCAGGCCCAGTACTGAGACTGCTGCTGGAGTACCGTCATTCATCAACTTCCCCAGCGACATTTTCCAGGAACTAAAGCAACGTCTCCCACAGTTGCCAGAGTCGACCACACCTACGCCAGGTGCTTCCACTCCGCCTACCACGCGTCCCAGCTCCACGCCATCATCCAGCTCCACAACGCGGCCCCGCACTAGAGGTCAACAAAAGTGGATGACGATGGCTCCAGCTGCAGCTGCAGCTAAAGGAGTCGAGAACAACACAGAGCGGACAAAAAACGAAAGTAGTTTAGTGTCAGGTTACTACTCCGGCAAGCAAAGCCACAGCAGCATAGGTGGCCTCCAATTGAACTCTATTCACATCGGCGGCTCAGGCTCAGGCGGTGACAGACACAGGTAGCTATACAACAAGTCGAGGGCAACCGCCAAAACTGTCAAACTGAATTCAGAATTACTTTGTGCCGCTACACAAATACACAAGAAATACCCGTATATAAATAAAAAAAACAAATACAGAAGATAAATGTACATACATACATAAATACATATACTCAATACTATACGCACGTCCGCCGGTCTTGCCGGCACTACTGTTTATACGACCCATTACTAAGCGATCTTAACCGGATTGTACAGTTGACTAAACAAATTGTTCTTGGACATCGCCTACACTAACCTTTAACCCTAAAATTCCTTAACTTGCCCTAACTTGCTTTACATGCTTTAACCTCCTGTGCTCATTATTCCATACTTCCTTACTTCCCCTTTTACCGACTCTCCATGCTTATTATAATATATTTTTTTAAATTGAACTCCTTTTTGATCTCGTTTTACATTTCTCTTCCCCGTTTTACGTATGCATGTGTGTCGTACATGCATACATAAATACCATAATTTCCTCTCAATAATACATTACTTGTATACCCATGTTTAATTCCACTCGTGCATTTTGGCCAATGTAAATAATCTGCGCCACCCACTTCACCAAAACACATTCAACAAAAACTTCAACAACGTGTACAGAGTTGAGTCATCTTCACCGTCATCGCTGGGGGGGGCGCCAACACCCAACGCTAATATCTTTGTACAGCCCACGCCACAAGCCCCAACTCCACAGCTCGAATCCAATCGTAACTACTACAATGCATCCATATTTAATCACGGGGGCGGTTACCAACTATCGCGGCAGCAACAGCAACAGCAGCAGCAACAACAGCTACAGCCAACACCATTCGAACAAGCGCAACCGCAATCTCCACAACACGAGCAGCAGGAACAAGCCCTACCAAATCCCTATGATTCATCATATTATTCTGTTTACGACGACGATATTGATTTATATAGGGACATTGAGTATCAACAACAACAGCAAGACCATCAGCAGCAACAGCAGTACCAGCAACCTGCTGTGCGCCACCAACAGACTCAATCAACCTATCGACCATTGGAACTATCGGCCACACCGACTCCTCCGCAGAAGCCGCTATTCAGCAACCAACCGGCGTTGACCTACAGCACGGACTACCATGAAGATATTAACGCACAGGTAGGGGAAATTCATATAAGATACCAGATAACATCATCAAAAATTTTCTGTTTTTAGATCGAGCAGGATAATGTGTACGATCAGCCAACTCGTTCGCCCCAAAGGTAAGTAACACTTCACCATGCAACCGTTAAATAGCTCATAAACTCAATCTGGGAGCATTTCGAAGGAAACCATTACCCACACAGAAAAAGTCCAAAGTGTAGAGCATTTTTCCCTAACTGCACTGACAGGGAGGGGAGTCATTTCTAGTTCCCAAGTCCAGCTCCAACCCCACCACCGTTAGAATTATGGTCTAGAAAATTGCACACACTCCAACACAAACTCAAACACAAAAGACATCAAAATTTACACACTTCCAAGATCACACTCTTGCCAAACCGATAATACACACAACCACAATACATTTATCTACCGGAACAGGCCGGATCAGGTGTCAATCCAAAGACTGGATGCGCGGCGAACATCTACGAAGACACCACCCGACACACGTGCCGATGTACGTCTTTCCTATGATCCGCATACCATTTCAAAATCGGGCATGGGCGAATCCGACTACAGCTACTCCAGCTCTGGAGAGTACGCATACAACAGTTCCTTAGATTACTATGATCAGAGCGAGCGCACTTTTATGCAGGCGAAGCCCAGCACGGATACGGACTCGGGCAGAGAAACGAGAGATGATTATGATTTGATCGCAAATGTCGTGGGTCACAAACAAAGGAAGACTACAACGCTGCCACCTACCACAAGAAGTCAAAACACAAAAGCTACTCCAGCAATAAGTTGGAGTACTACCAAGGTTTCCACAACACAAACTGTAAAGGCTTTACAGCCCACAACAACAACATCAACAACAACCAGTACAACAAGAACAATATCAACTACAACACCACCCCCAACGACAACAACATTAATAGCAACAGCAAAATCCCAAAGGTATTTCGATAGTCCCAAGTGATAATTTGGGCCTGCATTCAATTCATTCAATGTTTGAGAGCGACAAAGTCAAATTAGCAGACTGTTCGCTCCGTTTTCCTCGGTGGTCGCATCTGCAGTTGTAGTTTGTAAGTTCTCATAGTCATCACATGCGAAAGCTTCTAAAATCGGCTCATATTATACACATACTAAACACTCTCCAGAAAAGTATACAGCCGTACATACAACTACCATAGGTACTATACTATCAAAAGCTTCTCCGATATCGCTTCGGGTTAGATTGTCATTTTAATTAGGTAATACATCGTGACCCTGCTGCTGGCTCTTCGAATTAGCTACCATATCACTGTGTCTCTCTGTTCTTCCTATCTTCCTGTTTTAATGTGATTAAGTAAAATCCGCTCTTATATTTACTGCATGATTAATCCATAAGATAACCGATACGTGTCGCGATATATCAGTACGCATGAGCATGAATTTATAATTTAAATCCATTACATTTGACAGCCCCAGTCGAGAATGAGCATAACCTACATATTAGGCTGGGACAAAATTTTACCAAAAAATGTTTTTTCTGTTCTATAGGTAAAAAAAATTATACAATTTCTGTTAAATTTTTTGTGGAATCTTTAGGGGTTGCTACCACGAATAGAAAACACACTATTTTTGTTATACATACATTTTTTCTAAAATTAATTCGTCGGTTTTTTCATATTGATAGTAAGGTGCTTTTATTTATTTAGGTAACGTTAAAAAATTACCGATTGGTAAAAATCAGGAAGTTCAGCTAAGGTTCATATATTTAGTTAACTTGCTCGGAAAAACTTGTGCATGTTTTTTGGTTGCCAATAATTGATTAATGCCGATAATAATAGTATCAAGATATATACAACAGATTTCAACGCATTATCCAAATCATTCAGAACAAAGTTTTCTTTTTTTAATTTTCTTGTTTAAAAATCTTTTAAAATTCGGTAGCAACCTCTAAAAACCTCCCGTTTAAATTTAAAAAAAAAAACATTTTTTTGGCTTAACCTAATACATATCGGAATTCTGAAACCTGAAAACTGAGAACCAAAAGGCTAGGACTGATACTAGGGTTTCGAATGCTCGAACGCTTAGAACCTAAGTTACTAACTTATGTGATTACTTATTCAAATACACGTCTCTTCAACAGCTCGAAAGCGCATGCAAATAAAATCAATAAGCAACATGCTATAAACAACTCAAAGACAACCACAAACACTACACAGCCACCAACGACCAGCACAACAATACCCCCAACATACCATCCTTCGACATATAGTTCCAATCCCTTTCTCAAATCAAAGCTACAAAGCCTAGCCAAGTCGCTGGTCAGCTTTGTTGCCCACAGCCACACTCAAGACAAATCAAATAAATATGATCCAGTTCAAATTCAGAACCAGACCCACTCCCAACTTCAAAGCCTACCTGAAGTCCATGTCCCAGCACAAACGTATCCCTCAGTTACTCAACCCTCAACAACGCAATGGCCTCTGGTGGTAGACAGTCCCAGCAGTCAACTGGAACATGCAGAGACTGTCTTCGATGAAAGTCAGAACGTCCATGTGCAGACGGCCGAGGCACCCAGTAGCCGATCCTTCGAGACCAGCACTTCGCCCAAGTTTCTAGATTTCATTAATGCCGCCGCATACGGCACAAGTCCGCGCGGTAATCTGCTGCACTCGGTACCAGACAAGCCCGCGAAGACGGCCTACGAACAGCTTCACAAAAAAATCCCATATAGGGGCGTGGAAAGAGGGTTTCTAAATGAGCCACGCTCGACAACGCCACAGCAGCCCAGTAAGCGCATCCAGACCTATATCACATCCGATGTTGAACCGCAGAGCTTCAGGTCTCCAGCAAACGAGCCCCTCGTACCAGTATTATCGTTTCATCTAATGGATACCTCTAGCACCACACCAGGCACCACGCCTAGGAAAGCGATTCAATATAGCTTACAAAGTGGATCGCACGGGTTTAGTCTTCGTGCTGAGGATATCGCCCACAACGAAGGTCCAAATGTCTCCATGCAGCTATCTGATGGGAAGGAGAGTCTGCCACCAAGTACAAGTACAAGTAAGTCTACTAAACCCAGCGATGTGGATATTATGCCCACGACATATGCTCCGCCACTTCGTATTTGGCGCAATGGACGACCAACCAATGAAGCATATACCAAGGCGATAACCACGACTGCAATATCCGCTGTAACAGCTGATAGCTGGAACGATAGTGTGGAATCCAGCAGCACTATAAGAACCACGACTACGCCGAAAGCTCAGGGGGTGCCAAGCACCGAGCGGTACATATCGCCGGGACAAAATTTCACGGCTCGCGCAAATCTCTTCAAGGACACCCTGAACCGCGTTACTGCCAACCCAGCAATGCGTTTTGTTTCGCCATACAAGAGTCTTGAGAACCTGTTGCAGGAGGAGCGTCAGCATCCAAACACCATGCTGCGGACGACAGCCAGACCGCGTTACACAAATTCGCCAGCTTCACCGCCTTTCCTACAGCCAACACAGAAACCGCCAAAGAATCTCTTTCTTTCGGGTACGTACCCTAGGAATACCAGTCAGGATGTGCTTGCCACAATGGCCACGGGAAATGCTCGAAACTTTAGCGTCAGCGACGCCATCTTGAGCACTTTCAGTCCCCATCGACCAGCAAAAAGTATGCTGCGTAGCACCACCACCACCACTACCTCCACCGAGGCAACGGCACATTCTCCAACGCCAACGACAACTACTATATCGGCGGTAGTTGCCTCATCGCCCATTCGAGTTTCCCAGGCTCCGATGCGACCTCGCGGCCGCTCTCGCTACACAGTCGCAACACTTGACAATTTTTCGGAGAGCGTGGACGAGCCCACGACCTATGCCCCTAAGTTCAGGTTACCCAGCAGCTACGAGGCCAATCAGTATCCAAAACGAAAGCCCCAACGCGTCCGAATAGCCGGCAATCAGCGGCCGGCATCTACCGAACCCACAGCAAAGCCTCATGAAAAGTACGAGTCGTATAAGGCTGCCTTACGGGCCAAGGATTCAATCCATTTCGGCTCTCAAAATGTACCAGCAAAGTCATTTTCCGCGCAAGCGGTGAACGTTAAGTTATTTAAACGCAAACCAATTGAGAATGAGGTTAGCATATCGGATGGGCCACGAGCCGAGGCATTGATTGGGCAGCAGCCACCAGACGCCAGGCAGCAAAATAGTATAGAGGAAATGGGAACCGCATCCGCATCCAGCTCCACAGAGCACGTGGTAGCCATAACAGACCGTCCTACTGTGAAGTTTCTCTACTCAAACAAATATCGCCAGCAAACGGCGGAAAGCACCTTAGCGGAAAGTCTTCAGAATGCTGGGTACCTATCTACCGGCAATGCTCGCATCCAAAAGTTCCGTCCTGTAAACGTCCTCGAGCAACTGAAGCAATTCCTCGCCGGCAGCGACAGCAATAGCAACAGCGATGAGAGTGCCTCCTCCCAATTTGTGGATGAATATTCGCTCCCAGAAATAAAGGCAGCCGTCGATGAAATCAAGCAGCTGTATGTCCCCACGAGTCAAACTACGATCACCACTACGACTTCGCTGCGTCCTACCACTACGCCAATTGCGCTTCCCACCACCCGACCCACGGTCGGAGCTGTTACTGCTCCGTCTAGACCAATAGCAAGCCTATCCTCCACTTTTAGCATCTTGAGTACCGATCCCACCTCTTCAACAGTCAGATACATCCTGAGCACCACTCCCGATGTTAGTACCATTAGAGCTCCCACCACCCCAACAACAGTTCCACCAACAACAGCTACCGCCACTGCTACACCCTCTTCTATGTTTGCACCGTCAACTGCGCGCGCTTCGAGGGTAAACAATGTCATAAGATCATCGATTGCCGCTGCTGCCGCCCAATCGTCCAGCTCAGGCTCTCTCTCTGGCTCCTCTACCTATCAGCAGCAAATGCAACCACCGGCTGGTAAAGCTATTAAGTTCCAAATTGGATTTACTCCCAACAATAAGAACCAGCACCAACATCTAAATAGCAACCACAACAGCAACAACAACAATGCCGCCGCAGCGTCAGTGAAATGCTCTGATAGCACATTGAGCGCCAAATGCAACGAAATCCCCTCAAGGTATAGATACTCGTATCGACTGCTTCTAAGTTCAGTCGAATATCAAGTCATCTCTCTACTATCTATATCGCTCTCTATTCTCTCTATTAGAATTCACCGTAATTTCGTTTTTGAACACCAACAAACCATAGTATAGTCCCTTACACTGTTCTGTACCGAACAACACTGTACTATTGTACCGTTGTACTGTTCTATAGCTTTCTCTAGTCTCTTATTACCCCACATTTACCCACCTCTAATACTCTATAGCTATTCGTACTTGGTTGATGTTGAATGTTGGCTTTCTACTTAGCCTGTGACCACAGTACTAGTATCTCTAAGCTAAAGTAAACCACAAATACATAATAAACAAAAAAGTTTGTACATATGTATGTATTATGTACATATGTAGTACATATGATCACAGTAATCCAGTCCACTTCACGTAAATTTCTCGCTGACCTAGTGCAATGATACAATATACTCGTATACATAAGTACCTACTAAATTTTAGCTGCTGTGTAAAATGGTGCAACAAACAAAACAATATGGTAATCAATATCTAAGACGGCGTACGTATTGAACTCCGTTACTGATCACGGCAGAAACAGGTGGTGGCCGGTTTAAAATCGTAGATCTCTTCAGTCGTTTATAGTTTTTATTTTTCGTTGAAAATTAAATAAATACAATTGGAGAATAAAAATGTGATGTTCTCACATTACAAAGAAGTTTGAAAAAAAACGCTAACTGAATGTAGAACAATTGTTGTCCAGTATTAATTGCAGAACTATGAACTCGGTCTTGACAGATTCCCCGCATCCACTTTACGACACAAACAGAAAATACCAGTACAAGTTTCAATCCGCACATTTTACCGAGCTTTTATTTAGTAAGGACTTGTGTGTCGCCAATTGTCGCAAGTAAAGATTTAAGTTTTCCTCAACTATATACCCATTGCGCCACCCTTCTCAAAGGGCTTGGAGAGGCTAGCACCAGAGTATGCAACGAAAATATTAGCATCCAAAGAAAAGTATCAAAATCCTTATTATTATATACCTGCGGTCTCTCACAACGTCGACTTTCCTCAGCTTAGATTAAAATCCCGAGGCCCCAACACGTCACACATAAGTATACAACTATACAACTTTTTGGTTCTCACTGTATAATAATGTCGAATAATTGGCCGAACATTTTTAATCAATTGTACCTTCTTGGGGTTCTGTTGGTGGTGGATTCTCGGTCTTGGATAAAAAAATGAAACTCATCTTCAAATAGACACTAACCTGCATTAAAATGTATATATGTATGTAAAAATATGTACGTTATAGCTAATCGAATGCATTCATATGTACTCGTATTTCTTGCCTATTTGTGTAGCACGAACTAGTACCTAAGTAATTAAAAATCTATCTGAGTAGAGCAACGCTTTGTTGAGCACAACTGTGATAACCGTATCCTTCATTTAAATCGCATTTCATCGAATTTTACTTAGAAACAACAATAGGAACCGGGGTGGTGCCATTTATGCTAATCAGGATCGGGACGTTGTACCCACAGCCAACAGAGGAACGCATCCACCGTGAGTATCGCTTTAAGGAGTGAGGAATAAGCGAACTTTTTATGTAATTATATTTATATAATTGCAGACGAACACGTCCCACGCTTAAGCCGTCTGGAACAATTGTCTCAAAGGCTCAAGAATTTGTAGATATATATAGATATCCACCAACACGACCGGACCCCATATACCCACAGCCCACACCCGACAAGACTGCTGCCAAGTGCCGCAAAGATGTGTGCCTCCTCCCAGATTGTTATTGTGGAGGCCGGGATATACCTGGTAAGTGGGAATTTATTTAAGTGATTGACCAGTATCGAGCAGGTTTAGTTATCGTGCAAAATAACGAATGCATTGTCAATAACGTGTAGGCGGCCTAAGTGTAACGGAGACACCACAAATTGTATTGATTACGTTTGACGATGCAATCAACACCATTAACATTGATATCTACGAGGAGCTTTTTAATAACAAGACTCGCAAGAACCCCAATGGGTGTCCTTGGCGTGCAACCTTTTACCTGTCCCACGAGTGGACGGACTATGGCATGGTACAAGATCTGTACTCTGAGGGACATGAAATGGCCTCGCACACTGTTTCGTAAGTTGCGTTTACCGCTCAGTTTGGCGCAATCCTCGAAAAATCAACATCCACAACGGCCAATGCATCAAGTCTCTGCATCTTTTTCCTTATTCGATTATTTTCCATTTCTGGTTACGAGATTGAAAATATATATTGCTTTACATTTTTCCATCCCATTATCGTCCATTTGCGTTTCGCGAATACTAGCCGAGCTTCCCGCTGAAAGCATACCACAAATTGTTCTTTTGACTTTCGATGATTCCGTAAATGATTTGAATAAGCAATTGTACACAGACCTGTTTGAGAAGGGGCGAATCAATCCCAACGGGTGCCCCATCACAGCCACATTCTACGTCTCCCACGAATGGACTGATTACAGCCAGGTGCAAAATCTCTACGCCGATGGACATGAAATGGCATCCCATACAGTTTCGTAAGTAGTCGACATCCTTGACCGACATCTCTTGTTACACAACACACAGCACACAACAGAGAAAACGGAAGAGTCAGCTCTGAACCAAGGGCATAGCTAGTAAAATATGTTTCTATAGTTTTGAGAAAACGCCAAACCGCCCAAAATTCCATTCCAACGATTCAGACTCACTTAACACATCGCTAAGCTAACAAGATCATGGCCTGGTGTTATAGTAACTGTCCTAACTAACAATTTATATCCACAGGCACAGCTTTGGCGAGCAGTTCTCGCAGAAAAAGTGGACGCGGGAAATAGCTGGCCAACGGGAGATTCTTGCGGCGTATGGTGGCGTCAAGTTGTCGGAGGTTAGGGGCATGAGGGCGCCTTTCCTCTCGGTCGGCGGCAACAAAATGTATAAAATGTTATATGACTCCAACTTCACCTACGACTCATCCATGCCGGTCTATGAAAACCGACCCCCTTCCTGGCCATACACTCTGGACTACAAAATATTCCACGACTGCATGATTCCACCTTGCCCAACCCGCTCATACCCAGGTGTGTGGCAAGTACCTATGGTCATGTGGCAGGACTTGAACGGAGGACGTTGTTCGATGGGCGACGCATGCTCTAATCCCAGTGATGCGGAGGGTGTCACAAAAATGATTATGAAAAACTTTGAGCGGCACTACACCACAAACAGGTAAATCGAGTTAAATAGTTACATACATACATATGTACATATGTGTACTAGAGTGGGCTGAAATTCCAAAATTTTTGAATATTAAGTCGGCCCGGTATAGAAAAGTTGTATTAAGGGATTCTAAGACAAGGGCAAACAATGCAATAACTAACTTGCGGTCAAATAGAATTTTTTTTTTCATAAAATTTTCAAGTTTCGTTTTTGTAGAAAAGTGCAGAGCTTAACAAAATTATAACTTTCGAACCGAGGCTTAAAAACAAACAAAAACAGAAAAATGACGATATACCGAGAGTTATAAAAAATTTAGATCCAAAAGTTATTTCTCCATCGGCTATAGTTTTTTTTTTTTTAAATTAAAAAATTAAATTTAAAAAAAATAAATTATAAAAAGAACAAAAGTTGGAAACAACTTTTCTATACCGGGCCGACTTAAGATTCAAAAATTTTGGAATTTCAGTCAATTCTAATGTGTAGAGCCGGACGTGAGCTAATACATGTATACCCATAGAGCACCTTTTGGTCTGTTCTACCATGCGGCTTGGTTTACGCAGCCCCACCATAAAGAGGGCTTCATTAAATTCCTCGACGCCATTAACGCCATGCCCGATGTGTGGATCCTAACCAACTGGCAGGCTCTGCAATGGGTGCGGGATCCCACACCCATATCACGCATTAACTCTTTCCAACCATTCCAGTGCGATTATTCGGTAAGACTCTTTTGCAAACCCCCCTCCGTTGACGAATCTTTAAATATATTTTTTAACTTATCTAAGGACCGGCCAAAGCGCTGCAACAACCCGAAAGTTTGCAATCTATGGCATAAATCTGGCGTTCGCTATATGAAGACTTGTCAGCCCTGCCCCGACATCTACCCCTGGACTGGTAAGTCGGGCATCCGATCATCGCGCATCGATAATGATAATGTTGAGGAACCAGCGGCGGCGTAAGACTTCGTCCATCCTCAGTCTCTTCTGGAACACAGTGCAACGAGATCATAGACTAACAGCAGGCTGGAGTAGCAGAAGGCACAAGTAGCTATCTAAGACGCCGAATTGTCGAGGCCACGACAAGGGTAGGCCAAAATACGAAATTCACTCGTTAAAATGTTTTCATTTACGTTAATACTTTAGCTAATATTTTAAACGACAACAGCGATCATAGTTAATTATTTTTGGAGCATGTAACTACAAATTATTTATTCCCTCTAACATACAAACTCGGTACATGCTATGTCTGTATATTCCTATAGATTTCTACTTATACGTCATGTAGTTGCACACGCAAACGCAAACCCAGCAGGACCCTTGAACATGATACATGTAAAAAAAAATAGAAGTAAAACTGTAGACTAATAAGGACTAATATTAATAATTTGTGCGTGCTTGGCAGCCCATCGAGTCCTTTTCACAACGCATAAGTACTCAAATGGCGCTTAAGGATTTACCAGCCCAGAAAGCCAGAAAGCATAGCACGCAATGGTTAGGCCAATGTATTTTCATTAAACTTGTGATAAATATTTACAGCTGAATTTATGTATTATTAGATTTGCACAAGCCTCTTCGAAATCATATTCTGCCCTAGCTTCTCTTCATGAATATTGCAATTTTGTTGTCTTTCTATTAAGAGTGTTTTTGTCAAACTATTGTCAAATAATTCGATTATTCCTGTAATTGGGTCATTAAAATAGATAAGTTCTTTCACACATATATTTACCAATTTCTTTTCGAATTTGATCGATAATGATTTAAACAAAAAAAGCATTCACTAAATTCTACTATACCTAAGTATTTAGTACCACAACCAAAAGCAGTAGTGGCAGTAGCAGACTACAGACTACAGGGTACACGCAGAGCAAAGGAGATATAGCATATCAGCATTTTAAGAATATAATATATTATTTAAGTTGTATACCAGAGCATTCTCTATATCATGCACATCCTTTTGGATTGTTAGTCTTGGTAATGGATAATGAGTACGATTCCTATTGGAGCATTAACTGCAAGAAGTCAATGAGCAAACGATGAAGCGAGGACTGGGAACGACTATGCTTTGATAAGACGAATGATTGCCAATACTTAGCCGCGATCTTCATGAAAATCTGTAAACTGAATCGACGTGCAAGCCCATAACGTAAGGTATAAAAATGCGAAAGTATTAAGGGGATTTTAAATGCAATAATTAAAACGAAATTTGTAATTAGGTTTGCTAACAAACAAATGAGTATATTATATAAAGACATAAACAAAATAGTAAACTTTTCGTAGCAGGGCGCAATGCAAGAAACTTTTCGACGAAACGAGTGAATTAAGTATTTTGTGCTAATGATTGTAAAAAGCTACACCTACATATGTATGAAAGTACGTTGCATGTCCATAATAAAGATTAATATTTAATTCATAATTAACCACTTTGTGCATCGAAAATATGAATTATCGACTTTTTCCGATAAGCGGAAGGTAGACTCTGCCGCAGGTGCACTCACTCATGGCAGTCAAAACAACAGAAAATGTGTGTAATTTGATGAGGTGATGACCCCTAGCGTGCAACACTGCGAGGGGATATTCGAGCAGATATAAAAGCAGCAGCATGTGGCACTCCACACACATTTAAAAAAAGTCTTCGTTTAAACGTAGCCATCATGTGGACAAAGTGGATAGTGCTGGCACTGTTCACTAGTCAATGGGCTGAGATAGATGCATTATATCAAGTCGACTTCCCTCATTTGTGTGTTAGCAGTCGACTTATCAATCGTTATGGTTTGAACGAAGAAATTTATGGATTGGAAAATTGTAGAGGCGGAAAATCGAATCAAGTGCGTCTTCGACGTCGCGTCGATCCCACATTTCACGGAAACCCAAAGCCACGCGGAGAGCTGCTGGCCAACAAATTTAACATAAATTCGTATAGATTTGATCAGACCAACTCCCTTGTGGCGCTTGTCAACAAGATAGCTCAGGAGTACTTAAGAAAGTGTCCACCGGTTATATATTACGATGCTTTTGTGGAAAAATCGGATGGACTGGTGTTAGAGTCTCTATTTAAGGTTAGTTCGTAAAATTGTCAAAGGCCAAACCACTGTGAAATCGAAATTATCGACATTTGCAGACCATTCCTATTACGTTTTACCATGGCGAAATCAATGCCCGCTATGAGGCCGAAAATCCACACTTTATAAGTCATATCGACAGTAATTGCAAGAGCTACATTCTGTTCCTTTCGGACCCGCTGATGGCACGTAAGATTCTGGGGCCTCAGACAGAAAGCCGCGTGGTACTCGTCTCACGGTCAACGCAGTGGAAGCTCCGTGACTTTCTGTCGGCGGAGCTGTCTTCAAATATTGTAAATTTACTAGTTATTGGTGAATCGCTGATGGCCGACCCATTGCGTGTGAGTAGAGTACAAGAGATTAAAGCTATGCATTCCTTGAATATTCACTCACCTCTGTCGCAGGAGCGTCCGTACGTATTGTACACCCACAAGCTGTACTCAGATGGTCTCGGCTCGAATACACCCGTAGTGCTCACTAGCTGGATAAAAGGCGCTCTATCGCGGCCGCACATTAATCTGTTTCCTCCAAAATTCCAAGCTGGCTTTGCCGGCCATCGATTTCAAGTGTCGGCTGCCAATCAACCGCCCTTCATATTTCGCATACGTACTTTGGACTCTTCGGGCATGACGCAGCTCCAATGGGACGGCATGGAGTTACGGTTGTTGAAAATGATTTCAAAGCGACTGAACTTCTCGGTGGATATCTCAGAGGCTCCTAGAGTGGTCGATACTCGCAGCATCATTGACAACATACAGACAGAGATTGTCCAAAGGAAAGTGGACATAGGAATGTCCGGTATTTATGTGACCGAGGAGCGTCTGCGGGAGACGGACATGTCGGTGGGACACTCGCGTGATTGTGCTGCTTTCATAACCCTGGCATCCAAGGCGCTGCCAAAGTATAGGGCTATCATGGGCCCGTTCCAGTGGCCAGTTTGGGTAGCTCTTATTTGCGTGTACTTAGGGGCCATCGTTCCGATTGTGTTCACCGACCGCTTGACGCTGAGCCATTTACTAGGAAACTGGGGAGAGGTGGAAAATATGTTTTGGTATGTGTTTGGTATGTTCACAAATGCTTTTACCTTCACCGGAAAATACTCGTGGAGCAATACCCAGAAGAACTCCACACGTCTACTCATCGGCGCCTATTGGCTCTTCACGATAATTATTACATCTTGCTATACCGGATCGATCATAGCATTTGTGACACTGCCAGCATTTCCAGATACTGTTGACTCTGTCTTAGATTTGCTTGGACTCTTCTTTCGTGTTGGCACGCTGGGTGAGTAGCGTCAGTCCATAACAGAGTGCACATCTTTCACATTTTTGTATAAGTAGACAATGGAGGTTGGGAGACATGGTTCAAAAATTCCACACACATTCCCACGTCACGGCTTTACAAAAAAATGGAGTTCGTCGGGAGTCTGGAAGAAGGAATCGGAAATGTCACGCAAAGTTTTTTTTGGAACTACGCATTTCTTGGATCAAAAGCTCAGCTTGAATACCTTGTTCAATCGAATTTCTCGGATGAGTAAGAATTATTTCTTTGGGTCAACGTTTTTTACATAGATTTTTCATCACAGAAATATATCCCGGCGATCGGCACTTCATCTGAGTGAAGAGTGTTTTGCTCTCTTCCAAATTGGTTTTCTCTTTCCCCGAGAATCTGTGTACAAGCGGAAAATCGACTCTATGATTTTGCTGGCCCAGCAGAGCGGACTTATTAGCAAAATCAACAATGAGGTAAGCTGGGTCATGCAGCGTTCTACCTCAGGTCGCTTGCTGCAGGCCAGTTCGTCCAGCTCCCTGCGAGAAATCATCCAGGAGGAGCGCCAACTGACCACGGCGGACACAGAGGGGATGTTTCTCCTAATGGCACTTGGGTACTTTCTGGGCGCAACTGCCCTGGTGTCCGAAATTGTAGGTGGAATCACCAACAAGTGCCGGCAAATCATCAAACGTTCCCGTAAGTCAGCCGCCTCCTCCCAAAACAGTTCCGCATTTGCCCCAGGTGGAGAGCGCACCTCTGCCCAGCAAATGGAGCACGATGAACGCAAGGCGGCGCGTCGCGACGCGGCGGACGATGGCCCAAAGATAAGTTTCGGAATGCGAGAGTTTAATTTAACCCGCACGACGTTTCGCGAATTATATGGGAATTACACCAGAGCAGATCAGCAACAGAGCTGTGGCCAGCAGGCTTCGGATCACGTGCAGTCCCACGCGCGCGCCAACCAGGACGAATCCCTGGATTGTTTGGATGAGTTAATAGCTCATTTGGAGAAGACCGAAACCCAAAGTGAGCCTTCTGACGAATACTTTGGTTTAAACACTAGGACTACACAAAACTAAACACAAAATGGCGCAATTTATTAACTATCGATACTCGATACACTCGCGGTTAATTAAACAAAATATTTGATACTATCGATATTATCGTCTTTTTTAACCACTGTAAATTATTAAATCAATTAAAAACAATAAATTTGAGAAAATTTCCCTGGGCAAAATTGGGAAATGTTACTCGCCATTTCTGTGGCACCCATGATAGATAAATACATCAGCCCCATGATAGATAAATACATCAGCGTGACCGTATTTTGGTATTTAATGGTACTTCATCTTCATCGGTATCTTACGGTATATTTTGAAAATGAGAAGGTATATTGTGGTATATTTCTGTGCGTTCACACTGCTAAAAAATGTCGTCATGATCGTTCGCGTTTGTTTTTTGTTCGCAGCTGAATTTAGCCACCCACCCACCGAATAATTAAGAAAGGCGTACAGTAAAGTTGTAAAGCCAACGCTTTAGAGATAAAAAGTGCAGTTTTATGTGTTATCGGTAATTTTTCTGTATTGCTTACATACTTATATAGTGATACATAAACGTTACCGTATACAGTTGTGTGTACGTGTGCGGAAGGGACAAACAAATAAAGCATTTCCTTCCCAAGCCCCCGCCTCTTAACTGAACAACTGCAAATACTTTTTGTGATACCGAATAAACGCGTTATGAATTAACAAAAACATTTAAAAAACTGTGAACCCAATTAAATGCAATGCAAACATAGTAAAACAAATTTTAGTTTCTAGTGTACATAAATACATCACATATACATACAGATGTTCGCATGCAGTGAGTCAGCCACACACACACTCACAAACACACATGAGTATACCTATGCCGTGTCTTTCTTTGTCAGTGTGTTGTTATACCCTTGCAGAGAGTGTTATAATTTTGGGATGATGCATGCAAACACACAAAAACCCTTTCATTTCAGTGTTAATCCAAAGGAAATTTGATATATATGGTTATAAAATTTAAATGGATTATTAAACTAATACTGTAAGGGAGAATATAGTGCTCGGCCAGCAAAATTAATCGTCAAGCAGTTCTTATCTTCTGTTCTATGTTCGTTTGATACATTCAACAGTTCTTACATACGTGCATTGCGTATGAATTAAAATAAAATTGCTGCCGGCGTAAAATGGCAATTTTTAGTTGAGCCAATGGCAGATTAATCGCTTCTGGCAGATTAAAATAAATATGAAATTGGGTCATCACTCCGCTTCTGTTCTGTTGTAGCTAGCCGGTTGTATTGGTTACACAAGGTTATATTCAGGAAATTTAACAGAGCCGATCCGTTAAGTATTCAACTGTCGCTGGCCACCATAGGCCATGTCTTCTTTTACGAGTATGTTCAACGCAGCATAGCCAGTTCATTAACTTCATAAACCAGTAACACACCAAAACAATACATTTCCAGATAGAGCTGCGGGCATGTCGCCATTGCTAGTCGATTAATAGTTTAATGGACAATTTTACAGTTTATTTAAAACAGTGCCTCATATTTATATGTTTACCAACTTTTTTACTTATATTTGGCTTCATTGATCGTTAAACATTCAAATCAATGGCAAATACATACACATGTAAGTATTGTACATACATACAAACATGGCCAAAGTTTCACTCGCCCACAAACGATTTCCAGACTTGTTTAACAAGTCTTGTGAGTCAAGTTCTCGCTTCAGTTCATAGTGTTTTTTTCTGGCAAAGCTTTCCTATTTAAATTTGTGTGTGTTTTATGAAAAACCAACACTTCCCATCCGAAAATAACCATTGTATGATTTTAGTACTATCACGGCCAGAATCAAGACATATTTATTATTAATTTTCGATGTAATTAATATATTATTTTGATATAATTTCAGTGTTTTTAAATCCATAAATAGTGCAAAAATAGTTTTTGTATTACGTCAAATAAAAGACGTGCAACAATGTTAAAGTTTATTCGTGGAAAGGGGCAACAGCCAACAGCAGAACGACAACGCTTGCAGAAAGATCTTTTTGCCTATCGTAAGGTACGTATACAAATGGCAGGTTAGCCATTTCCTAGACAAAGATATCAGTCGTTTCCATTTTCCTTACCTCCCTAAAAAGTCTTACTCACCTTAAGGCAGCTTTATAACATAGCTAAGTTTTTATCAGCAAAACAGTAATTTTCGAGATATGTAGTTTCATTGAACACTCACAAGTATGGTATGGTATACCTAAAAGCCCAAGGTAATTGTTCAGAAATTATCAAAGTGGAGCTGATTTATTAGTGTATCACCTTAAAATACATAATTGGGACATTTTTTCGCAGAAAAGGTGTGTCAATTGACTTATTCAATTTTTTGGTCATCTTATTTCATTTAAAATGTTCCTGCTACAAGGCTATACTATGCTATACTATGTAAATATATTATTTTAGAGCTTATTGTGCCACTTAATAAAGTTATTTGTAAGTACTGTACGTAATGTTGTATGACGTATAACAGTCGAATCTAATGAATCATTAGAAAAGCAAAGCAAAGCCTTGTCTGAAGCGGACCTCGACAAGTGGGTCAAGCGAATTGCACCATTTTAGATTAATGCTTTGCAAGCACTTTTACCTATTGTTGAGCTACTTTTATGTAAAAAGAAGGTTGAAATATTTATACACGTGCAACCATCGTCGATCAAGTTCTTCCAACAATATCCAAATAATACATACAATACATTCGCTCGATGTTTGTGGACAAAAATACATACTACATACATATGTATATAGATTTGGCTAAATAATAATATTTACGATAGACAATCTATTGTTGCGCGGTATAAAAAACATTCATATTCACCAACCCGAAAGAATACAATTTTACACGTAGTACACTCATAGCAAATATAGTCACCAGTCGGTACCATTAAGGCAGTATTTGATAAGATTAACTTTGTTTGTTGTATGTGCTGCTGCTGCCCTCAGAAGTACCACATGCATATATACATGTACATTAGAGTGGGCTGGAATTCGAAAATTTATATATATTTTTTTTTGATTGTCTGCGAATTATACAAAATTAAAATCCTATAATTATTTCTCGATCTGCTATAGTTTTTTTTAAGGGAATTTAAAAGTTTAATTTTTTCCAAACAAAATTATACAAAGAGCAAAAAGTTAAAATTTTCGAACCTATTCTTTAAGCTAGATAATTAATAGACCGCAAATTATAATGAATTTAAGTGCAAAAACTATTTATCAGTGGTATATGTTTCGTTTTTAAGAGTTTCCAAGTTTCACATTTTCATTATTTTGTGTGGGCAAAAAATTAAACTTTGTAAATTCCTTTTAAAAAAAACTATAGCCGATCGAGAAATAAGTTTTTCTAAATTTTGTATAATTTGCGATATTTTGACTTTGTGTTTTGTTTGTTTTTAAGCATCGGCTTGAAAGTTGTAATTCTTTTTGACTTTTTGCACTTTTCAAGATTGGGACTTAAGATTTTATAAACAAAAAAACTAATATTTCGACCTCGAGGGGCAAGAGTCGAACGTTAACCAATTTAAAAAAATTTGTTTGCCCTCGCCTTAGAATAATACAACTTTTCTACCGGGCCGACTTCAGATTAAACAATTTTTTATTTTTAGCCCACTCTAATGTACATACATATAAAAAGCAAAATATCGAGCGTATTTATTCTTTGTACAGATAGGCGTGGTATCTTCCACTGATAAGATTTCCAACAACATACATCACATCCCAGAGAAAGGGAAGTACTGCACCTGTACTATTGTACCGTCGTATGTTCAAGTTTTTAGATCGAGCTTTTAATACATCTTAATGAATTATTTATTATATGGTTACATACCTGTTGCAAGGGTATAATTAAAAAAAACTTCGTTTGGGCTGCACAGCACTGAACTTTTCGAGATGCTTGGATGGGCAACACTGTCACTTCTCTCATGAATTAATGTGTCGAAAAGCTAGTTCTTCACGGTCCGCGGGTAAAACAGTTTCTTCTTAATCAAATTTAAAAACCGATATGAAAAAATGAACTTTTGTCTATTTGAATAGGTTTTCATATCCAATTTAATGAAATTTTATGTCAATTGGGTGAATTAGTTGTCGTTCAACAACTAGACTATAATATCGCGAAAGAATTATATGGAAATGTGTTTTTAAAGGCATTTAATATTTTGGTCTTGGTGTAAATGCCCATGTGTAGATTTTTAGTTAGAATTATACCCGTACTCAAAGGGTTAAGGGGTATATTGTATTTGTGGTAAAAGTGGATGTTTTTGACGTTTCCTACTGCATGAAGTATATATATTCTAGATCAGCATCAATAGCCGAATCGATATAGCCATGTCTGTCTGTCCGTCCGTCTTGATGAGCGCCTAGTTCTCAAAGGCAATGAGAGCTAGAGAAACCAAATTTTGTTTCTAGACTTTTGTGATATCACACTGTTGCAAGTGTATTTACAAATTTCGTCCCGCCCCCTTTCGCTCCTACAAAGAACGAAAATCTGTGGCAGCCACAATTTTAAAGATGCGATAAAACTAAAAAGCAGTATCGTAGAAAACGACCATATTTACCAGATTGCCAGATCTAAATTAGATCGGATAATTTGTATAGCTAGAATAAAGAAATTAATTTCTACTCATGCTCTTTCTTGCTTGCACACTCTGCCTCGCTCGATTTTTATTACATATTAACTTTTTTATTTTTTCTATATGTTTAGACTGCGCAGCATGGGTTTCCTCACAAACCTTCCGCTCTGGCCTACGATCCTGTTGCAAATCTCATGGCGATCGGCACGCAAACAGGTGCCATTAAAGTATTTGGTCAACCCGGAGTGGAGTTATATGCCCAGCATACGTTGGTCAATAATTCCGCAGCGGAGCTAAATGTTCAGTTTCTAGAGTGGGTTTACGGTACAGGTCGCATACTTTCGTTGACGGCTGCTAATCAGCTCATCCTGTGGGAACCAGTCGGAACTACACTGGTACCAATCAAAACACTACCCTTTGACGGAAAACTTAAGAAGGTCTCCTCGCTCTGCTGTTCTCTTAATAAAGATTTACTGTGGATAGGAACGGAGGGCGGCAATATCTATCAGCTCGATTTAAACTCTTTCACAATACGTGAACCAGTCATCTATCACGATGTCGTTCTAGAGCAAGTGCCCCCGACCTACAAGCTCAATCCAGGTGCAATTGAGTCTATTCGGCAGCTTCCAAACGCATTGAATAAACTCATAATTGCCTACAATCGTGGCCTATGTGTGCTATGGGATATGGAAACATCTGCCGTAGAGCGCGCATACATTGCACCGGGACACGGACAAAGCGTAGGGCTTTCTGTTAATACTACTGGAACCGAATTTAGCTGGTATCATGCGGACGGTTCGTTTGCAACGTGGAGCATAGATAATGAAGAACCGCCAAAAAATGTAAACTATGTACCATATGGACCCGATCCTTGCAAGAGCATTAATCGCCTTTACGCGGGAAAGAGAGGGTAAGTAAATTGATAATTTTTAAACAATAGGATGTTTTTTTATTTTATATTTCTAGCACCAACGATGTGATCGTTTTTTCTGGGGGCATGCCACGTTCGGCGTATGGGGATCATAATTGCGTTTCAGTACATGTCACCGATGGACACAAATTATGTCTGGACTTTACATCTAAGGTTATAGACTTTTTTGTTACGTACAAGAAAGGAAGTGACTGCGTTGAAGTACTGATTGTGTTGCTAGAAGAGGAGCTGTGTGCATACGACCTGACTGACCCTAATATTTTGGCAATCAAAGCTCCCTACCTTCATTCAGTGCATGCGTCAGCTGTTACATGTAACTATCTTGCTTCTCAAGTCACCCAGGCAGTGTACGAACGTATTTTACGAGCGGGAGCTGAACAAGATATCGAATACAGCAGTATTGACTGGTCCATCACTGGTGGTGTGTTGCCCGACGATTCAGTTGAATCTGATGAAGACGAAATGGTGATGGAATACGAAATACTTTTAACTGGTCATGAGGATGGGTCGGTTAAGTTCTGGGATTGTACTGGAGTCTTGCTTATACCTATATACAATTTTAAAACGGCAAGTATTTTTGGGAACGAGCACGAATACCGGGATGATGGACCTGCAGACATAAGTGCAGAACAACTTGACGAAGGAGAACCACCATTTCGTAAGGCAGGTTTGTTTGATCCTTACTCTGATGACCCGCGATTGGCCGTTAAAAAGATAGCATTTTGCCCCAAGATGGGCCAGCTAATTGTGGGTGGTACCGCCGGCCAAATTATTATAGCAGATTTCGATACTGCTACCGAAGATCAAAGTTCTTTAAAGTATAACTCTATGAACTTGGTCAGCGACCGCGATGGTTTTGTATGGAAGGGACACGATCAGCTAAACGTGCGCCCCAATTTGTTAGAGGACAACGCAGTCCCTTTGACCGGAAATGGGGTTAAAATAACGGGAGTACTTCAGGTTCTTCCACCCGCAAGCATCACTTGCATGGCTCTGGAGGCTAATTGGGGACTTGTTTCCGGAGGAACAGCACATGGACTAGTATTGTTTGATTTCAAGAACTTTGTTCCGGTTTTCCATCGTTGCACATTAAACCCAAATGACCTAACTGGAGCTGGCGAGCAACTGTCCCGCCGCAAGTCCTTTAAGAAATCATTGCGAGAGTCATTTCGAAAGCTCCGAAAGGGTCGATCTACACGAAACAATCCAACCAACCAGGTTCCCACTACGGTAAGTTTTACTTATACATATATGGGCATTTCTCTAACGAGATGCACCAAGGCCAAAAAATGTAATGTCTATAAAAACACATTTCCATATAATTCTGTTGCCAAATTATAGTATAAATTTAATGAGACAACTAATTTACCCAATTGACATATAATTTCATTAACTTTGATGTGAAACCCTATTCAAATATACAACGAGAAGGAACGTGAGTCGCTTCTAGTCGCGACTCTACTTTTATACCCGTACTCAGTCAGTATATAAATTTGTGAGCTTATTTAAACATAAAAAAAATTTTTACATTTTACATTTTTTTGCAACATCTGTTAACTACATATACATCTAAAATGTAGATTATACATCTAGAAAAAATATTCTACATCTACCATTTAGATTCTACATCTCCTCCGCTAGGGGTTGCTCGCGCATTGCAGAGGGCAGAGTGTGTGCGAGCGAGAAAGAGAATGAGTAGCGTCAGCAACGCCAGAGGAGGTGGGGGAAGCAACTGAAAATTAATTTCTTCATTTTGGCCATAATAATGATCCGATCTGTACCAGATTTAGCAATCTGGTAGATATGGTCATTCCTTACGATACTGCTTTAGTTTTATCGTATCTTTAAAATTGTGGATGCCACAGATTTTCATTCTTTGTGAAGGCGGAAGGGGGCGGGGCGAAATTTTGAAATACACTTGTAACAGTGTCTGGAAACAAAATTTCGTTGCTCTAGCTTTTATAGTCTCTGAGATCCAGGCGCTCATCGGGACGGACAGACGGACGGACAGACAGACATGGCTCTATCGACTCGGCTATTGATACTGATCAAGAATATATATACTTTATGGGGTCGGAAAATTTTCCTTCTCTGCGTTACACACATCCACTTTTACCACAAATACAGTATACCCCTTAACTCTTTTTGAGTACGGGTATAAAAATTCACTTGCTTAGTATTTTTTGTTTGTTTTATCCATTGTTTTATCATATAAAAAAGTACATTCTTGAGACAATTTAAAAAAAAAACACGAGAAAAGTGGTTCAATCCCGGCTAACGGTATATCTTAAACCATTATTAACCTAGGAATTTTTATCCCGTGCGATAATGGTCTTGATTTAATTTACCGTCTTATTTTGAACCTTTCTAACACTTTCAATGCGTACGATGGTGCCGTTGACTTCAGAGAAATGCCCATATGTACACCCGGCGACAAAAAAAGCCGCACCTTGAAATTTCATGCATTTTTGACTTTATTAGTCGCTGGTTGTCGCAAATGTAAGTCGATTCGTCTAATTTTCCTTGCCATTGAAGCCACCTCCTTTGGCCGACGTTGAATAGTTCGAGCCAAAATATCATTTGCACAACCTTGTAGCACCTGTGATCTTATCTCAACAAAATTTTAATACCAATCATAAGGATAGTTTTTAAAATAAAACGCTCTTTCCTTACCCCTTTGCCAAAGGTAATACTACAAAATATTAATTAGTTACTAATTTAAAAAAAGTTGCAATTGTATTTTTTTGTTATTAGCTAATAGAAGCTACATTAACTTATTGGAAAAAATTTAGTTTTGGTTATTAAAAGTCATTTTTCTATTTAAATTTAATTTTTTCTTTTGTTTGGTCAAAATTACGGAAAAAGCGTTAGACACGTGGGATTTTAAAAGTTATTTCTTATTATATGACTATGATAGGAAAAGAACTTAATAAGCACTTTTGTTTGAAATTGTTTAAGCTACAAGAAAAAAATAAAAATTAGACGAATCGACTAACATTTGCGAAAACCAGCGACTAGTAGTCAAAAATGAATGAAATTTCAAGGTGCGGCTTTTTTTTTTGTCGCCGGGTGTATATGACTACAACTAATAACAAAACAATTTAATGAATAATTCCTTGTAGTTGGAAGCTCGGCCTGTTGAGAGGCAAATAGAGGCACGTTGCACCGACGACGGCTTGGGATCTATGGTGCGATGTCTACTGTTTGCTAGAACTTTTGTCACCAACGGTGAGGAATCTTAATAAATATATCAATGCACGTTTTGATATTAATGTAATATTTTTTTTAGTTAACATATCATCGCCTACTTTGTGGTCAGCAACAAACGCTAGTACCGTTTCGGTTTTCCTCTTACATTTGCCACCAGCCCAGACCGCCGCAACCACAGTACCACCCGCCAGTGGAAATGCACCACCGCAGGCATCCCGCCGTATTTCTGCACAGCTTGCCAAAGAGATTCAGTTAAAGCATCGTGCTCCTGTAGTGGGAATATCGATTTTTGATCAGACATGTAGCCCTGTCGATCAATTGAATGCTGGAGAAAACGGTTCGCCGCCTCATCGCCTACTTATCGCCTCCGAAGAGCAATTCAAAGTATTTTCGCTACCGCAATTGAAACCAATAAATAAGTACAAGTTAACGGCCAACGAGGGGGCTCGTATACGTCGCATTCACTTTGGATCATTTAGCTGTCGCATATCGTCGGAACAATTACAAAGCCTTCATTCCGGCAGTCCGACAAAATCCGTACGTTCCCATGGCGAGGGCGACGGCGTTGGAAATGTGGGCGCTACGTCAGCCGCTGGACGTGGTCATTTGTATCATGAAATGGCGCTGATTTGTCTAACTAACATGGGCGATATTATGGTTTTATCAGTCCCTGAGCTAAAGAGACAACTGAATGCTGCTGCTGTACGGCGTGAAGATATCAAGTAGGTGGAAATTTACATAATTTTAGTTCAAACTCGACTTAAATAATATTTATTATCATTTAATAGCGGCATTTCTTCGCTGTGCTTTACCAATGGCGGGGAAGCTCTGTACATGATGTCCTCTTCGGAACTGCAGCGTATCGCGCTCTCTACTTTTAAAGTGGTGCAACCCACAGGCATAGTGGAGGTTGAATCTTTAAAGGGTGAGGACAACGAGACCACTTCGCTGGCGAACGAAGGCAATGAAAGCGATAAAGATGCGGAGGCAAATAAAGAACTCGAAAATACTGCCACAGACACACAACCACCAGTGGCTACGCTACGCTCTAAGCCGCTAGAGCTGAACGCTGATAGAAGTAGTCTCCACCTTACTAACGGCATTAGCAATAGCAACTCACCCAACCGTGCCAATGAGACTATCACAAGCTCTATAGGTGACATCACCGTGGACTCTGTGCGCGACCATTTAAATACAACAACCACTACATTGTGTTCTACTACTACAGAGGAAACTGTTGGTGAGTAAACCACTTCTGAGTGATTTAACATAACATCGCTTCTGTTTGTTCTCTTGTAACAATAACCATACAATTTATGTTATTTCTACAATTTGTTTGTTCATTGTCCAGATCAGTGTGGCCTTTTTTGTTTTTATGTAAATAAGCCGAATGTTTACCTTTTTATCTACCCTTTGATTTTAGATATGCAACAGTAATAGTACAACCGACATATAATCCAGTCCAATTTTGTCATTTTAAAGCTGCCCACTATTTATTTCTACAATCTTGACACAATTTTAAGTGGTTTTGCATGCCCTATGTAATGTTTTTGAACGACTTATAATACATCTTACATTATTAATTTAATTTAAATAATTTTCGAAACGTAGGTCGCTTGTCTGTGCTTAGCACGCAAACGAACCAAGGCACTACTACCGTCAACATGAAGGACATTCCCGACATTAACATACCCAATTTAATGGACTTGGCATCAAAGAGGTGGGTACTCTCGAAGAAGAAACACATAAATAACAATAATACATGCTTTTAATAATTTTCTACAAAACAGCAACACGATAGAGACGAGCACCAGTTCTGTAGTAATAAAATCAGTTATCACGAGCATATCACACGAAAAAACAAACGGCGAAAGCAAAAACGTAACAACAAAAACTACCACGCATGAAGAAAGTCAGTTTTAATAAATTAAACTATTAAGGCATATATTTTATACTTCATATATGTACCAAACCACGCACGTACACATCTAAATGACACACATATATATATATATATATATATAAACAAGATCGTCGTGGTGAAAACGATACGCAGGCAACTGTTGCATTTTCGACAAAATTAATTATGTTACCATCCATGTTATATATATTATGTAATTCAAAATAATGTTAAGTTTAAATTGTAATAATCTATACAATCCGTTCGCGTTTACAAGTTTTTAGTGGAATTCAGTCCTTTTTGTACGTATCTATTAGTGATTTAAAGATGGCAAAATCCGCATACCTGTTGTATATGAGCTGTTTACATTTCCACACTTATTCATATACAAAAAGTACAATACGTAACACGTATGCCTTACAAGAAATGAGTATTTACAACCGATTTTATACAAGTATTAAAATGTGAGATCATTACACAAATTTTATACACAAATATTTGAATGGTATGAGCGCGACTGGCAGGTAAGTTTATGAACGACACACAGGTAAAAAGTCAAAGTTAACCTCAATAATAAGGCGTTAATATAATGTATTTTACGAGAGTAGGTAAAAACTTTGAATCCCTATAAATTTTCTTAATTCTTCAATAATTTTAAATAATTGTTAAAACAGGACCCGATTCGCGTCTTGACTTTGGTTTTCGTATTGGCGAACATGCCGAATTCTAATGCAATGTAATTCGTCTGAAGGAATAAGGCCAGGTCCCCAACCTTCCGCAGCAGCCAAAATTTTAAGAGAATGCTGGTGTCTAGGTGACCCCAGTGGGTTCAAACTCTCTGAGTAACATTGGTCTGGCCAGGAACAAGAGCGATGTTCGGTACGCGGTACATTTTTCGGCAGCGATGCCCTGCGCTCAGAGTACAGACCACGCCGACCGTGCGCCATTTTGAAGTACCCGAGGCCGACAACAAAAACGGAATATCAAGCGATATACCCATGGCTCCTGCCGGACGAGACAGATCCGCACTTTATGTTCTGCGCGGTCTGCGAGCGCTCCGTCCTGGGCAAGCACAAGGGCAGCATCAAACACTCGGAAAATTCAAAACGCAAGTCCTTGGTGTCAAAGACCGAGGCTGATGCAGAGAAAGCGTCCGAATACACCGAGGAGGAGGAGGGCCTGTTGCAGAGCTACAGTGCAGGACACGAGAAAGAAGAGAACGATGATGAAGACGCCGACGCTGATGCCGTTGCGGAGGTCGTCGCATAGCAGCCATTCGACTGTCGCTGATTCATGTCATGTCCACATTTCTCGACTCTGACCCAAATAAAGATGGCGATGCAGATCCGGAGGCCCAGAGTAGTGATGTAAAAAAATCGATGCATCAAACATCGATGCTTTGTTTGCGATTTTTTCTGATTTTTTCCGATGTTTTTGTTAATCGAATACTAAAGCGATGCATCGTTTTTATTTATAAATTACCCAGTTTATTGTACATTTAATACTATGTGGTATATTCTAAAGTGATAATCGGGTTAAAAAGTGTAAGTCGAATGGTATTTATTTTACGGTTTAGTTTTTTGCTGTGTTTGCTCTGTTCTGTAGTTTTGTGGTCTTTTAAGTTGTGTTTACAATGCCGAAGTAAGTAAATTTATTAAATTATGTTCCTTTTTATTTTACAAGCAAAGGCTTGACATACTTCTGTTCTTGAAACATGTTTTTGTGCATTATTTGTATGATCCTTATTTAAGTTGAACCTTGTTTCAAACAATTAAGACTGCTACGAAAGCCTACATTAGGAAAACATTAAAAAAAAATATACATGCTGTTTGATTTTTAAAATTCGTTAAAAAATATTAAGAATATGTGAAGGTCTTAAAACATTGGATGATCATCGATGCATCAACTCAGCATCGATGTTTAATTTTCAAAACATCGATGTTTTTACAAAAATGTACATCACTAGCCCAGAGTGATATCAAGACTGAGCCAGCTTTCAAGCAACAGCGCCGCATATTCGAAAATGCACAATATCCGAAATAATTTTTCCGGCCTTTGAGAACCATATACATACGTATCATTGAAATCTTTTAGGAAATTGTCTATTGTAAAAATTAGATGCCACCAGCCGATTTGTTTACAAATGTATTTGTCTTCGTATTTTACAGCAGCCAATCCAAACATATCATAATAGTGCCATCGCTTGTTTTGCAGCCCTATTAGGGTTGTCAAATATTTGAAAAATATCATATCAGTGATATATTCTTTTTTAAAAAAATATCAAAACGATATAAAATATCGATATATTCGATATTTTTTTGTTTTTTAACATAACAGCAATCCTGAAATTGAATTTCCATACAGAAAAGACAACAATTTTTCATATTCCATATCTTATTTATATTTCTTCGTTTTCATATACATAGGTATTAAATTCTAATAAACTAAAACATATTCAAGGAAGCATCCAAGGAGCTGGTCTACATACAGATACATATAACTCAATAAAAAAAACTAAGCTTTCGCGCGAATTCTTCGACCGGGGCACATACACCTGTAAGTGTTTGTGGTTATTTTGGTTAAAAACACAGGCTTGTTAAAAGTATGAAAACCTGCTACATCACATTTCTCTCACGCTCGGACGTAATGCTTTGTAGAGGAGTACGACTATAACAAAATGGCTCAAAATTTTAGCAAAAGTGTGTTTGCAGATCAAAGCAGACCGCCTGCACATTTATTTCACCACGCGAAACTTTGTATTTGTTTTTGAAAATGTAGGTAGCGTTGTATTTCTGTGTGTGTGTCTTTTAGGTGTATGTGCTCCAAAATTCAGATTTAGTTTGCGAACTTTCCAGTTTTTTCAGTAAAATCTGAAAAATAATTCCCTGCAGAAGACATGTCGAACATATCAAAATATATCGAAATATATCAAAAATAAAAATATATATTGATATTTTGCCAAAAAAAATATCCCGATATAAATATTTTTTTTTTTTGTGAAAATATCGATATATTGATATTTTTTTTTTATTTTTGACAACCCTAAGCCCTAATATTGCACTCAAATTTGTTTATATTTTGCAAAGACTGCATTAATGGCAAACTTACAGCTAACTCAGGAAAAACTGTAAGTACTCATAACCAGCAGCCATTGGACTGTCGCTGATTCGTGTCCACATTTTTCGGCAGCGATGCCCTGCGCGCAGAGTACAGACCACGCCGACCGTGCGCCATTTTGAAGTACCGGAGGCCGACAACAAAAACGGAATATCAAGCGATATACCCATGGCTCCTGCTGGACGAGATAGATCCGCACTTTGTGTTCTGCGAGGTCTGCGAGTGTCGCCTCAGCTGCAAGAGCTCCGTCCTGGGCAAGCACGAGGGCAGCATCAAACACTCGGAAAATTCAAAACGCAAGTCCTTGGTGTCAAAGACCGAGGCAGATGCAGAGAAAGCGTCCGATGTCTATGCGGAGGTCGTTGATAACGACACTGACCCAAATGGAGATGGCGATGCAGATCCGGGTGCCCTGAGTGATATCGAGACCGAAAGTGATTCGCAACATTCCGGCATGCTGGACTATTTGCCTCTCCACGTGAGCACGCCTACCACGCGTCTTCCGCAGCCGTACCAGCTGCAGCACCTATCCCCCATCAAACCTCCGCGCGACTCCCTGGAGATGTTTTTTGAAAGCATCTGCACCACCGTCCGGTCACTACCGCCAAAGCTAGCTACCGAGGCCGGTAGCTACCGTGTATTTCAAAGTCTACTATACTAGCGAGAGAAACTTGAGCCTGTTTTTAACTGATTCCATTGGTTGAGTGTGCCGAGTCGCATGCTGCGAGCTACTTAGTCGTGGTTGCCAGGCATATCAGGAGTAGGCGGTGCGTGATATGCACGGTAGCCGTGTCATGCAACTGATCGGAGAGCTGGAGCTACGCGCCCTCACTGACCAGTTCCAGGACTGCCTGATTGAAGCTCCACCTAGTCTCGATCTCGCCGCTAGCGCACCGCCTACTCCTGATATGCCTGGCATCCACGACTAAGTAGCTCGCAGCATGCGACTCGGCACACTCAACCAATGGAATCAGTTAAAAACAGGCTCAAGTTTCTCTCGCTAGTATAGTAGACTTTGAAAAAGTAGAGTGCTTTCATCAGTTCATAAGTTTGTTAATCTATTTTCTGTAAACAATTTTGTAACACTCTCTTTTTAATAGCCCTGGCATGTCAGTCGGAATCATCTTGATTGATAACACTACTTGATAAAATTAAACTTTATATTTAGGCTGCGACCCAAAATGATTTTACTGATAGATTTTGAGATTTTAAATTTTGTAAACAAGATTGTTTTTTTTATGGTTTAGTTATTTTTTTAAAGAATTTTTTTAAATCTGCAGCTTTACGTCTGGAAGATATTAAGCTTTTAAGTTCAAGTTTGATAGTTTTTTGCAGTATTTTTTCACGAAATTTTGACTTTTAAGCCTAGTACTCAGTTCGGAAAAAACAGCTCGCGAACAGAATCAGGGTTGATATTCGTATGAAACCGATAAGAAATTTTTTTGGTCGAAAACTGTTTTATAGGCTCTGTACGGAAGGCAGTACTCAGTTCCAGAAAAAACAGGGTCGGTATATACTAGAAAAGTATCCCATATTATTTGCTGGAATTGCTGGTATCTTTCTACCCCCTGTAAAGTTATATAAATTGCATTTAATTTGCGAAACTTTGTATTTGTTTTTGAAAATGTAGGTAGCGTTGTATTTCTGTGTGAAATTCAGATTTCAGATTTCCAGTTTTTTCAGTAAAATCTGAAAAATAATTCCCTGCAGAAGACATGTCGAACATATCAAAATATATCGAAATATATCAAAAATAAAAATATATATTGATATTTTGCCAAAAAAAATATCCCGATATAAATATATTTTTTTTTTGTGAAAATATCGATATATTGATATTTTTTTTTATTTTTGACAACCCTAAGCCCTAATATTGCACTCAAATTTGTTTATATTTTGCAAAGACTGCATTAATGGCAAACTTACAGCTAACTCAGGAAAAACTGTAAGTACTCATAACCAGCAGCCATTGGACTGTCGCTGATTCGTGTCCACATTTTTCGGCAGCGATGCCCTGCGCGCAGAGTACAGACCACGCCGACCGTGCGCCATTTTGAAGGAATACCCATGGCTCCTGCTGGACGAGATAGATCCGCACTTTGTGTTCTGCGAGGTCTGCGAGTGTCGCCTCAGCTGCAAGAGCTCCGTCCTGCGCAAGCACGAGGGCAGCATCAAACACTCGGAAAATTCAAAACGCAAGTCCTTGGTGTCAAAGACCGAGGCAGATGCAGAGAAAGCGTCCGATGTCTATGCGGAGGTCGTTGATAACGACACTGACCCAAATGGAGATGGCGATGCAGATCCGGGTGCCCTGAGTGATATCGAGACCGAAAGTGATTCGCAACATTCCGGCATGCTGGACTATTTGCCTCTCCACGTGAGCACGCCTACCACGCGTCTTCCGCAGCCGTACCAGCTGCAGCACCTATCCCCCATCAAACCTCCGCGCGACTCCCTGGAGATGTTTTTTGAAAGCATCTGCACCACCGTCCGGTCACTACCGCCAAAGCTAGCTACCGAGGCCGGTAGCTACCGTGTATTTCAAAGTCTACTATACTAGCGAGAGAAACTTGAGCCTGTTTTTAACTGATTCCATTGGTTGAGTGTGCCGAGTCGCATGCTGCGAGCTACTTAGTCGTGGTTGCCAGGCATATCAGGAGTAGGCGGTGCGTGATATGCACGGTAGCCGTGTCATGCAACTGATCGGAGAGCTGGAGCTACGCGCCCTCACTGACCAGTTCCAGGACTGCCTGATTGAAGCTCCACCTAGTCTCGATCTCGCCGCTAGCGCACCGCCTACTCCTGATATGCCTGGCATCCACGACTAAGTAGCTCGCAGCATGCGACTCGGCACACTCAACCAATGGAATCAGTTAAAAACAGGCTCAAGTTTCTCTCGCTAGTATAGTAGACTTTGAAAAAGTAGAGTGCTTTCATCAGTTCATAAGTTTGTTAATCTATTTTCTGTAAACAATTTTGTAACACTCTCTTTTTAATAGCCCTGGCATGTCAGTCGGAATCATCTTGATTGATAACACTACTTGATAAAATTAAACTTTATATTTAGGCTGCGACCCAAAATGATTTTACTGATAGATTTTGAGATTTTAAATTTTGTAAACAAGATTGTTTTTTTTATGGTTTAGTTATTTTTTTAAAGAATTTTTTTAAATCTGCAGCTTTACGTCTGGAAGATATTAAGCTTTTAAGTTCAAGTTTGATAGTTTTTTGCAGTATTTTTTCACGAAATTTTGACTTTTAAGCCTAGTACTCAGTTCGGAAAAAACAGCTCGCGAACAGAATCAGGGTTGATATTCGTATGAAACCGATAAGAAATTTTTTGGTCGAAAACTGTTTTATAGGCTCTGTACGGAAGGCAGTACTCAGTTCCAGAAAAAACAGGGTCGGTATATACTAGAAAAGTATCCCATATTATTTGCTGGAATTGCTGGTATCTTTCTACCCCCTGTAAAGTTATATAAATTGCATTTAATTTGCGAAACTTTGTATTTGTTTTTGAAAATGTAGGTAGCGTTGTATTTCTGTGTGAAATTCAGATTTCAGATTTCCAGTTTTTTCAGTAAAATCTGAAAAATAATTCCCTGCAGAAGACATGTCGAACATATCAAAATATATCGAAATATATCAAAAATAAAAATATATATTGATATTTTGCCAAAAAAAATATCCCGATATAAATATATTTTTTTTTTGTGAAAATATCGATATATTGATATTTTTTTATATTTTTGACAACCCTAAGCCCTAATATTGCACTCAAATTTGTTTATATTTTGCAAAGACTGCATTAATGGCAAACTTACAGCTAACTCAGGAAAAACTGTAAGTACTCATAACCAGCAGCCATTGGACTGTCGCTGATTCGTGTCCACATTTTTCGGCAGCGATGCCCTGCGCGCAGAGTACAGACCACGCCGACCGTGCGCCATTTTGAAGTACCGGAGGCCGACAACAAAAACGGAATATCAAGCGATATACCCATGGCTCCTGCTGGACGAGATAGATCCGCACTTTGTGTTCTGCGAGGTCTGCGAGTGTCGCCTCAGCTGCAAGAGCTCCGTCCTGGGCAAGCACGAGGGCAGCATCAAACACTCGGAAAATTCAAAACGCAAGTCCTTGGTGTCAAAGACCGAGGCAGATGCAGAGAAAGCGTCCGATGTCTATGCGGAGGTCGTTGATAACGACACTGACCCAAATGGAGATGGCGATGCAGATCCGGGTGCCCTGAGTGATATCGAGACCGAAAGTGATTCGCAACATTCCGGCATGCTGGACTATTTGCCTCTCCACGTGAGCACGCCTACCACGCGTCTTCCGCAGCCGTACCAGCTGCAGCACCTATCCCCCATCAAACCTCCGCGCGACTCCCTGGAGATGTTTTTTGAAAGCATCTGCACCACCGTCCGGTCACTACCGCCAAAGCTAGCTACCGAGGCCGGTAGCTACCGTGTATTTCAAAGTCTACTATACTAGCGAGAGAAACTTGAGCCTGTTTTTAACTGATTCCATTGGTTGAGTGTGCCGAGTCGCATGCTGCGAGCTACTTAGTCGTGGTTGCCAGGCATATCAGGAGTAGGCGGTGCGTGATATGCACGGTAGCCGTGTCATGCAACTGATCGGAGAGCTGGAGCTACGCGCCCTCACTGACCAGTTCCAGGACTGCCTGATTGAAGCTCCACCTAGTCTCGATCTCGCCGCTAGCGCACCGCCTACTCCTGATATGCCTGGCATCCACGACTAAGTAGCTCGCAGCATGCGACTCGGCACACTCAACCAATGGAATCAGTTAAAAACAGGCTCAAGTTTCTCTCGCTAGTATAGTAGACTTTGAAAAAGTAGAGTGCTTTCATCAGTTCATAAGTTTGTTAATCTATTTTCTGTAAACAATTTTGTAACACTCTCTTTTTAATAGCCCTGGCATGTCAGTCGGAATCATCTTGATTGATAACACTACTTGATAAAATTAAACTTTATATTTAGGCTGCGACCCAAAATGATTTTACTGATAGATTTTGAGATTTTAAATTTTGTAAACAAGATTGTTTTTTTTATGGTTTAGTTATTTTTTTAAAGAATTTTTTTAAATCTGCAGCTTTACGTCTGGAAGATATTAAGCTTTTAAGTTCAAGTTTGATAGTTTTTTGCAGTATTTTTTCACGAAATTTTGACTTTTAAGCCTAGTACTCAGTTCGGAAAAAACAGCTCGCGAACAGAATCAGGGTTGATATTCGTATGAAACCGATAAGAAATTTTTTTGGTCGAAAACTGTTTTATAGGCTCTGTACGGAAGGCAGTACTCAGTTCCAGAAAAAACAGGGTCGGTATATACTAGAAAAGTATCCCATATTATTTGCTGGAATTGCTGGTATCTTTCTACCCCCTGTAAAGTTATATAAATTGCATTTAATTTGCTAGCAAGTTCGAAGCAACCACTGCAATATGAGAGCAAAAAACAAAATGAGATATTGAAATAATGAACACAAATAGAAACTAATTAATGCAGCACTATATGAAGGACAATTATACGGATATTTATAATATATTATTTTTATTAATTTTCATGAATATAAATCAAATATGGTTTTCAAACATGTTGTCCTCACGGTGGTCGGCACGGGCGGTGTCGCTATCTTCTGCTGCTGATAGTCAGTCAAACTACCTTGCCAATAAAATATTTGGGAGCCCAGGATATGTCTGGGGAAGAGCGACCACAGCCGAAGAAGTGCATTTCATTAACTTTTAACAAAACCTAGCATCTGTCTGAGCAGTGTAACCGTACGGAATGCAATGCACACCTCTGGTCACACCACTTGGCCGCTAGCGAATTATATGACATGAGTTCGCTACCAAACAGTTTTTGGATCTGAGTACTAGGCTTAAAACTCTGGAAAAGTCGAAAAAAAATTATATCCTTTGTCATTTATTTTATTTATTTATAAGGCTGGACGGATGCACCAGCACGGCCTCCATTACTGTGATTCCCCGACCCGCCGATGTCTATGTTCACATAGCTGAAAAGGATCTGCAAATCGAGACGAAGCGCGCCAGTGGAGCGGGCGGTCAGCATGTGAATACCACCGACTCAGCTGTGAGAATCGTCCACCTGTCCACTGAGACAGGGGCGTGGCAGCCGCCCCGGGAGGCAGCTAATAAAGATTAGAGCACATTGCACGCCTTAATTTGTTGATATTTAATAATAAAAAGTTACACAAAACCATAATTTAACTATTATCCAACTCTGGCCCAATCAGCCGCACTGCCGATGTACACGAGATGCTCCCTGACAGCCGCCTCCAAAATGTCGCGAATCTCCCGACAGCCAGCCATTGCAGCAATTGTTTTATTGAGCCCTAACTGCTTGCAGATATAGCGAAGAACTAGAGAAAGCGGGAGACAAAGAGAGAGAGATAGGAGAACAAAAAATTTGTTTTTCAAATATCTCGGAAACCCAGGCCTGCTCACCTGCGGACCTATGAGAAGAGCAGAGGAAGGCGCTGAAAAATAAAATTTTTTTGTTGTTTTTTTGAGCCCTAACTGCCTGCAGATATAGCGAAGATTGATTGTTAGCCTCATTTATTTGATTGAATTGATGCCATCGTCGCTGGAAGATTTCTTTCATCTGCTTCACAGTGCTGTCGAGTTGAGCTTCCAGATCAAAATTAAGAATTAGTTTATGTCATGACTTTACTTAGATAAGGGCATTTAGCCATTTATTGCCACCCCAACCGCACTTCAAAGATGTCATACTTCACACATTTTATAGTTTATTTTTATCAAAAGTTTTCGAAACACAAAAAGCAGCGGGCGAATGGCCGATCCCACGGTTGTGACGCCCGTTCTTATTGAACAAATATTTAGAGTACCTTATCCGGACAGTGGGGATTGATTAGTATCTTCCCTTCATAAAATTGGTGCGCCTTCAGGAAGCATCGCTGAGGATCTCTGTGCATAAAGAAAACAAAAGGCGGATTTAGTGCTAGTTTACGCCCTGGGACAAAAGTAAGGGCACATGCAGAGATACCGCCAGATCGATCACAAGCTGTTAATATACAAAAATTCAATAGATCACGGCTGATCGCAGTACTTACGCCTTGATGATGAGGTTTAAATGATTGGCTGGATTGTAAATTATAAATTCTAATTAGCTGGGCTTTAGTCGTGGTGCTTGCCACACTTTTGATAGAGCTGACTTTGATGACACTTTACCGCACCACGCTCAGACATACTCAATTCGAAAAGTCGCCAAGTTTCGGGTTTTTTAAAATTCATTCTATCAACTCATGAAGCAACGCTTCAGAAAATCCTGCATGCTCAAAAGCCTCCAAAAAATATCCTTGTTTACATCCCATATACTGCTAGCACTTAATTAATTTCAAGTGAAATGTGAACACATTGCATCCGCCACATTGAATCCTATTCTGCCTACTGCCTTCATTTCTTAGTTGTGGTAGCAATGCACGCAATGTGGCCATACGGTACGTAACGATCTGCCTAAACAAAGTTAATTAAATGGAAATTACATATAGTAGAAGTAAACTATCCTTTATGTGACATAAGTTGGCCAATCAAGCGTTCTTGCGCTGCATTTCTTACTCCAGACAATCTTTGCTTGGATTTACCGGAGGTCAGTTAGGACCATGGAAGAATCTTACTCACCAAACATTGAAGGCATCTCTACTTCCGCTTTCTGCCGCCTCCACCTCCACCAGTGACTGGAGCTCTTGATCTTTGATTCTTCCTCATGCTGCGTTTGCGGTTCTCCACTTTTCGCTCAGCGTTGTCTTCTTAATGAACTCCGGGCGCATGCGGGATTTGACAATTTTCTCGGGTCGACGCAGCTCCTTGTCAGTGCCACCCATTCGTTTTTTAAGCTCCAACTTCGCATTGTGGCGCGCATGTCGGCTGATAGGATAGCGCTGGGCATGGCTCAACGGCTTGCGGTTGTCGTCTTCGCGCTGCAGCTGTTCCTCAATCTTGGACTTTTCCTTCCAATCGGTGTAGCGCCCAGTTTTGAAGGAGGCAGGAATTCAAGCTCCAGATTCGGTACGAATTTTGTTGGCCCGTGGATCTTGTACGGACACCATTTTCTACTTGATACGGTTACCTTTTCTTCAGCTTGTGTTTCGTGTCTTGTGAAGAGTTTCGATCTACGACCGAGAATTTCGCATTCTGTGCTTGTCGATCGAACGTGTTGATGCTAACCCATCTTCGGTATGCTTGTCAGCCGATTGATAGGGCACGTAGTGCTCTGCGTCCTTGGGATCATCAGCAGATTTACTGTACTGTACTCTGAAAGGCAATGACTTGCCGATCTCCATCACGCACATGGTAGCAATGCATGCAATGTGGCCATACGGTACGTAACGATCTGCCTAAACAAAGATAATTAAATGGAAATTACATATAGTAGAAGTAAACTATCCTTTATGTGATATAAGTTGGCCAATCAAGCGTTTGGCGCTTTTTTCTCTTGGACTTTTCTTTGTAGTCATCCATGTGCAAACGTCTCTTTTGCGCTACAACTTTATTAAATTTACTACTAATGGACTCTTCACCACCGCTGAGGTCATTTTGGCTGTGCTCAGCTCCTGTTTTTCCGCGTCCCTTTGTGCCTCGTCAATATCCTCGCTGAGCAACTCAAAGTTACCGGCCATAGGTTTAAATGGAGCTAAATCGTTTATTTAACAAGTTATTTGCGGCACGTGTACTGCTTTTTGTTTACAATTTTTGTGCAGTGCTGGACAACACATAATTTCGTTGGTGGCGCCAAAATCGTCATGAGACCGTATACTGAAATTGAAAATATTTAATATTAGCTAAAATTAATTTTAGCATCAATAACTAAAACATTCATGAAATTAAAAAGGGCTTAAAGCTGTCCATACTGTCAAGCAACTAGTGTTCGAATTTTTGTTTATTTTATGCCCACTTACATACATTTTATTTTATGCCCACCTAGTACGTTCTATTGTTTTATTTCGTATTGGCCTTTTTTGTGTAAACCTTATTTTACAAACAATGTTATAGAACGGAGTCCATGAAATAAGTCAATCTAAAATATGAAATTATAAATTTCATTCCCAACACACAATTCATTCAGGACACACATACGTGTTATGCATTGGCCCATTTTTTTTAAACCTTATTTTCTAAGAAACTGAATAAAAATTTGAACTTTAATTGAGCTACCATTTAAGAAAATTGATTCATCTTTCTAATAAAATTAAATGCTCAGTGCTGAGAGGCCTAGCTAGCTAGTAATATTAAACAGAATATCAAATTCGAGAAATATGATTTCCGATCAACAGAAAAGAACTCTAGCTCATTGTCGACCAGGAGATATTATAATTTACGCGAAAATATTATAAAACTTGAAAAACAATTCTATATAAGGGAGTCCTTAAAATTAGCTAATCTTGTAGAATATTAAATTATCAATCAGATAAAATGTCCATATCATAGCTAAAGCTGGTTGATCAGCATTCCGAACATACATTATATTCCGTTCACACATTTCATTTAGCACACACATACGTGTTATGCATACCCATTGACAAGGTATATTTCGGTATATTTTTGAGGGTCAGGCGGTATATTTAATGGATAAGTCCACTGGTGACACGACGACAGACTCGGATTTGTTTTTATGTACCAGAAAGACAAAACAACATACTTCGTGTCCGTCAGCCGACGTAAAAACATACAAAAACAAAAAAACTCAACTGAAGTATCTGGTCATTGCAGATTTATCGTCGTGCGACCACTCAATTCGCTTTAGCGATTAAATACAAAAAAAAAAAAGACAAAACATGAGCAACGCCATCGATGAACTGCAGGCCATCATCGCCGTGCTAAAGACGGAGGTGGAGGAGCAGCGGGCGGTTATCCGGCAAAGCCGGGACCGCATCGAACACATGTCCGCCGAGGTGGTAGACTCCAATCCGTACAGCCGACTAATGGCCCTGCAGCGCATGAACATTGTCAAGAACTACGAGCGCATCCGGGACAAGACGGTGGCCATTGTGGGTGTCGGAGGTGTGGGCAGCGTCACGGCGGATATGCTAACGCGGTAAGGGAAACAGAAATAAGTGAAAGTGAAATCAGAATATCTGATAAATGGTTCTTTGTCTTCATTTTCTTTTAGTTGCGGTATTGGCAAGCTGATCCTCTTCGACTACGACAAGGTGGAGCTGGCCAACATGAATCGGCTGTTCTTCACGCCCGACCAGGCGGGTCTGTCCAAAGTGGAGGCCGCCGCTCGCACCCTGAACTTCATCAATCCCGATGTGCGCATCGAGACGCACAACTATAACATCACCACCATTGAGAATTTTGACAATTTTCTCAACACGATCACTGGTGGCGGCACTGTGGCTGGCCAGCCCGTGGATCTGGTCCTGAGCTGTGTGGACAACTTTGAGGCCCGCATGGCCATTAATGCGGCCTGCAATGAGAAGTGCCTCAACTGGTTCGAGTCGGGCGTATCGGAGAATGCCGTCTCCGGCCACATACAGTTTCTACGTCCCGGGGAGACTGCCTGTTTTGCCTGCGCCCCACCGCTGGTGGTGGCCGAGAACATTGACGAGAAGTCCCTAAAGCGGGAGGGTGTATGTGCCGCCTCCCTGCCCACCACCATGGGCATCACAGCTGGTTTCCTGGTGCAAAACGCCCTCAAGTATTTGCTGAGCTTTGGCGAAGTCTCCGATTATCTGGGCTACAATGCACTGAATGATTTCTTTCCCAAAATGACGCTGAAACCGAATCCCCAATGCGATGATCGAAACTGTCTGCTGCGACAGAATGAGTTCAAGTCGAAGGCCAAGCCCGTGGTGGTCCAGGAGGAGGCACCCACCGACGAACCTCTGCACGCCAGCAACGACTGGGGCATTGAACTGGTGGCGGAAGATGCCCCCCCTCCCAATGCTCCTACCGAGCAGTCCAAGAGAACCGACGTGGGTCAGGGACTGCGTCTGGCCTATGAGGCACCGGACAAGTCCAGCTCGGAGATAGCGCAGGCGGCCATGGCGACGGTGGATGATACCTCTCTGGAAGATTTGATGGCGCAAATGAAGTCAATGTAAATAAATTCCACTGCATACTCTTTATTTATAGATATTTTTTGACACAATTTGTAAATTTGATAATTAAATAGTAACATCTTTTATACTGGCGTTAAAAAATATTATTTTTATCTTTTAAAGAGCTTAATATATTTAAATAGTTCTGTCACCTACCTTGCAACTTGCTTAGATAGTATCGGATAGGATTATCCCGGTTATCTGGGCTACAATGCACTGACTGATTTCATTCCCAAAATGAAGCTGAAACCGAATCCCCAGTGCGATGATCGAAGCTGTGTCGTCAGCATAAATGGCCAGCTCCAGCCACTGGTGAAGGTGGAGGCGGCAGAAAGCGGAAGTAGAGATGTCCTTAATGTTTGGTGAGTAAGATTCTTCCATGGTCCTAACTGACCTCTGGTAAATTCAAGCAAATAGTGTCTTGAGTAAGAAATGCAATGTAAGAAATCCTGGGAAAGAAGCTCCTTTGCCGATCTGTTCCTGTTTGCAATAATTTCCGGCTGCGGAAATCTACCAAATACCAGTGTTTTTACCCTACAATTTGGAAACGGAAAATCGTTCTAATTTTTGCCAAGTTTATGGCTTTACAATTCCTAACTGGTTCCAGTCGCTGCGTTCTGAGGTGGCGGCTAATTTCAATGGATTAATTGTGTTCTTAAAAATTTTGTATTTTCCTTTATTATTAGGATTTAGCGAGTGCAAACTCATCGACACTTACTTCAACTACTGCCACCGCATGGGTGGCACTGACAAGGAGCTCCGTCGATCCGAGCAAATTGTCAAATCCCGCATGCGCCTGGAGTTCATTAAGAATCGCAACGAAGACAACGCTGAGGGAAAAGTGGTGATATGTACATCAACAAATCCGGCAACCAAATAGTGTCTGGAGTAGAGATGGGCATGGACTGCAATTTTCCGACACGACCCAACACGGCATGAAAATTGTACATTTTTTTGCTACATTTGTTAACTACATCTAAAATGTAGATTATACATGTAGAAAAGATATTCTACATCTACCATTTAGATTCTACATCTCCTCCGCTAGGGGTTGCACGCGCATTGCACAGGGCAGAGTGTGTGCGAGCGAGAAAGAGAATGAGTAGCGTCCGCAGCGCCAGAGGAGGGGGGGCAAGCAACTGAAAATTAATTTCATTATTCTGACTGTAATAATGATCCGATCTGGGCTATGCAGCTTTTGGGATTTCATGTTCACACTAAACTAGTCATAACAACGGAAGGAGAGTTGTTGATGCTATGATTGCTATATTGTGTTGCATTTGTTGATCCTGCTACCGACGTAGTAGAGTTTGCATTGTTGTTGTGGTGATGGTGGTAATTTAGACAGACGCCGCCTGAAGAACACACACACAAGACACATTTTCCCTTCTATAGGATGACAAAAAATAGGCAGCACTTTCAATTTACACAAGTGTGCGTCTAAAATTCGTTCGAATTTACCGACAAATTCCGCGCAAGAACCACACACGGATGCAGGTGGCCTTCTGTATATGTGTACACACGAGCTCGATTTTTCGAGGTTTTGGAGCCACAATGGCCAAAAACAAAACATGCCAGGATGTACATATTCATACAAAAGTTTATGGGTCCATTCTGGTCCAAGATCGACTCCTACAGCTAGAGGCTGTGGCTGTTGCAGACCAAAATCAAAGCTTTTTCCATTTCGCATAAGGTTGCACCTCTAGGAAGAGTTTTACTGCGTTATAATCCAACCCATGAACACGCAACAATATTGCATTTATTATAGATACAAAATCGAATCAGTTAATTCAGGGCGACAAGGTGAAGGTGAAACACCGACCAGTTGTGGCTCTCATACGGGGCAAACTTCTCCTTAAGCATTTCTAGTTCGACCAACTTCCTTTCCACATCGTTGCTGTCGAAGAAGTGCTGGTTGAATTGGCTCAGTAGGGTCGTCATTTTGTTGCGCATGGCACCCACCAGTTCATCGGTGCCCAAGTAAGTGTCCCCGTGCTCTGAGTGAATGGCCGCAAAGGGAGCCAGATCTTCCGCACTGCATGGTGAAAAATATTAATAGCATTAACATTAATAGCAAAAATGTTTTTAGTTGCAAGAGTCTGCCGCATGCCTGAGATCCGCAAAAACTTGATCAATAGCTTCCTGGTAGGCCCGTTTCACCTTGGGCACAATTTTGCTGTGTCGATTGAAGGCAGCCTCTATGTCCTCGTGGCCTGGCTCGGTATTTTGTGCTGACATTATGACACTTTAAAAGCAAAGGAGAAAATTGCGATTTTATTAAAAAAATTCACAACAAAGTGTTTAGGTCTGACCAGTTTGGGGAAAGTAGGGAATGAAAAATCCAATGACAAATATACTAGATATATTGGTTTTTAAAAAGCACTTAAAAGGAGCATTAGATGTATAAATAAGGTCAGTGTAATCATTTAGACTATCAATTTTTGTAGATATATGCCTGAAAAAAGGTAATTGGATAAACCGGCTCAAGGATTGTTCCACGGATAAAGGAATCAAAACAAATCAGAAAAATGGACGGTGTCAAAAATGTTCAGATAACACATATGTACATGCATATGTACACATTCATATGTGTAGAAGAAGAAGAATATAATTTGCAGAAGAATACAGAATGGGAAGGTAAGTTAAGTAAAGAGTTAAAATGCCAATAATATGTTAAAATTGCATTCTAGCGTCCTCCACTGCCACTGCCGCTACTGCTGCTACTGCCAAGCCGTAGATAGAAGGCTTCACGGGAAAATTCCATCAATGTGGAGACCTTGAGATCCGTATGATGTTGACAATGCAATAAGTCCTCTAAATTTATCAATTAATTATCAATTGCAGAAGAATATAGAATGGGAAGGTAAGTTAAGTAAAGAGTTAAAATGCCAATAATATGTTAAAATTGCATTCTAGCGTCCTCCACTGCCACTGCCACTACTGCTGCTACTGCCAAGCCGTAGATAGAAGGCTTCACGGGAAAATTCCATCAATGTGGAGACCTTGAGATCCGTATGATGTTGACAATGCAATAAGTCCTCTAAATTTATCAATTAAGCACACGTCTCTCAAAAATGGAGAGGAGGCACTCACTGAAACTGCCACTGATAAGCCGCCAGTCGAGGAGTTCAAGGGTGAGTGCGCATTTGATACATTTAACTTCCATTGCTACTTTTCGAATCCCTTCTGTGTATCCCGCAACAGCCACTGAGAGCGCTGTGCCAGCGGCTCACAAGCCCAAGCCAGAGAGCAACTTGCGCGACAAGGTCCAGTCCAGTGCGGAGAGCCGCATTAACCATATTGATAATCCAGTTCAGGCCATCAATCAACCGTTGGCCCGATTGCGGGACACCTCGAGGAGTCAATTGAAGCGTATGGGGTGACTTGTATCCAACACTACTGACCTGTCCTCCCCCATCCATCGTACGGAGGCGCAGTTCCATGCAGGTGACGACGACTACGACTCGAATCGCTGTCCCCGTCGGCGTGGAGAGAAAGGACCTGCCCCACAACCGCCCAAGAAAGAAGAGGTCGACGAAGGCGGAAAAACAAAGCAATTGAAATGGGATCCCAAGGTACTGAGCTCATTGGAGGCCCAAGGTTTTCAACGCCGTGATATGTCCACCATTAAACATACATACCTATGATTATGCCAAACAGGGAGAGGCGGTACCAACTGCTACTGCCACTGCCACTGCCACCGCAAAAGCCGCCGAGTGCCGGACAAATCGCGACGGTCAGCAAATTGGCCAAGACATTCGGGTCCACTGCTGCGGCGGCGGTATCCACAAAAACTGGGGCGAGCGTCAAGTCCGGCTTGGTCTCCGGGCGTGCGGCCATCTTTGAAAATAGGACGGTCGCTGGAGGGCAGACGCAAGGAGGCCGATTCCAAAACGATCCGTGCGAGCAGTTGCTGAAGGAGCGCGTGAAGCTGTTCGAAACCGGCAGCGTCAGGAAGACATGCAAATCATTGCGAATGCATCAACAAACAGAAGGAACTCTTTGTTCCGCAGCCAGCGACACCAGCGTCAGTACCAGCGACAGTTTCCAGTAAGGTGTCACGGCCCATGCCGCCGCCGCCACCGCCGCCAATGTCTGGGCTCTCTCCCGCCCCAGCCAGCAGCAAGAGGCGCTCACGTAAGCCACGATTAACGGTAGGCGTCCGTCCATGAACTTGACCCTAGCGGACACTCTTGTAATTTCAGCTGGTGATGCGCCAATTATGACGAGGAGTCGAAACGCGCTCGCAAATCAAATTCAGAGCGCCTCTATCCTGCACTCTCCGACCTCGACTCCAGTGGGACAACTGCTGTGCGACGGAAACGGCCACGGCCACCGACGACATTGGAGTCTTCGAGAGTCGAAGAGTGAGTGCGCCTTCTATCATATGGTGCACCTAGCTTCTATTAATTATTTTTGTGTTCTCCATAGCCCATGTTTCTACTCTGCATCCTGTCAAATCGGCCGACAAGGTGGCAAAAGTGACAGTTATCTCGTGCGAGGTGATACACCCCAAAGGAGGACAGTTGTTCTCAACTCTTCACAGGACTCTTTGGATGCCTGGCACAGCCTATTCTTTCGGAAGACGGAAAACTCTCTTTTCGACAAGCAGCGCCAGACCACGCTCGAGGCCAAAAAGTTAAACAAAACGATTCCACTCGACAAGCGTTATAAGTGGAAGCAAAACAAGGCTGCCTGGCAATCAAAAATTTATAAATGTTTAGGAAAACCCCCTACCCAACCTAAAGTATTAAGGCCTCTTATCCCTAGAGGGACTACAGCACTGAAACTAATAGCAGTAGCGTCCAATCAAAAGCAGCCCCATCCCCAGGAATGACGGATTATTGCACCTCAAATGAATAATAAAGTTATACCTACAAATTACATTTTACTTGTATTTTATATTCAACTATTTAGTATATTTATATTATTCATTTGCTATACATATGTATAAAAATAATATAATGAATATATAATATATATATATATATATATTATATGTATAAAATATATAAATAAATAAATATATAAATATAATATATATATATATTAAATATAAATATAAAATGTATAAATAATATAAAATTGTAAGCAATTAATATTCTTTCTATTTTGTTCGAAACAAACGTACATTTCTGACATATATGTGACATATATGACATACATATATCTATGGAGCGGAAAATAAAGTAGAAAAGGAACGTGAAAAATCCTTTTCTGAATTTCTAAATTTTGTCTGCAAGCGATACGAAGCCACGCAACTGCACCACTAACCATACAGTATATAGATGTGCCAGTTCATACAACGAATGTGTTACAGAAAAATTTGCAGGTCCAGGTCCCCCGCTCTCATTGCCTGTGCTGTCGGGGACCTGAGAGAGTAAGACTATGCCTCAGGGGACCTGAGAGAGTAAGAGAGAGCACGGCCATGGTGCAATGCCAGTCGTTTGTCAAACGGCATCGAAAGAGGTTGTGTAGCGCACGATTTTTTTGTCTTTTCTGTCTTCTTCTTCCTTACAAATAAAATTCTTTCTATTACTAAAAATATTTTTTTGTATTTTCTTAAACATTTTTCAGAATTATGAATTAAATGTCAGTATTTGATTTTCATTATTTCGATTTATTATTATTAATATTTATTTATTAGAGAAAAAATGTTCTCGCCTGCCAGCGGGGAGAAGTAAAAATCTTTTCTGTCTTTTTCTTCCTCACAAATAAAATTCTTTCTATTACTATAAATATTTTTTTTAATTTTTTTATTTTCTTAAACATTTTTCTGAATTACGAATTAAATGTCAGTATTTGTTTTTCATTATTTCGATTTATTATTATTAATTTTTATTTATTAATTAGCGAAAAATGTTCTCGCCTGTCAGCGGAGAAGTAAAACACTTGCTATCTCTTTCTAGCGCTTGTTTGTCTCTGAGTGGCGAGATATTGAAATATATTGAAAATATTTATGGTCCATTTTGCAGCTATTTTCCTCTCCAGGTCCAAAGGTCTTTGGCTCGGGGACCGGGACCTGGGCAATTCGGCATGTATGTGTGTGTACACAGACACGACAAAATTTTGCCAATGTTTACGTTTCGAAAACTCGGTTTTGATTTTTTAGTTTCCTGGTTACGTGTGTGGTGCCACGTATTCACACATACTGTGCTTGTGTGTGTGCTCTACAATTTTCGACCGCTTGAACTGAAATTTGTTTTTTGTCTTGTCTTGAGGGCTGATGTAGCGATCTGAGCTGACCTTCCGCAACATAAATGAGGAATGGGCAGAGTGGGCGTGGGAAATAAATAAAATATAAATATAAAAGCTGATATTTGTTTTATTTACTTGAAATTGCACATTTATTTACATATAAATGTCCCTATTTTATACTTGTTTTGGTTTTTACGATCCATATATGTACATTTAAAGATGTTTTTATGAATATATGTATATATGTATTCAGGAAATTGGTGATTTTAGTGATTTTAACTAAAATAATTTTATATGCTTACGTATAAATATATATATGATCTACAGTACGGGTCATCGATGTGTACGCTTATGTCATCGAGCTGAATGACGTTGTCATCGATGTGTCGTCGCTTACACATCGATGACCCGTACTGCAGGGTATGTTTGTAGGTATATTATTCATAGATCATATATATATTTATACGTAGGTATATAAAATTATTTTAGTTACAATCACTAAAATCATATACATACATATATTTATAAAAACATCTTTAAATGTACATACATATATGGATCGAAAAACCAAAAAAAGTCTTAAATAGGGATATGTATACGTAAATAAATGTGCTATTTCAAGCAAATAAAACAAATATCAGCTTTTATATTTATATTTTATTTATTTTCCATGCCCACTCTGCCCATTCCTCATTTATGTTGCGGAAGGTCAGCTCAGATCGCTACATCAGCCCTCAAGACAAGACAAAAAACAAATTTCAGTTCAAGCGGTCGAAAATTGTAGAGCACACACACAAGCACAGTATGTGTGAATACGTGGCACACACACACGTAACCAGGAAACTAAAAAATCAAAACCGAGTTTTCGAAACGTAAACATTGGCAAAATTTTGTCGTGTCTGTGTACACACACACATACATGCCGAATTGCCCAGGTCCCGGTCCCCGAGCCAAAGACCTTTGGACCTGGAGAGGAAAATAGCTGCAAAATGGACCATAAATATTTTCAACCCTAATATCTCGCCACTCAGAGACAAACAAGCGCTAGAAAGAGATAGCAAGTGTTTTACTTCTCCGCTGACAGGCGAGAACATTTTTTCGCTAATTAATAAATAAAAATGAATAATAATAAATTGAAATAATGAAAAACAAATACTGACATTTAATTCATAATTCTGAAAAATGTTTAAGAAAATACAAAAAAATATTTTTAGTAATAGAAAGAATTTTATTTGTAAGGAAGAAGAAGACAGAAAAGACAAAAAAATCGTGCGCTACACAACCTCTTTCGATGCCGTTTGACAAACGACTGGCATTGCACCATGGCCGTGCTCTCTCTTACTCTCTCAGGTCCCCTGAGAGCATAGTCTTACTCTCTCAGGTCCCCGAGAGCACAGGCAATGAGAGCGGGGGACCTGGACCTGCAAATTTTTCTGTAACACATTCGTTGTATGAACTGGCACATCTATATACTGTATGGTTAGTGACACTGCTCAGTCAGCTGTTTTTTAATGAACGGAACTTCTCGAGATGGTCGCTTTTTCCCAGACTATTGGCAATGAAATGAACGTAAGCTCTTGCTGTGGCAGAGGAGGAACAATCAAAAGAACAATATAATGTTAATAAATTAGTCCACAATCGTCGTTCTTTTGACTGCCTTAAATATATTTCATTTGTCTTCATCATTTAATTTTTCAAGCCGGCATTCCTCCCTTTCATATTGATTGTGCCGCTTATTTCGGGGCGGAGTATACAATATTTATAAATTTCGCAAAATACCATCGACCTACTTTCCTAGTATTCATGGGAATTACATTTCGTTCAGTACTGTTTTTTGTTTTGATGATAAAGTTATCATAGTAATAAAATTCGTCCAAATAATTAGGCTCAAAATGTTTACTTACCTTCCGAATATTCACCAAGAAGAAGATGCAAGTGACCAAGTTTGCAGAGGGCGTTTGTAAATTGGTCTTTAACAAATGTTTCCTCCTCAAACAAACTTATTATATTAGTATCTTCATCATGCAATTTTTTATCTTCGAAGGAAGTGTTTCCTGTTAAATTATTGTCAAACACTTTTGATGTTAATTCATGGGTAGAAATTATATTTTTACTGATATAAAAGGCAATATCATCTTGTATGGTTGTTACAGTTTTTTGAACTACGGCTTTTATTTCCGAATTTTTAGGATCAGATAAGTCAAGACATCCAAAATAACGACTGAAATATAAACTGTCAGTAAAACTCATGGCTCTTAATGTTTGTGTCTTACCTATCGAGGTTTCTGATCATGGAAATTTCCTCAAAGGAAATTCGAATCATTTTACCTAAAACCATTTGCTTATTATTGTATGGTACTGTTTTTAGAGATGAACAACAAATGATATTTTCGTTATACCTTGTTACCTTGTCACAGGTATTTTAAAATCACCGGACAGAACATTCGTAATGCTTACAAGTATCGAATAGTCGATGTATATTTTACATACATATACACTGCACACAAAGCACATATTGGGGGACGGTGGATTTTTTTTTGAGCATATGTGACACATTCACACTGAGCGCCATCGAACATCATTTAAAACATGTAATGACAAAGTTTTGGTATGCATTGTGATATTCCAACAAGTTTGTAACAATTGTATTGGATAAGAACAGCCATTGCAAAATTTGGCTGAAGCTGATGCTGATATAAATGGTAAAAAGAATGCCACAAATTACCAGGACTAAAACATTCACTTAAGTTTTAATGTCTGTGTTTAATTTTAAGTGCTTAGCTTAACACTCAGATCGGCTAAATTTTTTGTCGACAGAAAGAGCTATGCATGCTGGAATAGTGCCGTTCATTATCGTGTTTTCTTATGCGCTCTCGATTCTTGGTTTTCATATTCACTTTGCGTTTTACTTTTCAGCGAGCGATTTAACAGAGATTTATCGATAACCAAATCGGGCTGCCCCAGCTGTTCGGAGAAATTAGCTATTTGTTGTTACCCTGACCAATTTGAACAGATCCAATATTGACTTTGGATTTACAAAAAATATTTATAAAAAGGTCAGAAGCTCAATTGTCCAGGTAATGGTGTCAAATTCATGACAATGCTTCATTAAGTCATCTATTTTTTTCTTTTGAAATTAAGATATGTTTAGTTGTATTAAAAGCCGTTTACTTTTCATTTCGGCGAGGAATTTGTTGCCATATTGAAAACGGAAAAGTCATGCATTTTACGTGTGCGGAAGCGCCTGACTTTTCGTTTTAAAAATTGAATCACATTTTTTTGGTCAAAGTGAAAACCGAATATTTTTTCCAATTGTGGCTGATTTCCCGAATCAGTGGAAAGATGACCGATGTACCGTGAGCCCGGCTCAGATATTAATGATGTATGATCTTCAGTGATAGTACTTGACGCTGACTTTAATTTGGGTTGGAGACTGGAGACTAGATTGTGGGATAATTTTATATGGATCAGATAAAACAAAAATTAATCGTTTTGAGACAGACGCTCCTGCTATTGGACTAGACATCCCACTATCCAGTCCCCAAGTACTGTGCGGAAAACCGTCAAGTACGGTGGCGGTTCAGTTATGGTTTGGGGGTGTGATCCCTTGGTGTTTATTGATGGAATAGTGTGATAATAACAATATTTAAGTATTCTGCAACAGAATCTTCCAAAATATGGGTCTTCCTGGTGAAAATTTAACATACATCCAACGAGAAGGAACGTGAGTCGCTTCTAGTCGCGACTCTACTTTTATACCCGTACTCAGTCAGTATATAAATTTGTGAGCTTATGATTGAAATTTAAAAAAAATTTAAAATTTAACATTTTACATTTTTTGCTTCATATGTAACTACATTTAAAATGTAGATAATACATCTAGAACAAATATCCTACATCTACCATTTAGATTCTACATCTCCTCCGCTAGGGGTTGCTCGCGCTTTGCACATGGCAGAGTGTGTGCGAGAGAGAAAGAGAATGAATATCGTCAGCAACGCCAGAGGAGGTGGGGAAGCAACTGAAAATGAATTTCTTCATTCTGGCTATAATAATAATCTGGTATGGCAATCTGGTAGATATGGTCATTCTCTACGATACTGCGTTTTTAGTTTTATCGTATCTTCAAAATTGTGGCTGCCACAGATTTTCGTTCTTTGTTGTGGTTGAAGGGGGCGGGGCGAAATTTTGAAATACACTTGTAACAGTGTGATATTACATGAGTCTGGAAACAAAATTTCGTTGCTCTAGCTGTTATAGTCTCTGAGATCTAGGCGCTCATCAAGACGGACAGATGGGCGGACGGACAGACGGACGGACAGACAGACATGGCTCTATCGACTCGGCTATTGATACTGATCAAGAATATATATACTTTATGGGGTCGGAAAATTTTCCTTCTCTGCGTTACACACATCCACTTTTACCACAAATACAATATACCCCTTAACTCTTTTTGAGTACAGGTATAAAAATGGCAAGTTGGTAATTTATTCGCATGCACAAACCACTGCAAGGGTCGATTGAGATGTCTTTCCAATAAGCAAACGAATAAATTTTTATGTCCAGTGTTCAAAGCAGTTCCATCACATCCGATTGCCACAAGAGAAGAACGATATTCGTATGATTTTTCTAAATACTCGACAATCAGGCAGGCTCCGGTTTTCGCATTCACTTTGCGTTTTACTTTTCAGCAAAAAGTATGACTTTTCATTTTGAGGCGCTCTGAAATCCACTTTTATGAATTTGTTTACACTTTGTACTGATAAGCGCGAAATTTACTGCTGTTATACCCACGCGTTAGTGCTAGCTCATACAAAAAGATCTCTGTTATGTTTAACAGAGATTTTTCGATAGCTAAATCGGGCTGCCACAGCTGTTCACAGCAATTCACTTTTTTGTTTTTGCTCTGACCAATTTTGCAGATCGAATTTTGGGGTTGGTTTAAAAAAAAATTATTTATAAAAAGGGCATAAGCGCAATTTCCCAGTTAATAGTGTCAAATTCATGTCAATGCATCAATAAGTCATCCATCTTTTCCTTTTGTTATTAAGATTTGTTTAGTTGTATAAAAAGACGTTTACTTTTCATTTCGGCGAGGAATTTATTGCCGTTTTCAAAACGTAAATGTAATGCATTTCACGTGTGCGGGAGCGTCTAACTTTTCGTTTTGAAAAGTAAATCACATATTTTTTGTGAAAGCGAAAACCGGCGCCTGCCTGAACTTGTTCAATTTGTTTCGTTTTTCATTCCGCATACCTAATAACAATGCCGTTTTACTGCGAGAGACGATTTCTTGTGATGAAATCAACACAATCAATGAAGACAAACCTATTTAAAATACATACGTGTAAACAAATTTTACTCATTCTAATTTAGATGAGCTTGACGCTAATACCCTCTGCACACTGAGCCCATCCCGGAGGAACGGTGGGAATTTTTGAAATATGTGAAACTCCGATTCACACTGCGACCATCCACCATCCCCCATCCATGAGAAACAGCTGATGCTCATAATTGCGTGCGGAAATTTGTTTACGTCTTTAATTAAAATGAATATTAATAATATTGCAATGGTTGTAAATGTGATTCAACAGCAAAACATATTCTTGACCAAACTAATCATGTTGCTGCACATGGATGATGAGGATGTGGACGAGGAGGAGATATTAGAATGGATATTTGTTTTGAAAAAACTGAAGCGTGGTCATTTATGACTGCTTCTACAAAATCGAATCAATGTTTTAAATAAAAATATATATGATAGGGCTTTTTAGAAGCGGTTCGGGACATTTTGGGAGAAAGATGTAGCCGAAAACAAAGTTGCTGTTTAATGAAAATTTTATATCGCCATAGCATTGTATACTTTGGGCTGTTTTATGAGTAAAGAATAGACGGAGGGCTGTTAGCCAACAGCGTGTGCAATTTCCTGCATGAGTTTTGCAAAACACTCCTCATAAACAAATTCCCAGAGGATAGTCCACAAACTATCTCACTTCTGAGTTTTTGTGCCTGAGAATATTTTGACATCAGATGTTTTGTTGTTGTTTTTTTTTCCATTTTCCTGTCTGTCATTGTTTACATTTTCGTAGTGAATTCCGATTTTTCGTTGTGAATGTCAAATATTTATGGTTGCATTTGACAATTATCGAAAAAATACCGCATGGAAACGTGCGAATTAGGAACATCCCAGATGGATGGCGGAATAATTGGGAAATTTCGGAACGGCAAAACCTTACGGCCCATCCCAGAAATGGATGGGGATGGTGGATGGTCGTCAGTGTGAAAAGGCTATAATAGCCATTTCACACTGGCGACCTTCCAACATCCCCCATCCATTTCTGGGATGGTCTGTAAGGTTTTGGCGTTCTGAGAACTTCCCGTTATTCCACCATCCATCTGGGATGTTCCTAATTCGCACGTTTCCATGCGGTATTTTTTCGATAATTGTCAAATGCAACCATAAGTAATAAAACTTTTACAACGAAAAATCGGAATTCAATACGAAAATGTGAACAATGACAGACAGGAAAATGGAAAAAACACAACAAAACCAGATGTCAAAAACACGGAAAAAAGCCAAAAATATTTAATAGACTTCCGTTTGCGCCTTGAAGGTGGTTTGATGTGTTTTGCTCGCGTTCCAAAAAAAAAAAAGGAAAAACAAAACCTTTGGTGCAAAACTGAAACTAACAACTCGGAAAACTTTCCCTTTTTTTGTTTAATCGAGCTTCTTATATAAATAATAAATAAATTAAAAGTTTACAATTTTATTAAAGGATTAAAGAGTCTAGTGAACTAAAAGTTTTGGTGAAGCAGATTGTGAAGGTGGCTGACGCCATGGCGTCGAGCCAGAATAGTGCGTCTGATATGGAAAGGTCATCTGATATCTCAATGCCAGACAATTCCTTTAAAGCAGTAAAGAAAAGAAAATTCGCAAGGGTATGCGTATGGACCAAAATATGTCAAGAGGTGAGGTTAGGGTGAACTCTTCAGACTTAAATGACATGCTTCACACTGAAAGTGTTCAGAAAAGTGGTTTTCCAGCAGTTGAGACAAGGATTAAGCAAAGGGAAAAAATACAAGTGACGACTCAGAAAATCTAAAAAAATGGACGGAATATAAGTATGACATTAATTTTGTTGGTGAAGCGGCTGTCATTTTGAACACTGGTCAGGTTGATAATATTCAAAATATTAGGGTTAAGAACGGTTTGTTCTTCTATGAAAAAATTAAAGGGTTAAAGCTTCCAGGGCTTTGCAACATTGTTTCTCTAGGCATTTCGTCTTACAAGGTACATTTCCAGAATGGAAAGTTTGCAAATGAGGCTGTGAAGAACGTTAAATTAAAAAATATGAACATATCAGCGTATATACCAGGGGCTTATGTAGAAACATATGGAGTTTTTAAAACATCCCTGTTGAATTATCAGATGAAGAAATACTGATGAACATCAAGTTGGAGGTTCCTGTTAAATCGGTGACTTGACTAGATTGAGACGCAAGGAAAAATTAGAGACAGGTGCTACTGAACTTGTGTGGGAACACACTCTATCAGTGGAATTGGTTTTTCAAATGTAGAAATCCCATCTCATGATGTTTTGAATTACTGCAGACTAGAAGTTTCTCATTTTGTACGAAATATTTTACAATGTTTTAACTGTGGACGTATTGGTCACGGTTCACGAACGTGTAAAGTAAAGCAAAGAAGCGTTGTCTACGTTGTGGTGCTCCGGAGTGCACTTCTCCAAATTTTCAAGTTTACAAATGCATTTTATGTAACAGTAATAAACATACGGCTCGTGATAAAAACGTTTGTCCAAAATGGGCACTGGAGGAAAAAATATTGAAAGTTATGTGTGTGTAAGGAAATTTTCGAGGAAAGAAATGACATCCTCGATAATAAATAATAATATCCCAAAACGAAAATGCTTTTTTTGCTCTACCATCGAAAATGCCTGAAACAATAGATAAAAACGAGCTTGTAAACAATATCATTAATAGTAATACCCTCTGCACACTAAGCCCATCCCGGAGGAACGGTGGGAATTTTTGAAATATGTGAAACTCCGATTCACTCTGCGACCATACACCATCCCCCATCCATGAGAAACAGCTGATGCTCATAATTGCGTGCGGAAATTTGTTTACGTCTGTAATTAAAATGAATATTAATAATATTGCAATGGTTGTAAATGTGATTCAACCACAAAACATATTCTTGACCAAATTAATCATGTTGCTGCACATGGATGATGATGATGTGGACAAGTTTGACGAGGAGGAGATATTAGAATGGATATTTGTTTTGAAAAAACTGAAGCGTGGTCATTTGTGACTGCTTCTACAAAATCCAATCAATGTTTTAAATACAAATATATATGATAGGACTTTTTAGAAGCGGTTCGGGACATTTTGGGAGAAAGATGTAACCGAAAACAAAGATGCTGTTTAATGAAAATTTTATATCGCCATAGCATTGTATACTTTGGGCTGTTTTTCTGAGTTCAGAATAGTCGGAGGGCTGTTAGCCAACAGCGTGTGCAATTTCCTGCATGAGTTTTGCAAAACACTCCTCATAAACAAATTCCCAGAGGATAGTCCACAAACTATCTCACTTCAGAGTTTTTGTGCCTGAGAATATTTTGACATCAGATGTTTTGTTGTTGTTTTATTTTCATTTTCCTGTCTGTCATTGTTTACATTTTCGGTAGTGAATTCCGATTTTTCGTTGTGAATGTCTATTATTTATGGTTGCATTTGACAATTATCGAAATAATACCGCATGGAAACGTGCGAATTAGGAACATCCCAGATGGATGGTGGAATAATTGCGCAATTTTCGGAACGGCAAAACCTTACGGCCCATCCCAGAAATGGATGGGGGATGGTGGATGGTCGCTAGTGTGAAAAGGCTATAACCGATACATCTCAATAGTAAAAAACACTCTAGTTCCCCCTCAACATAATTTTAATCATTTCTCATAACCATTTTATTCTCATGACACTTCAGAACATAAATTCCAATACCCAGTCAAGGAGGATGCAAAGTTTGCTGATATATGTGCTCAACTTGTTCGATTAATAACATTGATTAGAATGGTGCTTTATGCGCGTCCTTTCAAG